>JAROYE020000046.1:0-147979 GCA_029619315.2 Dynastes maya
TTTCTTTGTTCCACAATCTGTACCCCGTAATTTGGCAAAACCCACCTAACCATTTCTCCACTTTCACATCAAATTTATCTCCACTTATTTCCTTCGGAATATGACTGTATGCTAGACAACCGAATATTCGTAGATTCTTTACATTTGGTTTTTTCCCTGGCCATATTTCTGCTGGTGTTATATTTGGTAGACTACAAGTGAAGCTCCTATTTATAACATAAGTTGCGAAATATATTGCTTCTCCCCAAAATTCCTTGGGAACATTTGAATCTGCTATCATTGCCTTACTTCTTTCTACTAAAGTACGGTTCATCCATTCTGCCTTACCGTTTTGTTGAGGAGTGTATCTAGTTGTATAATCTAAAATTATTCCCTTCTCTCTACAAAATTTAGTGAATTCATTAGACACATATTCCCCCCCGTTATCACACCTTAGTTTTGACACTTTGCAATTAAACTTTGACTCAGCCATATTTAAATAATCCTTAAACTTATCAAATACTTCACATTTTCTCTTAATTAAATAAACTACAGTGAAATTGAAATAATCATCTATAAAAGTGACGAAAAACCTATTTCCATCAAACGATTCAGGTGAGATTGGACCACACACGTCAGAATGGATAATTTCTAATACTCTACTACTTTTTGCTCTAGTACCAAATGGTAACCTTGACATTTTCCCACTAATACATGGTTCACAAAATTCAACCCTTTGTGTCTTAATACTATTATCAATACCATCTGCCATTTTATTCTTAATTATTTTTTCTAGCCCTGTGAAACTTATATGTCCATATCGTTGATGCCACTTCATAAAGTCACTATTTATATTTTCAACATTTAAACATTCTGTATTTTCTATAGTAAATATTATTTCATACAAATTAGTTCTTTCACACATAGCTATTAAACTCATATCCTTATCAAATAATTTTACAAAGCCATTTTCAAATATTACTTTCATATTTGATATTTCTAACTTCTTAACATATAGCAAGTTTTTTCTTAAATTTGGCACATATAAAACGTTCTTAATAATGCATTTTAATCTTTGATTTTTAACTAAACTATAAGCTACAATGTTTCCTACTCCTATAGCTAATAAAAATTCTTTATCTTTAGAAACAGCTACCTTTATAGGATTCTCAGCATAATTAAATCACTAAAATATTGTTTTTGATTAACCATATGATCAGTGCAACCAGAATCAACAAAGAAACTTAATTTATCATTTATTTCACTTTTTCTATAGTCACCATTATTAACCTGACCCATGAAACATACACTTTTGTCCTCATTATCACTATTAACTTCTTGAGTTTCTCTCGTTTCTGCGAGCAAAGTTACTTCTATAAAATTCATTTCGACTACTACCTTTATTTCTGTTGTAATTACCCCTGCTTCGTCCTGTTCCTCTATTCTGCTGGAAATTTTTTTATTCTGTTCGTAGTTGGTTGATTTCTCTTGATACACACCTTGTCCATATCTTCGAGGTTGTGGTTATGAATTGTAGTTCTTCTTGCAATCCTTCTTAAAGTGTCCAACTTCCCCACATCTGAAACATCCTCTACCAGTTGAATGAAAAGCTGTTTGATTATATCTCTCGTATTTGTATTTTCAGTCAACTGCCTTTTTTCATACTCCGCTTTCAATTTCATCTTTACTACTTCATACTTAATTTCAAGTATATTTTCTATTACAGTTATAACTGTCTCATACGATTTTGGTAATCCTAATAATAAATTGCACGTCAAATCTTCATCTTATAATCTACCATTGCAACCACTATTTTCAGCCTTGCCTTCTATTTCTTCAAATTATCTTGAATGAACTATCTCAAAGAATAACTCCTTTCCCTTTAATTTTACGTAATGACAATAATTTCTTCTTTCAGAATAATCTGACGCCGGTAAAACCCTTCTTTTTCGATATTTAATCTCCAGTGTTTTCCACATTCTGATATGCAGTATCTTTTTATCTTCTCAAACTTTTCAGTGATCTATCTCCTGCCCAAATTGCAATATGAAAACTCTTGCTTTGATTTTCATTCTTCACTTTTACTTTCATCGTCACGTAAATTTCCATCTAGATTTATTTCATCATTCAACATTTTCAAAGTGCTATATACTTCCGCCTAAGTCATCGTCTAATCCTGAATTTTCAATTATCATAATATTATATCCATTTAGAGGTTCGCAATACAATATGTTTTCCCGCCCATTGAACTGACCATTTCTAAATCTGATTTTAACTAAGCCTATAGGATGCCCTGACGCTCCGCGCGGTGCCTGGCCGATAACCTTTCTTCTTTCCGCGGCTCTTTCTAGCGGTGCGAATCCATTACATATATTCTAATGTAGAGCTGAGCGCCTATACAAGTTTTCAAGTCTGCCTCTTTCGGGAGGTTTTTCCCATCCAAACTTTAATTATCTATTAAAACATACGCTAAGCCTTTACTTAATGACTTTACCTAAATAGATAACTGCATTATATAAAAGCCCGTTAATACAAAGGCATGTATTTTGTCTAATATCTATATGTATGATTATAATATATACTCACCATATGTGTCAAAAGATCGCGCGGCACACACACAGAATATGATGAGTCCTGTGGAGGATAAAAAGAGAATAAAGACTAAATGTAATTAAAAGACACACATACGCATAGAAGATGAAGACAGACGCTGTATCACTGTCACACTCGTATATCTGTCACATTGGGTAGTAACACACACTATTCCACATCACAGCACACAATATGTGACTACTCTTTATACTATATGCATTTAATGAAGTTATTGTATGCGTCAATAAAAAACATATATTATAATAATATGCTACAGGGTTGGCTCAATAATAATCTCCCTCCCCGCCATTAGAACGGCTCCAAGGGCTTTGCCACAGCCCTTACCGGGGTCTACTACTCAGGTGGCCAAAAAAAATAATACTGAACCATTGAGACGTCTCCTGTTTCAAAATGCTCCACAAGTGTGAGCATACAAATTTATCACAGCTACATACAATCAAAATGCATAAAAATAACAATACTCAAATATAGTATAATTAAAGTAAATATGTTATACATTTGCCATTTGTAATATCCTTATTTTCATATCTTAATTTCGTCACCTGATTTCCACTATTCTATATATAAATTCAAGTCGCACATTGTATTGATTATTACTTTGGAATTGGTACTTCCTTTTACTGAATTACCCAAATCATGATTCAAATTGATAAATTATAAATTTCACCATGTTAATTGTATACATTTGCATTTTGAATCGAAGTTTATCATTGTTCTGATAATAATACAGTGGCGTTTCCCATATTAGAATAATACATTATGTTTGCGTTGTTGAAAAGAGATTTCTAGTTTACTTTATACGTATTTACGTATACTCATCACAGCGCCTGGTCTTTCATGTGTTCGACCTTAGTACATCACGCGTGCCGGGTCAGGTTGCCTTCTTTTTGTATTTTTTGCCTGCCCTTGTGGCGACCGTATGACTCTTCTTCAACCTGCTCCCCCCTTCGATTCCCCCCCTGCACAACTAGTCACTCGTAACCATGCCAGTTAACCGTCATCTCGTCCGTCCCCCTAGACACTGCACCCCACCCCGACCCCCTGCCCTTTCCCTCCTTCTCCCCCCCCCTCTTTTTCCTTTTTTCTTCCCCCCCCCCTCTCCCCTCCCCCCCTTCTTCCCTTTCCCCTCCTTTAACTGTTGTGAAAGGAGGCCTCCCTTCAAAACAAATATACAGGCTAAGGAATAAAACATTATAGATTGCTATTAAACTACTACACAAAGGATAAGTTATGTTAAACGTCCTATGTAATGATTGACACTAATAAACTAGTTTCTATGCCCTTCTGCACCTTCTATCTAAGTGGGAGTGGAAATATTCTTGGGAGGAAAGCTCTCTTGATTACTCCGGAGGAAGTAGTTCGTATGGCATGCTACCCTTAAGGTGAATAGTTTTTTACCGACTCACTCCCTGGAAACAGCTACTTCCATAGTCCCAGATGCCAAATACAATAGGCGCGTAAGCTAGCCATCGCTCCTTAATCTAGCCACCACTCTCCAGATTGTAAGTTTGTTTTAGTTTGCTTTTCAATTTCTGTACTTTTGTGTGCAGCTCCGAAATGTACTCCTTGTTGACCATTTAGCTCCAGAAGTGTTAGATTGTGACCCATTTTGAATTGCTCGTGAATAACTGGATAGTTCAATTACACGAGTATAGTAGAGTAGAGTACATGGAATCGGGCAGATCTCCAGACAATGCTTCCCAATTAGGAAAGAGTATGGTGTCAAACGCAGGTAAATATCACTTGCGATCAGAGCCGAAAGTGGGGTCAGAGGACGAGCGATTTAGGAACCGCTTCAATTTGGGTGAGTATCGCGAATTAAATTCTCATAAGTCATAAACGTTTTATTTTTCCTAAAACCCGCCTTAAGGCGTGCTTTGCTAGCTCAACACTGCCTCCACAAACCCCCAAAAATGAGCCGCCATATGAGATGAAGTTTGCCAGGGAATTCCGTCATTAGCCAAGTTTCGCCCGAATAATGCCTTGCCTAGTTTTCAAGAAATTTGCCAATTCTCTATCAACTCTGAATTTAGCGCCCACCGAATTGATTGTACCGCTTATTTGAAAGATGTCATTTGGGGCCTTCTACCTCACTACGTTGAGACAAATCGTTTCAGAGCAATAAAAATTGCATTTGTGCTACAGATCCTCTGTAACACCCGCTTAAGGTGAATTGCATTAGTTGTGAAAAACATACAAATAGACAAATATAACAATTAACATGTTTGCCAACCCCTCCCCTTTCCTCATCTTTAAAAGGTAACGGTACGGTTAGAACGCGTTTGCTTAGGCAATACACCATAAGTAGTTGTGTGTGAGTATGCGATCGTTTTATTTAAAGCATTTATAACATGATTGACAGTTCTTTCTCCGCCCTAAAGTTTCTTCCCTGCCTACTGGCCAATAATTCTGCCCTTTCTTTTCCTGCTAATCGATGACTAATAGAAGTGTGAGAGCCCCCCGGTGTAGTAATTTGATGTGTTGATCTTTGAACAAATAGTCTCGCTAATAATGCATGGGTGCTCGCATAAGACAATGGATTTCAACGACTTTATACCGCTTTTGGAAGATACAACTTGGTTATTTCTTAGAATACTCATATCTCTACAGGAAAAGAGTCTACCTTTCTGTTGCGTAGATTTTATTCTCTCTCTCTCAAAACTTCAGTTAGCCCTTAGCTCAATCAGCTGTCGTTAATGGAACTTTTTTCACTATCGCCTGCCGTCATTCTGCAATTGCAGTAATAAACCTAAGCTATAAGTATTAGCTCTAACTAATACTATTAGAAAAAATTTGCAAAACCTTTCAAACTAGGGACAATTGGCCTTGTGCTTCATTTATGATGTGTATTTGTATATTAATTGTGTAATAATTCATCTATTTCCTATCATTTCTGGTGGATTCTCACTCAAAATTAAGCATGTACGAGATTAAGCCGCCAACTTGTAGGCTCCTTACCCGAATAACCATTTTGCGTCCCTTCCACGATAATGAATGAGTCTATAATTACTCGCACTGCCAGTTGTCCGCGCGATAAAAGACACGCCTCGGATTGTGGAATGGTACTAACATGACGCCAATCTCCTGGTCCGTAAGGCCAGCTCAAGTGTTTGGATTTGAGGAAATCCCGTACCGATGAAAGTCTTGTAAGCAGTTGATGGGTTTGTGTTGTATCCACGGAAGCACTACCTGAGCGACGTCAGACCCACAAATAGTACCGATGTGATGGCAGGTTATTAAAATTTAAATGCTACCTTTACCTTGCCTCTACCAATGGTGCCAATACTTAAAGCCGTCGCACAATTTAGCCCTTGGTATTGAATACTGTTAACCGGCAGCTACTTTCCGATTTGAGCATAATAACTTGCACGGCGCCAAATTCTACCTTGAGATGCGATTAAGTTGCCTATCGACATAAAATGCACGCCACCACAGGCTGCCCTACCGATGCGTCGGCCCAAACCATGGATCTCCATGCCCACTTCATGTCTCTTCTCATTGCTAATATACCTAGGAATTTGAGTGAGCGTTGTATCAACCCTTAACTAAATGTTTCTAAACGTTCACCATTTGCGATAAAGTGTAGTGCGTAGCGATTCGTCCCATTAGGTAACTGTATTAATCCACAGCCTGTTGCATTATATAATTTTTGCTGTTCGATGTCACTACTGAGACTGAGAAGTCCCAAACGGATCAAAAATTGAGATATGCTCTACCTGACAAAAATTGTCCTATTTAGGTTTATTCACGTTTTCGTGGTTCACTGATTTTGAAAAAAGTAGTTTATCCATGTGCTACACGACAATAATAGTCCTAGTGTACTTGTATTTCATAGAGGTTCCGAAAATCCCAATAATAATCCTTCATCGATAATCAAGCGACGTTATGCACGTCTTAAAATTTAAGATCATTTGTTGAAGTCCATTTATGATAATTCAATCCGGTCAGACTTTAAAATGGAACGTGACTTGCTCTAATAGTGTTAAGCCTATCGACGTCTCAATTTTGTCTACCTCCTGAACGAATCAGCGTCATGCAACCCCATCTAAAAATCTGACATTTTATTGCCTCTTGATAGCCTATACACTTGGGTACAAGTTAATCGTTCATTTTCTAGTGCTAATTGTATTCAAACACCTATGGTTTTTTTTTTCTCCTTTTTTTCCTCCCTCCCTCTTTCCCCGCCCCCTCTGTCCCTCCTCCTTCTCCTCCTCTCTTCGCGCTCCTTCTTCCTCCCTGTTTCGTCCTCTTCCTATCCTCCCCTCCCTCCCTCCCCCCTCCCCCCCCCCCCCCCCCCCGTTTTTGAGAAAAACAAAGGTGTAAGTAAGGTAGGGAATATTAAACACCGTATAAACAAGTACTCATTATTAGGTAAATGGAGTAAAGACAGAATGACTAAACCAGGGATGGAAAAATGAAAAAACTTGAATATATGTACTCATGTAAAAGTTAGATAACAATGAGACGAAAAATTATCATCTTTTTAGAGGCATAATACATCGGTTTAAATTAAAATAATAACAATTGTGAAAAATAAAGTAAAGAGAAAGTAATTGACGTAGATTTAGGAGATGCCTTGGGGAAAGGGAGAGATAGTGCTACTAGTCTTTGAAAAATTGTTAGAGAATTTTTTTGTTCGTTTTCTTTTTTTTTTTCAATTTTTTTTAATAAAAACCTAAATTATTAATGATATTCTAACATTAGAGTAAATTTTCTTTTAATACAATTTATAAAAATAAAGAAAAAAAAGAATATAAATAAAATGGTCTTTTATTTATCAAAGGTTTTTTTCTAATGAATTTGTTTGTTGTTAATATTTAAAATTTATAAAAAAACTCTTTAAATTATTTGTTGTGTTTATTATTTTGTGTATGATAAATTAATTTAGTCTTTGAGTATGTTAAATATATTTATCGCAATACAATAAAAATAAATTAATTGAAAATAAATAAGATAGTATAATCATATGTAAATATTAATAAAATAATGGTCGGTGGTTATTTTGTCTTTTAATATGGAAAAAGCGGTGGTAATGTGAAAAATAGAAGTATAGTAGAAAGTGATTCAAAAAAATGAAACGAGAATTATATCCGTAGTGTTATAAGAGCGCGGATGACGCAGGTGTTTAAAAAAAGTAGAAATTGTTAAATAGGAAATAAATTCCCTCGTTGTTTAAACTATAGTAAGATTATTATGCAAAAAAAAAATCTTTAATATATAAAAAAATAACCAACTAATTATTACCATTGAACTCAAAAAATGATACTTTATAAACAATAAAAAACTTTATCTAATAATTACATGTTCTCTTAAAAAATTTATAAAAATTATACAATTATAAAAAACTCTTTTTATTAAACTAATTCGCTTAATAAATTATTAAGTAATTTTTTGCTTTTTTAAAGTTTCATAATACAATAAACTGTTTTAAATTTATAAAAAAATTCTTAAAACATTAAAAAAATGAATAAAACTAAAATTTAAAAAAAACATGTAATCTAATATTTTAAGTATCTTTTATATAATATAAAAAAAAAAAAAATTTAATATACATAAACTTTAAAAACTATTATTATATAATTTATTTAGGATTAAATTATTATTAAAATTTTAAATTAGATAATATAACCCTCATATTTTCACTACTATTCTAAATAATCTTTTAAAAGTAAATCTTAACTCACTACCTTAAACTGTATTATATATTATCTTCAGCATGTTGTTTTTAATTCCTTAAAATAAAATAATTTCTATTAATATATCTAACTTCGTCTAATAATTTTTATTTTTACTATAAAAATTCTTTTTTTTATTTTAATTTTTTTAATTAAACGTACCTTAAATTATCTTTTTTAATAAACTTATTTTAAAAGTAAATTTTCTTTAGTTTATGTTTTGATATTTTTAAAATATACATTAAAAATTATATTTATAATGTATTAAAATCTATAAAAATGCGTGCATTGCCACGTTGTTCCATACGTTACCGTATTAAAGTGTAGATTTCTCATACCCTACCTCATCTGTTATGTTTTTTACTCCAAAGGATACTTTGCAAATACGCGTTGTGATTGTTGTCATCCCACAATTTCTGCCATATCACATTTACTTCTTATAATCTGCCCCAACTGCAAATCCTGCTGTTTCTCGAAATCTTTAAAATGATTACAAAAAGATTCTTCTTCGAATATTGTGCACCAGTAATCATTCGAGATACGTGAGTGTACCAACCAGTATCTGATGGCCTGCAGAACCATCCAAATACACAACTCTTAATTTTGTAGCGTCAGGGACTATTCTATCATTAATATGTACACCATGATTTGGCGAAGAAAATATTGTACTTACTTCTCTAGAGGGTTTTCTGATTTTTTTTTTTTTTTAGATGTAATACAAGACATGTGCACCCAAATCTTCATACTCACTAGAAAGAAGTTTCGTGTATCTGAGTTTCAAATGCTGGCCTTGATCCACTTACTCTCCACATGCAGAGAAGTCCTGCGATCAATGCTGGGCTTTCGTAAATAGGTCGTTCTTGTGCCTCATAGACTTTGGCTGTCTACTCCCTCACGTGCTTAGAGGCCTTAGAATCTCCTAATTAAGAAATAGATTCCCTAACGAAAGGTAAGTTCTGACTGATAAACTTTACCATCCTCATGCCACTCTTCATGGTATTTTGAAAATATTGCCTCACATTCCATCCTCAGCTGGAGATAATAAAGCAATTGTGATGTTTTTTATACTTCGACCTTCCAGCAACTTTTCCAGCGATTTTGAATATCGTTTAGTCCTCCGTAAAAGTGAAACTTAAGAGGTTGTAAGATACTGCTGACGGTGTTGTCTGAGCATGGTACTATCCACCCTAATCTCTGATTTTGTAATTTTACAATACTTGCGATATGGAATTGCTGTCCAATACAACAAGACACAAATTCCAGAACAAAATAATCCAGCACGCAATAAAATGGCAATTTTTTCCTGATTGATGGCAAAAGAAGGCGTGCTTGTGCTCAAGTTGATATTGTAGGCTGGTTATATTAATCGAATGCAATTTATCATCTAAGGAACGATAGGTAAGTTATACGCCTGTAATTTTATGACTGTTTACTAAAGACCTGGGGTGAATGTTTTCATGACATTGAAATTTGTTTATACACTCTGCATTGAATGTCGAGTGTACATTGTTGATACAATTACTTTTTATCCTTGCTTGACCTTATCGTCCAAGAACTGTAGTTTCGTGATTTTTGATTTCCTTCAGATCAGAGATCGGCCATCCAAGTCTCTTGACGAAATGAAGTTACTTAGTTTGATAAGCAGAATCTAATATGCCCTCCTTGTATGTAGCGATCCGTTTGAAGTCTACTACTCTGAACTAATACTGGCTGCGAGCAACACCTATTGAAGATTGATTAGAGGTTTCGATAGATAATGCAACTTGATTTCGTTGAAGCATGCCTTTTCAAGAGTGGTAATAGCGTATTATAGTGCAGAATACATTTTTCTCATTACCTGACCGCACTGTTTGCCCCAATATCTTAGTCCCAAGGTTAAACAGTTATATACATAGTTTTAGTACTTTTAACATTTTTCAAATCCTATTTTTGATTGAAAGTTCCTATAAAATACATTCAGCAATGCTAAAATTATGCCGACCCCCTCTACAAAATCCACAACTAATTTCCAGCCTTTACAGAGTGCCTATTCGTTAGAATGATGTAATTTACCACCTGTGGTTTTGACATACTTCATTGTATAAGTGCCTAGATACCTTACCATCTCTTAATTTTTCGTAGTTAGTCGCCTTATAGATTTCAAAAATTTTGTGCAATTCCTTTAAGTGGGCTAATAAAACGTCTGCTTATCCTTTACTAGTTCCCACTTCGCGTAGCCATACGATTTGTCTAAATTTGCACGTTAATACTTATATATAGATTAATGCTAGCTTTCCCAATGCTCTGTTGGGCTGACCAAAATATCTAACCTTTCCAACGAAGGGCTGTTTTTAGAAATGCCCCCCTATACATGCGAAGATCTGAAAGTGATTCTTTTGGCAAGTTGGCAACTCGAAATATGTTGCTTTCACATGATTGTCGTACAAGTAGGGTTTTCTTATCACGAAACCTGTGACATAATAATCCCACGCAATATTGTAAATTTTTCTGCCGAAAATTCTATTGTGAATGTATTACCTCGAGCAGTAACTACCCTCTAAGATGCGGCGTAAGTAATGAAACTTTGAACATCACCTATAAGCTTGGTTACAATGTCTTTCCTTTTCCTTTCCCTCCTCTTTTTTTTTTTTTAAAAAAATGATTGAAAGGGCACGAAAATTCTAAACCATATTTCTCATAATTACCGTCCAAACTTTGGCAAGACATTGTATGGGTAACGTCTATTATTTTTTTTTAACTGGTCAGAGTTACGGATTGACGAACCTAACGAATTGTGAATTGTAGTTGACTATTTCCAGAGATTATTTGCTAGAATGTTTTGAATTGCTATACATTTATAAAAATTGGTTTCGAAATTTTCCCTCTCTTTAAACTGTTCATCGTAGTTGTCATTTTTTGATTCAATTTCATATTGTATTTCATCAAATTCTTGTAAAAGTGATTCAATTTGTCTAATCGTACCTGGATTTCATACATGCAACTTACTTTTTCATCTACATCGCCACCTGACTCTAATATTTGCTTAGCTTTGTCTATATTTTGAAATAGAGTTGATGATAGCTTGGCTATCGAAACGTGCGTCCAGTACGAATTAAGTGTTGTGGTAAGGGTTTTAGTGAACTGTTTCAGTGTTCCAGTGCCACAGTTTTAGAGTATCCGTTTAGTGTGATGGCTTCCCGGTCTAGTTTACTCAACCGTTTCTTTAAGGTAAGAAGTAAGATTAGTCTAGTTAATGCTGATATTAAATTTCTGAAAGATTGTAGAAAATTTAATGTTTTTCCGAATTTCATTCAAATTAACTGCAAGAGTAAATCAAGTTCGGCTAATAGAGGTATTTCTTCGGCCAAAAATTGTTGGTTAAATTCAGAAATTAAGTATCAGTATTTTAAAATTAGTCATCTAGAGTTAGAAGCATATAGTTTACATTTACAACTTTGTAATAGTTGTAATTTTAACCATGTGCAATGAACCGCTTCATTGTATTCTAGGATAACTCACGTCATTCCGCTCATTACCTTTAGGCTATTTATAGTCCTGTGCAATGAAGCGGCTCATTAAATTTTACGATTTTTTTTTTTTTTTTTTTTTAAATTTACATATTGCATAATTTATTTTCCTTATAAGGTTAGTTTTTCACTTAGCTTGTCAGTTCAGTCTTGCTGCTGATGATGATAGCTTGGCTATCGAAACGTGCGTCCAGTACGAATTAAGTGTTGTGGTAAGGGTTTTAGTGAACTGTTTCAGTGTTCCAGTGCCACAGTTTTAGAGTATCCGTTTTCATGTACATGTTTATAAATGGCTTTACTTAGGTTCTTCTATCTTAAAATGTTTTGATTTATGATTGATCTTCGTTTTGGGCGAAGGGTAAATTATTTTTTGGAAATTTACTATTAATTATTTCAAATGGTGGGGAAACCCTTGGTGTTAAATTTGTAAGTTTATTTTTATTTTCCTAGCACTGCTTTTACTAAGCTTGTCTCAAAGGGAGCTTTGGTTGTTTAACATATTACTTTCTAATGTTCTTGAAAAAAAAGTTTTATTAAATTTCTTTTATTTACTCCGTTAGTTTTTAGAGTTTTCTACGAAATTATATGATGATTTAATCTTATGTAATTTGAAAATTCTTTAAAATTTTGTTTTTTAAAATTTTGCCGCCTCCGTCTGTAATTTCGTGGGACGGTATTCCGTGAGACTTATAAACTTTATAACTTTTTCTAATACTGTTTGATTTTTTATAGGGAAATAAGAAGTTGTGCATATTTTTGAAAAATGATCTATTATTTTTCAAAAATTTTTGATTTAAAAAAAAGAAAAATCAAAAGGAAAGTCGAATGGTTTTTTTAGGCTTTTGGGTATGTGAGATGGTTGGTTTTGTGGTTTTCTTTCGTATTTTGTTTAATTTAAAAAATTTAAAAAGAAGTGATTTAAATTTTTCAAAAGATTCTTAAAACCAGGGGTATTTCACATTTTTTTTTTTTTTTTTAAACACGGTAAAAGGTTTTGGTTTTTTTTGCAAGGTTCTCTATAAATTTTTTTGAAATTTATCCTAGAAAACCCTAGAAAAAGATTTTTTCTTTTGCGTTTTCGGAAAAGGGAAATTTTTAAATTTGGCTACAATTTTTTTGGATTGGGTTTTTTTCCTTTTTCAGGGGTTATCGAAGTTTGATTAGCGCCCAAACGCCTTTAATCCGCGAGAAATTCCGGGAAAATCGAAGTTTGATTAACGGGCCCCGTTTTAATCCGGGGAAATTTCGTGGAATCGGATTTTAAATTAGCGTCCCGTAGCAAAATTGGGCCCGCTTTAAATTTAGCAGATCGTTTCGCGGAAAATATGGCGTCCGTGCTTTTTGGGCACCCAAATTTTTCAAGTTTGCGCTTTTTAATCCGCGGAAAAAGAGGGCGGGTCGTGGAAAATGGGCCCGCGACCATGGAAAATTAGGGGACGTTCGCGGCTATTTCAAGACCCTCCCTTTTTAACCCCACGGAAGTCACGGCGAATTCGAGATTTGATATCGCGGTTTTCCGCGAAATAAAACCCGGGGGACCATTGGGCTTTAAATTTACTGAAATTTAGCTTTTTAAATTCCAAACCGATGACGAAAGTAGTTTTAATTATAGTATTCTTGGAGTAGAACAAAAATACAGGGACATCGCGGATCTTAATTAATTTCGGGGTTTTTTATATTGTGTTAAGGAAAATAGAACCTTTCGGGAAATTTTTAACCCGGGGCCCAACATGACGGGAAAAACTTTCTTCTTTTTCGAATAGACGTAATAGAATTTATTTTCATACAGATAGAAAAAACCCTTTTTCCGTTCCCGGGGACCGAGACGCAGTAGTCTTAATGTTTTAGTATTCTTGGGTAAAAACGAAAACATGACATCGGGGATCGTTAAAAATTTCCCGCGGTTTTTATATCGTGCTTAATAAAAAATAAAACCCTTTTCACGAATTTTAAACGCCCCAAATGACTGGAATTTTCTCCATTTCGAAAGCCGTAAATAGAATTTATATCACACAGATGGGAAAAAACCCCTTTTCGCAAATTCTGGGAAATTTTTGGGCATAACCTTTGGGACGCATGAAAAAACAAGTCAGGCGGGTTTAGGCCACGTTTTTTAATCCATGGCAAATTTTTTCAGGGTTTTATTACGCACCCAATTTAATTTTGCGCTTTTTAGTCCCCCCGGTGAAGATGGTAGTGGGCGGAAAGAGGGCTTTCCGCGGCTAGGGGAATTTTACCCGGTTTTCGTTCGGGGCCCTTTTCCCAAGATGGGGCCCTTTTTAACCCGCGGTTTAAGTTCACGGCAAATTTCGAGATTTGATATGGGGATTCCGCAAAATAAAATCCAGGGCCCCCATTAGCAAAATTTTACTAAAATTTACCCATTTAAATCGCGCCCGAGGACCCCATTAGTTTTAAAGTAAAATTTATTTGGAATAGTCCCCAAAAATACATGATTAAAAACCCTTTCCCACGCGGATCGTTAATTAATTTCGCATTTTTTATATAGTGCTTTGAAAATAAAAAACCTTTCAGGAATTTTAAAAAAAAGTCCCAATATGACTGGAACTTTCTAAAAATTCGAATAGACTCCCAAAAGAATTTATTTCCCCACAGATAAAAAGAACCTTTTCGCGTTTTCTCGGAATTTTGAAAGGGGCCCGTTGAAGCATGTAAACAAGTGAGGCAGGTACCTATATTGTTTTCTTAAAAAACGGGGTTCAACATGATGTACCCCCCTTTCCCCGAATGACAATTAGTCAGACAGGCAAAAAAATTTAACATTCTTAAAATTTGCTTTTTAATCTTAATTATTGAAAATTCTTGACGATATAAAGGGGTTTTCTTTCTATCCGTCACTGCGTTCGATTTTTCTAGCTTCGTACATCTCAAAACCCCTTACGAGTGAAATTTTGGGGCTTTAAAAAGCGTTTCGGGGAAAGTAAATATTTTTTTTTAATATTTGACTTTTTCCAAATTTAAATTTTTTTTAGTTGTAATATTTTCTTTTCATTTGGGAATTTTTTTTTCAATTTTTAAATGCTTTCAATATTTTTTCTGTTTAAATTTATGTTTCTTTTTAAAAATTTCATCCAAATACTTTTTCTACGTTTTAAAAAATTTTTAATGAAATAGTTTTCAAAAACCATAGTGTTTTCATACATCTCAGAGTCCTCCTCCTACAATTTTGCATACTTTTTTAATGAAAAGGGTTATTTTTAAATTTTATTTTTCTTTACATTGTCATTTAAATATATTAAAGTTTTGTTTTGGGAATTTTTCCTTATGTGTTTTATATAGCTTTCTTTAAAAATTTTTTATCTTTAAAAAACCATCCCGAACTTCTGTTTCAGGATTTGTTTTTTATATTTACAGCAAAAAGGGATTTTAAATTTTCATGGGCCGGGGGCTTCTAAAATTCCCGATGATTTGTACGCGACCGACGATAGCCCCAAATATTGAAGAGCATAGAGTTTGGACAAAAGGGGTTTGAGGGGACTTTTGGTGGACGAAAATGGAAGAGATGGCGATTGCAATCCCATTTTGAAGAAATATTGAAGAGGATGAAACCCAAATTTTCGAAGAATTAAAGGATCACCCCACGGCGCAGGTGTTATTTCCCTAGAATTTAAATATTTTGGGGAGGGCATCCATTTTATTTCGAAATTACCCCGGAAGTATTATTAATGCGTGTATAAGAAAATTTTCTGTTTGGTGCTTTTAAATTAAAAAACAAGGAAAATTTGTTTTTATTTATTTGTGTACAAAAAGTTATTGCAAATTTTACGGATTAAAACTAACGACCAAAAATAATTTAAAATTTGGGGGAAATTTCAAGACTACAGCCCGAGTCATCAGATCTTTATTAAATTGTATTCTTTTACAATAAAATTTCCCAAAAAAATTAAATATAGAAGAGAGTTTTTTTTAAGAAAAAATTTGGGAAAAGGCCCCCTTGCAGACTATCGACGAAAATTGGGGGAAGTTTTGGGACGCAATGGGACGCCCAATTTCCCATCACCCCTTTTTAAAATGTCCTACAAAAAAAATTTAATTGGGATTTCCTGAACCCGAAGTGGCACCTCTACTTAAAAGAAAAAAAAAAAAGCCGCACTTCAAGACGTTTACCGTGTACCTCCTTTATAGGGATGACCCAATTTGGGATGGGCCACCCCCCAGCCAAAAGGGAAAAACGGCGGGGATGCAAAAAATTATATGAAAAATTTATTTTCACACACAGTTTTATCTAAGAAGGGGTTGCGTTAAATAAAGCCTACGTAAAAATTTACAATTTTTTTTTTTTTATCTGTAATAAAAATTAGGTAGTTTTAAAAATCGGATAAAAAATATAAACTTTTGAATAGAACAAATTTAAGTTAATCGCGAGGTACACCCAACATTCACCAGAGTTTTTTTTATTGTGGAAATGATTTTCGTATTCAAAATTTCACTTTTGGGTACACTAAAAATTTTTTTAAACACATCTGCTTCTAAGCCCTTTAACATACACTTTTTGTAAAATTTAGGCAAATGTTAGATAGAAGTCAAAAACCGTTTTTTAAAATCTACATAGTATCCTTTTCCCTTTTTTTAAATTTTTTTAAAAAATTCGCCCCAAACCCGCTTAAGAGAAGATGTATTTGCGTTTTTTCATTTGATCCCCTCATTTTTTTAGGGAAAAGGCAGGAGAAAAAAATCCTCGTATTGATTCCCGGGGAGCTGAACGCTAAGGGTAATTTTTTTCTCTGGTTTGGGCCAAAAAAAAACTAAAGTTTAAAACCCTTTTCCAAAATTTAATTTGTTTGGGGGGCAAATCTTTTTCTATCGGCCGCCACAGCTACCCACTGCGACCTTGGGATCTTTTTTGGGTTTACTTAAATCGTGACTTTCTTTCAAACTTCCCGACATTTCTTTAAAGATTTTTTTGGGAACAATTCCCGTACTGATAATATTATCGTGAAGAATGAGGCGAAAAGTTTACGTACCCCCCTTTTAAATTCCTCCTAAACTAAAATTCCAATTTTAGGTCGAGGGTTGAGGATTTGAGCGATTAATTTTTTTAAATTTATTTTAAATTTTAAAGTTTCAGGAGGGGTTTTACTAAAAAAAAATCAATATTACTTAAAAGTGTTATCGGAACAAAAAAAAACACCTCAAAAAAATTTTCGGAAATTTCACTATGAAAAAAGAGAATAAAGGGCCGAATTTCCCAAATGCATAGGTGCAATTTTGACTTTTACGGGCGGTCCCCTGGGTTTTAACAATTTGTGAAGCTGAAAAAAACTTTTTCGATCCCTGGAAAGCATACTAGTTTAAAAAAGAAGCCTTTTTACTGCAAAAAATATAAAAACCCTCTTGGGGTAAGGCTAAACCCTTTTTCTATTTCCCACGACACGTACCGTACGACCCGAGCGTATTTATGCCCCCAAATTTTTACCTTTTTTTAAAAATTTAGAGAAAAATGTTGAGGAGTGCAAGTATATCCGTTCACCGGGGCGATGGAATCTCTTACGCCTGCCCAAAAAGCTGGAAGTACGCCCATTCACACTGCCACATATCCCGGCGACCTTTTGACGTTCGTGACGAGAGTTCGCGACCATGACCCCTTATGGCTAGTATCGCGATACACACATGGGGAAGGGAAATTTTAATTTACCATGATAGTCACGTGACTCCCGGCGTTTCATAATTTAAAAATGAGTATGACTCTCATTTTTTCATCGAAAAAACCCCCTAAAGATTTCCCAACGCCGCCCCGGGTTTGCTTCATAATTTAAAAAAAGAGCGAAACATCTCCTTTTCTAGAAAAAGACGATAAAAATAAAAAATTTAGGGGTTTATTTATCCTTTTGATTTTTGGAAAAATCTCAGAAAAACAACACCCCTACCGACCATATTTTAAATTTAAAAAAACGTTACGTATAAAAAAAAAAGGGTTTTTTTTTTATTTTGTCTTTCACAGGATAAACCTCTACTATTTGGTTTTTTAAATTTTTAATTTCTAGCATTGCAAACAAAAAAATTACGTTTTTTACCTTTTTTAGATGTTTTTTTTTTTTTTTCGATCAAATTGCAATACTAATTTTATTCGCATAATTATGACATACCCCCTTTCCACATTTCTTGCTTTACAAAAGGGGTGATTTGCATGATAAACGTAAAAATTTGTATGTAGCCCCTTTAACTCTTTTAAAAGCATTTTTTTATGTTAGAGGTATAAATCCTTTTTCAGTTTATTTTTTACAAGATAACTCCCCTTTCCAACCCACCAACGACTCAATATCCGTTTGGGAATTTGTTTAGTCACCAAACAAACTTTTTGACGAAGGCTTGGGCCCTTCCCAAAAATGTTAAAGCCCCTTGCATAACAAAGGATACAGATATATACAGGAGGTATAACAGGTTAAGAATCGACTTTAAAAATGCTTCACCAGGTTGGTGAATAAAAAAACTTTAAAAATTTTAAAAAATGGTTTTATTTCCCCCCTAGATTTTGCATAAAAAAAAAAGTATCACTGGGGGCGAACGCCATGTATAAAACATTGCTGCATTGGAAAGTTTTGACACGGGATTGCGGGAAATTTCAAAAAAGTATGTATCAGTCGGGACCCCCACCAACCCTACCCCGTTTATCGCTGCACTGTTGCCCGGGAAAACACTTTTTGGGAAGCTCCATTTTAATTTTCGAAAGAAAAAAATTTTGTGTGGTTAACATTTTTGTTTGGCCAAAAACGCATTTTCAGCCCGTCGAGGCTGCAAAATTTTATTTTAGAAAAAAAGCAGGCTCCTAAATAACCTAAACAAAGAAGTTCCCATAGAAAAGTATGCTGTTTGTAAAAAAACCTTTTTCAATTCATTTTATATAAAAGTAAATGCTGTGTTAAGAAGCTGTTTTTAAAAACTGTTTTAGCTGTTTTAAAAGCTGTTTTAAAAGCCCGTTTAAGCTGGGATAAAAAAGGGGGGGAGAGACAACTTTAACGCTTTTTCCAAAATAGTTTTTAAAATGCTTATCAACCCAAAAATTTTTAAAACTATAATGCTTATGAGGGGAAAAAGATGGGGAATAGTTTTAATACTTATGAGGAGGGGCAGATGGAGAATAGTTGTTTAAAACTTATGAGGAGGACAGATGAAGGGAAAGGTTTAAAAACCAAGGGGATGCTACTTTTCTATGGGGAGATATTTAATGTTTAAAATCAATTTTAATTCAGAGAATAAAGTCACGGGACCCATGACGTCTAAGAAGGGATTTTTTGAATTTTAAAATTTTTTTTATAGCAAATACGTTTTTATTTAAAAAATGGGAAGAATCAGCATATCATCTTTAAAATCCAATGCTACCTTTTTAGGCGTGCAGAAAAAGGGCACTCGAGAATGGTTTAAAAACGCATAGCGTAGTCAAAAAAGGTCGAGAGGGGATGGGGGCGAGTTCAAATCTCGAAAGGGGTTTTTGGACTTTCAATTTCCTTCAGCCCCCCTTTGACGATAAGCGGTTTCGCTTACCCCACTTCACCGACATCTTACCCTAGCGCCATTAAATCTATCATTTTCCCGCTGTTTCAGGGCTATCGAAGAATTCATTTTGTGTAAGAATAAGTGCCTTGTTTAAACCCAAAAAAACGATCCCCCCCCCCCCCCCTTTAAAGTTTATAAAATGAATAGCTGTTTTAAAAAACTGTTTAGAAGCTGTTTTAGCTGTTTAGAAAGTGTTTAAAAAAACTGTTTTAGTGTTTAGAAACTGTTTAAGAGCTGTTCAGAAAGCTGTTTTAAACGGTTTAAGGGGCTGGTTTGAAGCTGTTGAAGGGGTTTAAGCGGTTTTTAAAAAAAGTTACAGGTGTGTACTTTCCCGGGGGTGATACGTTCCCGGGGTGTTTAACGTTCCCGGGGGGATTTCATGTATGGAAACTTCTTTGTGGAGGGGACTCATGTTCAAAGGGGTTTGGGGGGTTTTGGGGTAGGTAGTAAATAGGTAGGGGGTCAATTAAGTGTGGGAAACTTATTATTTTTTTTACGAAAACCCCCGCTTAAATTTACCCCCTACCTACACTACCTATCCGACCCCCAAAAAACATTTGAAACATTTAGTCAAACCCCCACAAAGAATAGTTCCCCTACGAGTATCACACCCCCGGGAAAGTATCACACTCGGAACGTATCACACCCCGGGAAATAAACACACCCGTAACGTATCCCTTTTTTAAAAGCTTAAAAAAGCTTTAAAGCTTTCGGGAAAAGCTCTTTAACAGCTTTTTAAAAAGTTCTGAAAAAAGCTCTTGAACAGTTTTTGAAAAGCTCAAACAAACTTTTAAAAAAAAGCCCTTTTAAAAAAGCTAAACAGCTTTTTAAAAAAGTTCTAACAGCTTTTTTAACAGTATTCAGTTATAAAAAGATTTCAAAATGACGTTTTTTTGGTTAACAAGGCACTTTTTCTTACCCCGAAATGAATATCTTCGGGTAGTCCGTAACAGCTGGAAAAGATAGTTTTAATGGCGTGGGGAAAATGTCGGTGTTGAAGTGGGGTAAGCGAAACCGCTTTCCCTCGAAGGGGGGCTGAAAGGGAAAGGGGCAAGTCCGAAAAAATCTTTTGGGGATTTTAACTCCGCCATAACCCTCGCCGGGGCCTGTTTGACTAGCGCTATCGTTTATTAAAAATTCCGAGTTTTCCTTTCTGCAGCCTGAAAAGGTAGCAGTGGATTTAGATGATATCGCTGAGCATTCTATTTTAATACAAACGTATTTGCTATAAAACAAAATTTTTAAATTTTAAATTTTGCCTTCTTTGAAGTCAAGGTCCGTGAAAATTTCCCCTGAATTAAAATTTGAGTAACATTAAAAAATCTGCCATAGACAAGAGCATGCATTTTAAGTATTTTAAAAACTATTCTTTATCTGTCCTCCTCATAAGTATTAAAAAAAACTATTTTCCATCTGTCCTCCTCATAAATATTTAAAAAAAAACTATTTCCATCTGTTTCCCTCCCTAAGCATTATAGTTTTAAAAAACTTGGTTTAGAAACAGGTCAAAAATATCTTGGGAAAGCTGTTTTTTGTTTTTCCCCCACCTTTTATACCGCTTAAACAGGGTTTTTTAAAAACTTTTTAACCCGCTCAAACAGCTTTTTTAAAAAAAGCTTCTTAACAAAGCATTTACTCCCTTTTATGAAATGAATTTATAAAAAGGATTTAATACAAACATACTTATCTATAGAACCTTTTTGTTTAGCGTTATTTAGGAGGGCCTGCTTTTTTTCTAGTAAAGGGAAATTTTCAGCCTCGATTGGGTGATTTAAGATGGTTTTGGCCCAACATAAAAATTAACCACACCCGAATGTTGCATTTTGAAAATGTAGATGGAGCTATACAAAAGTGTATTTCCGGGAAAAAGGCCCGCGAAAAACGATGGTTTGGGTTGGTAGGGGTTTCCCCACTTTATACATACATTTTTGCAATTCGCAATGCGTGGGGCACACCTTTTCCCAAAAGCCCGCAATGGTATAAATGGCGGGTTTGAAAAGTGATACTTATTTTTATGCAAAATCTAAAGGGTTTTAAAAAAACCATTTTTTAAAAAAAAGAAGATTTTTTTCACCAAGCCGGGGGGGAAGCAGTTAAAGTCGATTCTTTCCCCCGTTATTACCCGCCGGGATATATTGATCCGTTGTTATGCAACGGCTTCTAAAAACTTTGAAAGGCCAGGGCCCTGTCATTTAAAGCTGTGGGGTGAATAAAAGATTCCAAAAATGATATTGAGTCGTGGTGGGTTGGCAAGGGAGTTACTTGGATAAAATGAACTGATAAAAGGAATTTTTTTGCCTCTAACATTTCCAAAAAGCATTTTTAAAAGTTTAAAAAGGTACATAGCAAAATCTTTTCGTTTTTTCAGCAAACACCCATTTGTAAAAAAGCAAAAAAAAGTGGAAATATGATGTCATAATATGCGAATGAATTAGGTATTTCAACATTTTATCGGATAATAAAAAACTAATAAAGTAAGAAAACGAATTTTTTTGGTTTACAATGCTAGTAATTAAAATTACTCAAAATGTAGAGGTTGGGAATCCTGTGAAAGACAAAAATTTAAAAAAAAAACCATTTTTTAATTAACGTAACGTATTTTTTTCAATTTTAAAATATGGTCAGGGGATGGTGTTGTTTTTCTAGAGAGATGCCCAAAAAAATTTAAAAGGGAAACAATAAATCGAATTTTATTAGGGGATCGCTATATTTTAGTAAAGGAGATGGTCGCTCTTTTTTTAATATGAAGCTAAAACGACGCGGGGTTTGAAATCTTTAGCGAGGTTTTCGATGATAAAAATGAGAGTCATACCCATTTAAATTATGAAAACGACTGGAGTCACGTGACTATCCTGGAAATTAATATTACAATCCTCATGGTCGTATCGCGATACTACCCAGTAAGGTGATCATGGTCGCAAACCCTTCACGTCACGAACGTCAAAGGGTCGCCTGCATATGTGGCAGTGTGAAATGGAGCGTACTTTCAGCTTTGCGCAGGCGTAAGAGATTCCATCGCCTCGGTGAACGGACATAATTGCACTCTCTCAACATTGTATCTCTAAATTTTAAACAGGTAAAATGGGTGATCATAGTACGCTCGCTCCGTCGGTACGTGTCAAGTGGGAAATAAGAAAAAGGGTTTAGCCATTACCACAAGAGGCTTTTTATTTTCTGCAGTAAAACGGCTTCTTTTGAAGCTAGTATGCTTTCCAGCTTTCGAAAACTTTCTTTCAGCTTCACAATTGTAAACCGAGTACCGCTGTAAATGTACAAATTGCACCTATCATTTTACTTCGGCTTCATTCTCTTTCTTCATAGTGAAATTTCCAAATATATTTGAGGTTTTTATATGTGTCCCGATAGACACTTTTAAGTAATATTGATTTTTCTTAGTAGAATAGAATATAATAGAATAGAATAGAATAGAAATTATTTATTATATTAACATAAAAATGTATATAAATCGTCACAAAAAAAAACAAAAAAAAACAAAATGAAATCAAAATCTTTGCAAATAAACATAATTTACAATATAGAAATAAACCTAAAATACAATAAAAATAAAAACGGACAAAAAAATAAAAAATAAAAATTATACGCTACGAATTAAGAAACTCTGGAATTGGTAAATACGTATTGCAAGGAGGTAGTTTTTTATTTTTTCCTGAAAGCTTTGTAACTTCCAACGTTTTTAAATCGGCGGGTATTTTGTTGTAAATTCTCATACCCAGTTAAAGGGGGTCCCATGCTTGTTACCTGAAGAGTGGCCGTAGGAATATGTAGGTGTTCTCTTATTCTAGTGTTTGTAGTCGTGAACTTCAGGGTTACGTAAATGAGTATGCCATTAGAAAATATGAAAGAAGCTGCTTCCAGAATATATATGCACGGTAAGGGAAGGATATCTAACTTCTTTAAGAGCAGTTGCAATGAGTCTCTGAAGTATGCACCTACAACACCACGGATAACTGCTTTTTGTGCTATAAAAAACGTGGTATGCTTCAGGTGATGATCCCCACAGTAAAATTCCGTACTGCAGTCGTGATTGTATCTCAGCGTAGTACAGAGAAATTAGGGTGCAAGTTGATACTTGTGAACGCAAGCAGCGGAATAAGTAAGCCTTGCTAGATATTTTATTTGCTAGGGCGCTGCAATGTTCTTTCCATACAAGGGTGGATTAAAGGGACTTACCCCCAGAATTTCACTGTGTCTCGCTGCTGTATCTTTTCTCCGCCCATTTCTAGATCATCAGAGCTAACATTTCGCTGTCTTTTTGTGAAAAGTCATAAACGTTGTTTTCTCTGCACTTAAGACTAATTTGTTTCGCGCAAACCAGTCGTATAGAGTCTCCAGCAAATGACTTGTTGTAAGATTCGTATTATCTACAAGAACTGAGATATCATCAGCATACATGTAATGTAGATATTGTTAAGCAGTGAGGCTCTATCATTTACATAAAGGCTGAAAATAACAGGGCCAAGCACTGAGCCTTGAACAACTCCTGTATTTAACGGTAGATACGTGGAATAAAACAGGGACCATACCGTTGGAAGTCTTAAAATCGCACGCGCACAAATTGAACCTGTTACTCAGGTACGAATGAAACCATTTGTTACATTTCCTCTAATACCATACGAGCATAATTTCTTTAATAATATGTTTGTGCTGTACGCAGTCGAATGCTTTTTTCAAATCACAGAAAATGCAATTGGAGACTTTCTCTGTTCGATGTACTTCAAAACTTCTGTGTAAAATTGAACCCAATGCTGAAGATGTTGAGCGACCTTTCTGAATCCATGTTGGCATGATGAAATAATTGAATATTTTTCAAGAAAACGTTTTTTTAAACGATCAAGCATGAAATACTCTATTATCTTGGAAATAACTAAAGTTAACGCCTACGGCCTATAGTTGGATAACTCTTGCGGCTCCCTTTGTGAATGGAATAACTACTCCCTATTTTCAGTACATCAGGAAAAGTACCTTTTTCGAAGGATAGATTGACTAAATAAGTTAGTATTTCTGCAAGTAATATACTAGAACGTTTTATAATTGCGGCTGCAAGTTCATCAGGTCCGTCGAATACTTGTTTTCAATTTTGTGATGATAGCAATCATTTCATTTACAGAAAATGGAAGAATACAACATCGAATTCCTTTTGGACGGAAGTAATCCAGTAGCGGGAACTATTTGAGTATTGTGATGTAATTCCAGTAAAACTATCAATGAAGAAATTGTTAAACTTATCAGCTACAATTTTAGGATTTTGAAAAACGACACATTTTGCATTATTTCCAAATTTTGATAGCCTTCGCCGTAACTTGTGGACTTTTTAAATTTATTTTCCACATCGCCGATGTTTTATTCGTAGAATTGTTAATAAATCTATCATTATGTGTTATACGACTTCTGTTAATTAAGGCTCTGTGTCTAGCTCTAGATGCTAAATAAACTTCTTTTAATTGAGGGTACGTTTTGTGCAAAATGAACAGATCGTGTAGATCCTTACTTGATTTTTTTTACTTCCTCGATTACCATTGTTTATGCTTGAGATTAGAAACCGGATGTCGCTTATATGGGAAGGCATTATTGTAATAAAAGGGCAAGGATATTCAAAAAACAGCAAATTTTTCATTCACATCATCTGCGCGAAAAACCTGCTCCACAACTCATTTGACAAGTAATTTGCAAATTCCGTTTGTTAGTTTCATTAAACACTCTTTTCTCTATAGTGGTAAGTTTGTGAACTTCCAGAAAGCCACGCTGCAGATACAAAACAACGTAGCGATGATCAGATAAATGCGTGTCGGAAAACGAAAAATTAATTTCAGGCCCAGTATTTAAGAATATATTGTCTCATATTTAGACGAACTTTTCTGAGTTGTTCTAGTATACTCCTCAACAGTAGCAGTAAGACCATAAATAGCTGTAGTATTAATTAGAGTTTGTCGCTCTAAGGAATCGGTAGAAAAAATTCACATTAAAATCCCCCCCAGAGATAAACAAAGCAATCATTTGTGGGTACAGTAATGGTAGACAAAAGATGTTCTAGTGAATTAATAAACAAATTGAAGTTGGATTGAGGCGGCCTATATACGTTGATAATTACAATTTTTTTATGATTAAAATTAAATTTTACATCGCACCCCTTCAAAACATCTTTCACTGCGAAGTTAGATAATTTAATTTACATATTTGCAAATCATTCTTGCAAAAAATGCAACTACCTCCTCCAATACTAGAATTTCTACTAAAATAAGAAACTAAACGATAATTTGCTGGGGTTCACATTCTCTATCTATTTTGTTTTACCCAAATTTTCTGTTAAACATATAAAATAGCAAGGATACGATAGGAGCAATAGCTCCAAATCATTAACTTTATTATTAAAAACTATGCAAATTTAATAAAAATAAAAAGCAAGGAAATCATTATTGATTAACAGTGGGTTAAACATTGATTGCTATTCAGGGGAATACTCTGTAATACCCTTGGCACTGTCTATTATTTTCTGGTAGCAGTTACATTGTTATTAAAGGCGCATGATCGATATCAAATTTTAGAGTTATATCTGCTATTATGTCACACAATTAATGCATTTGTAAGAGTTGATTTACAATCTTTAAGAGCATGACCTTCGGCACATTTAGGACATACAGTACGAGCAATACAATTTTTACACATATGACCGAACTTCGAACAATTGAACACCGTAGATATGAAACGACTCACGTATTTTACAACGACGCCATCCTATGTACAGGAACTTTCTCCCATAACCTCTTCAAAAGTTGTAGGGTCGATTTCAACTACCACATCAACATCCGGTTTCCTATCTATCAAAACGAACAATTTTCGCGGGCATTGTATTCAGTTTTGTCAGTTTGTTTTGAATAAATAATTATCACAAAATTCATTTCGATCAACCAAGTCGTCGGCGCACACATTGTAAATTATTATTTTCGGAAATATTTTTCGGCACAACAGTTTTATACGTGTTACCCACTTTTTTTGTAATGTTTGATTGTAGACCTCTAGATTTTCAACATTCCTCACATTTAATTAAAACACTGCCATCTTTTCTTTCGACAATTTTATTTACAACGATAGATAACTCTACGGGATCTATAACATGTTTTATTTTCCTTGTCCGTGTGACATTTGATGACTGCTTATTTTTTATAGGGTTTTTTTTATAAGAAACATTTTTTGGTGTTTGGGTTTTTAACATAAGCACTGTACGTAGTCGCACTCTGATTTTCGATGTTGGAATCAGGCCCGGAATTTTTGGTTTACACGATACCTCTAAATATTCTATTCTCTGTTTCTGGAGTACATTTACTTTTCTAATTCACTAATTAGCCTATTAAGAAACACTATTGATTTTTTAAATAGTGTTTCTATTTTAATGCAGAATTGTCCATTTTCTTTGCTTGTATCGTAAATAATCGTAATATCTTCTTGACTTGAACCGAAGAATTTGCCATCCGGTACATGATTTGCATTGCCATTCTTTTCTAGCTACTGTATCGCCCGTTTTCACCACACATCAAGACACTTTTGATGAATTGAATTCACTTACATACACACACCTTTGACCCTTTTCGAATTATGGTTTTACAAAAATCACATACTTTTCCTTCGGAGCATTTGCACTGTCGTCCGGATCGTCCGCCATGTTGCCAGAATAGAAATCCTCTCCTGATCTAAATTCAAAGTAATTAACAAAATTAATCGCTCAAATCCTCAACCCTCGACATAAATTGGAAGTGGAGTGTTAGGAGGAATTTAAAAAGCGGTACAGTAGCTTATCGCCTCATTCTTCAAAGATAATATTATCAAGTTTCGGGAATTGTCAAGAAAATCATTTAAAAAAAATGTCGGTGAAGTTTGATGAGAGAGTCACGATTTATACAATACCGAACGAAGATCGAAGGTCGCAGTGGGTAGCTAGGCGGCCGATAGAAAAAAATTGCAAACAGAATTAAGAATTTGGAAAGGGTTCTAAGCTTAGTTTTATTGCCTGAACACAGAGAAAAAATATATACCGTTTGCGATTCGAGGCATCCCGGGAATCAATACGCAGGGATTTAATGCTCCTGACTTTACACCTTAAAGAAAAAAAAAGAGCACACGGATGAAAAAGCAACTACATCCTCTCTTCAAGCGGTTGGAGCGTAATTTTAGAATATTAAATAGGTATAAGGATGGCTAAGCGATTTAAAAAAACGTTGATAGATTCTATCTGAAATTTTCGCTAATTATACAAAAGTGTATGTTAAAGGACATTAGAAAGCAGATGTGTTAAAAATTCGTTAGTATACCAATAGTGAATTTTGAATACATGAAAATCATTCCTACAATAAGAAAAACTCTGGGTGAATGTTGCATGTACCATAGCGATGAAATTAAATTTGTTCTATATCAAAAAGTTCATATGTTATCCGATTATTTAAATCTATCCCAAAGAGCATTGTATTCTAGATAAAAATAAAAAGAATTTTAGTTATACGTAGTGCATTTTATTTAACGTCACCTCATTCTTAGATAATACTGTGTGTGATATATAAATTTTACATATATTTGTTGCATCCTGCCCCCAGTTTCTTATGGCTGGTGGTGGCCCATCCAATTGATCATCCGCTATATGGAGGTAGCACGGTAAAGCAGTCTTGAAGTGCGGCTCTTTTTTCTTGAAGTATGAGGTGCCACTTCTGCTTCAGGATGAGTCGATATATTTTATTTTGTAGGACATATAAAGAAAGCAGTGATGTAAGATTGTCGTCAGTAGGTATACTATGCCGGTACGGGACCACTTTTCGGTCACTGCGCATGCGCGAGCGCGGATTTATTCGCGCTTTTGATCCGCGGATTTATTCGCGCTTAATCCGCGGCTAATTTCACCGACATCCGCGGATGATTTCGCGGAATTTTAGACAATTTCGTGGAATTGATGTTTGATTAGCGGCTCACGCTTTTAATTCGCGGATGATTTCGCGGAATTTTATTTAATTAACGCCCAACCTCGCGGAATTTTATTTAATTAACGCCCAATCTCGCGGATTTTTTTTAATTAACACCCAATCTCGCGCACTTTCAAGAACATCCGCGTCCCATAACTTCATGCAAACCGCGGTTCGCGGTTTGATTTCGCGGAATTTATTTAATTAACGCCTAACCTCGCGGATTTTTATTTAATTAAACGTCTAATCTCGCGGATTTTTTTTAATCAACACCCAATCTCGGGGCACTTTCAAGAACCATCCGCGTCCCTAAAATTCATGCATCCGCGGTTCGCGGTTTGATTCGCGGAATTTTTATTAATAAGCCCAACCTGCGGAATTTATTTAATTAACGCCCAATCTCGCGGATTTTTTTTAATTAACACCCAAACTCGGGGCACTTTCAAGAACATCCCCCGTCCCCTAACTTCATGCATCCGCGGTTGCGGTTTGATTTCGCGGAATTTATTTAATTAACGCCTAAACCCCGCGGATTTTTATTTTAAAATTAACGTCTAATCTCGCGGATTTTTTTTAATTAACACCCAATCTCGCGCACTTTCAAGAACATCCGCGTCCCATAACTTCATGCATCCGCGGTTCGCGGTTTGATTTCGCGGAATTTTATTTAATTAACGCCTAACCTCGCGGATTTTTATTTAATTAACGTCTAATCTCGCGGATTTTTTTTAATCAACACCCAATCTCGCGCACTTTCAAGAACATCCGCGTCCCATAACTTCATGCATCCGCGGTTCGCAAATTCCAGGAATTGTAAACATGCACGAACCTGAGTCTCTCTCATTTCGAATAGACGTTAAATAGAACACATAGAAAGTACCCTTTAGCGGATTCTCGGAATTTTTAACACGGTCCTATCATGATAAATGCATATTGTGAAATTATTACCATTTAAAACTTTATTAGGAACGTAAATAGAATTTACGTCACACGCATGTAGAAATTACCCTCTAGGAATTTTTACACGTCGAACCCGAAAATTGTATACAACTACGGGAATCGCCGGCGTTGCTTTTTTCTCCAGGAAATAGGGTTTTACGTACCTGTCTATACACAGGTCTAGAACTATAAGGTTTCTCCTACTTGAGATATTAGCTTAGTCATTCTAAAATTAGAAATTTCTCGGAAACCTTACCTTTATTGCGTCGTGACGTATAAAAGTAGATGTTTCTTCCAAACGCCGCATAGTTCTCCGAAAACCTTAATTTAGTGCTCGTACGAGTTGTTAGACATTGCAGTTCCATTTTACATTTTTATTACCATGTAAGTACTTTTCTATATTTAAACAATTTTTATTTTTTAAATAATTCCCTATATTTATAATTTAAAATTATTTCTATGTATTTACAATGTTTTAATGCCTCTATATTTGTCTTTTCATTTAAAGTATTTTCTATGTTCTTTCTGTAATTATAGTAACCTTCATTTAAATAATTGTTGCAGCCAACAATGACTTCTGAAGTGTGGAAATCGATGTATAAGCGTCATGGAGCAGACCAAAGCCCTCGTTCGCAGAGGGCGACGACGTAACCGCTTATCAAGGCGACTCTGAGAACATCAGACTGATTGAATCGATTGATGAAGGAAGCAGGGAGTGTTGGCGAAAAAGGTATTTCAATTCAAATTATTCTTAATTCAAATGACCGTAAATTCGATTTTAGGTTTGTAGACCAAAGTTCAAGCGGCCGTAGGTGGTCATGCAATGTCTCATCGGCACATGGCTCAAATCGCCTGAATATACGGGCAGGGGCGGCTCGAGTTGTCCAAAGCGACCGGCTTAGATGGAAACGACCTGAACACCGCCTCCGAAGCAGCATCCGTATGGATGCATCACCAACTGATGCACCAAGATCCCAGAACATTTTAGACGACGCCAAGTCCAGTTCGTTCGCCGCATGAGGAACGAGTGCGCAAGCAGCCGTTCTAAAGATCAACACCCGGTGTTTTGCGGGAAGTTTTGGAAGTTTGTGAAGCCGGACTATGGAGGAGGAGGTAAACGATATATCTACCAAGACCGGATGTTATCAACATGGACAGCAATCTCGAGGAGAGGGTACGATCAGTATGTGCAAGGCGATCAATTTTTGCGGCGGGGTTGGAGGAATTCAAGTAAGTTTTAAAATATTATACTTTTGAACAACTGCTGTATATTTGTCATTTTTGTAGGGAAACGGATTCAGGCGTGGGGCACTAGTCTCGGTAGTGGATCTAGCAATCAACATAAATAATTCTAATCGCAGCGGGTCGGCTCTTATCTCGCTTCTTCACCGGCGGATTCAACGGAAACAGGCATGCATCAATGTGAGAAACAACGACGATCATGCTTCGCGTGGGCTGAGTGTCGGCACTGTATCCAGCAGACTAACACATGTCGACAGGGACCACGTTATCGGATACGAAGACGTCTGGAATTTGGGGCGATATCACCTTCCGATCTCCAGCGTAGTGATATTTCAAAATTTGAGGGTGAATATGTGAGCGTGAACGTTTATGTACTGGGACAGGAAGCTAAACGTCTCCCCCAATCGTCTTACAAAGACAAGCGGGATCGGCCACGTTTAAAGTTATATTGATGTAAAGCAAAAGATGCGATAAAATGCCACTACGTCTGGATCAAAGATCTCAGGCCGCCTCGCTTCCAAGCAGCTTAATACGAATGACTCACAAGAAATTTTTCGGATAGATGCCTCCACTATTTTCATTCGGAGGCGATGGTTGAAGGCTCACAGCCAGGAAGTGCGGGAGGTGAACGATTATAAGGTCTTCGTTCCCCGAAGAGAAAGTTATCAAATTCAAGAACTTTAAAAATAAAATTAAGGTTCCGTTCGCCGTGTACGCGGATTTGTGATGTTTCTTGGTGCAACGACCGATGACCCAAAGCCTCAAAACATGTGCCTACAGCGCGGGCTATTATTTCAAGTGTAGCTATGCGCCGGAGCTTCTTATTATCGCGGGCTACAGAGGTGAAAGATTGCGCAAAGTGGCTGGTACGGAACTGCAGAGTATTGCAGAGACGCGGAAACTGTTTATCAGTGCCTATCCGATGGACAGGTTAACTCCCGCCCAATAATAAAACAATACGCACAGATCCCACTGGCCATATCCGGAGAAGCCCCTGGGAGCCGATAGGAGTAAGAGACCCATTGCCATTTTAACCGGCAAGTACAGGTAAGTCGTAACTAAATATAAAATTTATTTACTTTATTTTTATTTTTACAGAGGGTGCAGCACCAACGTCCACTGTAATCTGGAATATCGGGATACTTAAAACGAACCGTATCTGCATAACCTCTCGGACTACGACGGTCACTTGTGGTTGAAGAATTGGCGCAATCCGGCCACTTGAAAGTTCATTCCCAACAATACCGAGCAGTATGAGCTATGGTGCAGACCACGGACGACAGCGACATTAAATTTAAATTTATCGATCGTTGGTTTATGGAGTCTAGCTTGGACCAAATTGGCTTCTATCTGAAGGACGTACCCCGTGCTCGGAGCCAGTTTGTTGAGCTTATTGCGAAGAGGAAAGGCTGTTTCCCTATAGCTACATTGGTGAGTTTGGTGTTGAAAGGCCTCAGCGAGGGAAGCGCCACCGATGCAGGCGTTCCACAACGATCTGTTCCAATACTCATTAGCATGCGCGATACGAGCATGCGACAGAAGGTCTGGCGCGAATTCAAATGCCAGGACCTTAGGGGAGTATCGGATTTGTATCTGAAGACGGACGTTGTACTGCGGCGGACGTCTTCCAGAAACGTCCGGGAGAGCTGCCATCAAGAAGTATGGGACTCAGATGCAGCCCCATTATTACACCGCACCCGGACTTTCGTGGGACGCCATGTTGAAACAAAAGGTTGTAGAGCGCACCTCCAAGACGTTTACATCTGATGTTCTTGGGAGAAAGGCATTCGAGGAGCATGACACAAATGCTCTTCAAGGTATAATGCGTAATATATTGTTTTAAAAAGATCTAATTACATGTATGTGTACAGGTACGCGAAGGCTAAATAACAAAGACATGCCGGACTACGATCCCACATCGCCCAGTTACGTACCTGATGTATTACGATATAATGCATGTACAGCTGGGTGCGATGTCGCAGTCTCTGCGACTGGAGGCTGGAGTGGGTGAGAACGCGGGGAAAATTTGAATTTCCACGTTCCCGACGACAACCCCGAGGATATATTCTGGAGTCGATCTTAGAATATCCGCAACGCATCACCGATCGGACAAATGGACCCCAATGGCTCCTACCAAAGCAGAGACCGCCGGGGTTGCGTACGAAACAATGTTGGCCACCTGTACGTAAGGAGAAGTACGTTGTCACTACGCAACCTCAAGCAGTATCAGCGGAGGGAATAGTGGTGACCAAGTACATCGAGCCTTAAGGTTTAAATCAGTCACCGTGGCTCAAACCAAATCGACCTGAACACACGCTACGGCCAACATGCGAAAGAATGCGTTTGAAAAAAAATTTGTTCAAACTCATGAATTAATGCAGTGTGTCGGGAAGACTATGGAGAACGTGAGGTTGCGGGAGGACATCAAGATCGTGGACAAGTGGGACGGCAGGTAGGGGCGGAAGCATATTATCAGCAAGCCGGAAATTTAAGTGTACGACGATTTTCAAATAATAATTGATTGGCTATCGAACTATGCGAACGGACATAATGTTTGACAAACCTATTTATGTCGGGATGTCGCGTGGTGGGACGTTTCAAAAACAGTCCTGTATGATTTCACTATAAATTTCTGCAGGGACTTTATAATAATAAGTGCAAGTTGTGTTATACGGACACGGATACCCATATACGCACATAGAGAGGAAGATGTGTACTCCGATATGAGATGAACATTTTTCGCGGTTCGACACTATCGGAACTATGCAGAGGGAATCCATACGAATGCCACGCCGTGAACAAAAAGGTGCCGGATCATGAAGGACGAGGAGCCGGAAAGCTATGCTGGAATTTGTGGCACCTACGAAGCAAAAAATGTATGCTGACAAATCGAGGATAGCTTCGTTGAAGAAGGCCGAAGGGGTCAAGTCCTACGTGGTGGAAGCAGGAGATCCCTTCGCGGACCTATGTTCAGCTGTCTGCGCGAGGAGAGGAGATGATCACCAACAAACGTGGGATACGCTCCCTCAAAACACCAGCTTTCACCACGGCGCAGGACAAGATTTCCCTTAGCCCTTTGACGACAACGCTCCGACGTGCCCGGTTTCACGACACCTTACCCTGGGATATTCTATCGGTACCCGTATAAGTAAGTATCCCCACATTAAGTACCCCCACCACCACTAACTTGGCACATAATAGAACAATAAGTAAAAGTTAAAATACAGTTTCAACTTGCAGCACAAACCGACCCGACGCACAGACCGCGATCAGACGTGCCATGGAATCGATTAATAAATAAAGTAAGTTTCTAAAAAAATCTCAAGTATATATTTCAATTATTAATGTTCTCAGAACATGCAACCAAATTTCTACACGAAGCCACAAACATGATGAAGCAACAAACACTAGGGGAAGTTCCTTGATGAAACAACCAAACACCCAATCAGTAAGTTGTACTTTTTTTTTTTTTAGTAAATCTCCGAGTACATATTCTAATTATTATTAATTTTCTCAGATACTTACAACGCATTTATCGACAACGCGTTAAAAAATGCGGGAAGAGTCCCATCGTTAAAGAAAGCGCAGCTCATAGGGGGGGCCAATCGACCTAATTCTGAACAAAGCGGGACCCAAATGGCTAACGTGGGCCTCAGTCCAGCAGCCGGCTACATACGATAATCACAGATAAGATCAGCCAACGAATGCATATCTTTTACGGAAGACGGAGTTGGTCCGAATTCGTAGAAATCGGAAGGCTACAGCCCGAATCACAGATCGAGACCAGCTCTTCAAAGACATCTCCGTAATAAGGCTGAAGAGCGAAAATCAAACAGATGGTATGTCAACCGGAGACTTATAATAATTTATTAAATTCCAAACGCTATTAACCATAAAATTAGCCTGCGCAAAGCGTGTGAATTTATTGTCTTTTATAAATGTATTTAAAATCATGTTTTAAGCCGTCAGAGCGATTGTACACTAATATTAAAAATTTGCTGTGTAGTCACTTTACATCATTAAATGCATTGTACTGTTGGAAGCTATTAAATTTAAGTATAACATGTATCTTGACTACGAGGTAATGAATAGGAGAATAAAAACCCAGTATTTGCTAAATAATGATTTTTATGTATAACCTAGTTTTAACACATAAGAATTATAAGTGTACAGGTAAGTAGATTATAATAAATATTTTTATCATCCAACTGTTATGAGAATATTCGATCCCAGCATTAACATACAACTTATTTCCTTTTCTCGCAACACCTTTAACGAGGTAAGTGTTTGGCATGTTTTGTTCTTTGAAGTTCAGGTTCATAGAAAACTTCCTAATATCGGCTCCCGTTCCTGTCTTCTAGCAGATACGTGGCAGATTAGTTATTATGCACTATACGTTATTTTAAAAAGTTCTGTACTCCATTAGGCATATATCCCTTTTTTGGAATACGCCTTTATGCTTTGCTAATTCGAACACGTCACGCAACACTGAATTTATTTTTTTTCTTGCACCTTAATGTTGTTGTAAACGCTAGATAGAAAGATATTGTTTCGTGTTTCACTGTGACATCACGAGGTCCATTTAATAGTCTATGTTTCGAGACTCGTTATACTTGTCAGTTACTTCGGGTTAAAATTCTATCCATTTATAAGAGCCTCTTAAAACTGAAGCCTTGTAGAGCTGACCCTGAGTGTTACGAATACACTCTTTCAACTATTGAAGCTGTCTTAGTACTATACGTGAATAATGATTTATTGGTGTTTTGTCCATCAATCCTCTAAACTCTCGATTGTAAAATTCGTACCAGCATCTGTTGTAATTTTTTGGAATACGTCCCTGGCGCAAGATAAAGGACATGCGTTATTCTCTGACCGTTGGCGCTTTTGTTTTTCACGCATGCGTCCATAGATAGTTCAAGGCAGTCTATTACGAATAGAACGTATTTTAGGGTCGCTATTTCCCGTTTATAAGGGTAAGAAAATTCCGCAAATCTCCTGCCACAAATCATATAAACCTTTGATAATTACTCGCCGTCTCACAAAGCTATTTCCGGCCTAGTGCGGTTGTAGTTCATTAACACGTCTTCCTTGCTCATGTTATGCTATAAACGTCTACTTTCTAATCGCCTTGTCAAAAACACTAGACTCTTCAATCGTAGCTTTGCGTATCCACCTCCTCTGATAAACGATTTATACGAGATCTAAATCAATATCTTAGTTTCTAGCTTTAGTGTATCTTTGCAATCAGACTCTACTGCCTTTCGTGACCTCAGTTAACTTTTGTCAACGTGTCGCATGTATTTTGATATTATAGTGTTGAGCTTACACCAGTCCTGTTCGTCGACGGGATCAGCCACATATCTAATGCGCCTTCCCATTGGCGGTAATGTTTCCATCGGCGTCAATGGGAATTCTAGGAGGGGTATAACGACGATTGATTTACTTTATTAGGCTAAGAAACGCGCCAAAACTTGTCGATGCTCAGTGTGCGAATGATATGTATTATGTTCGCATCATATTTATGTACGACGCACTGCTTCTTTTTTTCACAATTCTTCTATTATACACATAATTTCATTAGTGTGGCTATTGTTTCCAGCTTGCTGAGATGCCATTAGAAGTCGAAGCGATCTACTAATTCTTGATGGCATTCCAGTTACGTTACTGTAAGGTGCCTCGAGACGACAATGTGGCCTTCGCCAGAGACTCGTTCCAGTAACGGGTCTTAATTACATTACCGTACTGAAGCTTTGGTTTCCTCTTAGCTGTTGGTTGGGTTGAGAGTCGCGAGTAAGCTACGTGGGTGTGTTGCAAATATGGACGATACCATCTTCATCTTCCGGTGTGTAAAGCATCAGGATGAGTCTTAAAGCATCAATTCATACAAACCCTTTGTGCCTTTGTACACTTTATCTCGATTACAATATCACTTCCAGAAAAATCAATGGTGCTACCTACCCATTTAAAAGATTGAGCATCCAAAAGTTGGACCAGAAGGTGGTGTCCAACGCTTGTGCTTGCGCGGGATGCGATCTCGTACATAACTTCTGGGTTTTAGGATGTTTAATGTATGAAGATACTCATGAAAATGGACGGCATGATGTATTGGAGAAGTGACAGCGGAGGTGAGCAGATGGTTGAGTTTTCGTGTCATTTCTTTCTAACGGGCTCTTTAATATGTATGAGAGGTTTCTTGAAAGATCTAACTCTTGTTAATCGTTGAGTCAAGCTCCTTTAACGGCTCGGAATAGGTTTGAACGCTTTCCGTAGCAGATCATCAGTATCGCCGATTTAACTTAAGTTGCATATGTTTTTCCGTTATCGCTCTACTAGCTTTAAAATTTTCAATTTCAGCTCACGCTTCCGTTTCTCCAACTTTTCCTCCATCTTAGGTCTGCTTCTGAACAGCCCTTGAACAGGTCTTGAACTGGTATCCGTTGCAAAGAACGGCTATTGAACGGGTCTTGAACAGGTCTTGAACTGGTATCCGTTGCAAAGGAACTGCTATCTGTTGTAAATTTAACGGCTAGCTGTTTTCACGAAACCTCTAGCTGACCTGATACCTGTTTGTTGCTTACTAAACGATTCTAACTGACCATTTATTGGTTGTTAACACAGCATTTACTCTTACACGTAAATCGAACACCATGAGTGCATGTTTGATGAACGCTTGATCTTCGTAACATTCTCAAAACATAGGTATAGTGTAAATGATGGTGACGTTCTTGACTAGAGCTATATATGAAATCAAAGTCTTCTTAATCGACCTTATTAACATCTATGTACTGTCTACACCAGAACCGTTATTTATCACTCCAGCACTCGGCGCACATGACTTAAAACTGATGAAAAGGTCATAATCTGTACCGACATGATCATCAAAGATATGCTTCAAATCATATCGTCTTGTTAAAAGGATCAAGAAGTTGGTATATCGCGAACTAGCTGCTTTGAATGCGTGAATAGGTCTGACATATTTAATAAAAGCTATCTACGGTTTTATGCCTCGCCCATACAAAAATAGAGTCTAATTTTATCTGTTTATCGCCACACTACGTCTATCAAATAACAAAACTGAATTTCCTTCTTGTCTCTGTAGGAAAGATCACGACTTCTTCGTTTTCATGATATGCATAGTACTTTACCCCGACGACTTCATAACTTCTCAAGGAACTGATACTTTGGTTGGTACAAGGACTTAGGAATACACATAAAGTTGTTGAATCTTAGCCCATGTGCATCAATTAATACGTGAGATAACATCGTCTTCCCCACAGTTCGAAGGGCCGCAGATAATACAACGTACCGTATTGGTAGTAAATCCCCATGTCTCTGCTGACGTTCATCCTCGATATCCAAATTTAGCACTTGCAGACGTTCTTTTGCTTAACAGCCGCATGGTATGAGTTAGAATAAAGAAGCAGTTAATAAATACAATATTTAAGGATAAATATAAGTTCGCGCTTATACATCAAGTTTATGATAATGTTGTACGTCAAGAAGGTGGAGGTTTGTAATAACCTTATAAACAAGCTGCCTATAGAGGTGCATCTGCCTGGGTACGAGTGATGCGGTCACGGTACAAAATTAGAGAAGAAACGGACTGGCACGAGGCGACCCCGGTATAAAATCCGCTAGATCTGCATGCAAGGAGCACGAATTGCTATTCACAAAGCAAAGATTTGGGACCTAGACACAAAGCGATCGCATTCTGCAGGAACGGGCTTGGTCTCGCGTTAAAGTTAAAGACTTAGTATTGGTGAAAGGCGGCCGCGGTGGGTAGTAACCTAACATATGAAGGCAAAAAGAAAAATTGGGTATGGGTCTAAAGAAGAAAGCGTTTCCCCGAAGGAATATATTCAACAAGGCTAAAGGTGTTTCAAGAAATTAAGGTGATTTAACAGAGAGGCAAAATTATCGTTGACAGCGGCGAAGTTAGCAGTAAAGGAAGCGGCGGCAAGAAACGAATTCGCACGGCTCGCATCATAACCATTCCGGAAAGAAGGTGGGTAATTACGCTAATACCATATTGCCACGGTCTAATGCGATGGGAAGCTTGGCGGGCGGGGCGGCGGGGGATAGCGCAGGCAGTCAATAAGGCCAAGGTGTAAGCGACAAGTTGGGAGAAGCTCAAAGCCATACAGAAACAATGGAAAGATATCGCTCTAAAAGGCAAGGGGTCTCTATATGAAACCATATAAAAGAGGATTGGTTTATATATAAAACCGTCAAAAAACTTATTAGGCGAATACGTGCGAAGAGACTTTACAAACTTCGACATTTAAAAGTTGCTAGAGGGGGGGGGGGGGGAAAAACCATAAAAAACCCGGGGGCCCCCCAAAATTTTTTTTTCGAGGAGTTGTTCATGAGAAACTATTTGCCTGAGTTTCCCTCTTAAAGTGAATGTGCGGTAGTACTTGGATTCACTTGAAGGCCCTGGAACGCATTGGGTTGCATATTATAAGAATGATTCTTCTGGTGAACTATTTCGGATTCAGTTCGCCAACCTGGAAGCCTCCCCAGCGAATTAATAAATTATTTCAATATGAGGAAAAGAGTAGCAATTAATTATAATCACGACAGATTTCAAGATTCAATCAAGTTAATTGCGGACACTTGTGCCTGGAATTTTCTCTAAATAACACTTGAGCACGCGTTGCTGCTTAGTCAGTCGCACACCTTCACCGCTAAAAAGGCACGAGTTATATGCTCAGTGCCGACTACTATCCACCCATTGAATTGGACGTCAAAACAATTATGCGCTCGGGACTCGTTGGGCCTGCACACACGTATAATTAACGATTCCGATGTAACCGAAAAACAAAAAGTTGTATTTCGATAATAAGTGATCGATCCTGTGGATCGTACGAAATAACTGATATCGAGAACTATTTGCGAAAGGAATTTATGCCAAAAGATTCAATCGCTCAAGCCTAATAATAATACGTTGAACGTAGAAATCAGTGTAAACATACGATAAACTTTGAACGGTGAGGACGCTTGGGTCGACTGCTTGGATCAGCAAAAGAATTGGAACCTAATCATTAAGCATGAATCGGATCTGCCCGTGCAGATTTTAAAAGTCTACACAATACGCATCGAGGCATATATAAGTCCTCCTACCACCCCGGCGCAAGTTCCGTCGCATACGTTGATGAATCTCGCCACAAGTATAACCTGGAATATCGCATGTATATCGGCCACAGCACGTGATTACTTACCTGTGAGCAAAAGCAAATATCGAAAAAATTACCTTAATTTTGCCTAGACCAGACGGGGATCCCGTGGTATTTTCAAGGTGAACAGATCGTTATAGATTAGAGTTGAAGAAATTTAATGGGCCTATCATGTGCGGAGCGAAATTACAAATAGGAGAAAGCTTTCATCTTTCCACCATTCGCATGTCGGACATTCAACGTTTAACACATACTAATATTGCGTTTCTTCAGTGCGATCGGACTCAAAAAGTAGTGAACGATTTTTTTTTTGTGGAAAAATTGGAAATATTCGAATGTCTAAAGTTTCGACGAAACGATAACAAACAGGAGTACCACACTTATATCCCAGAACAAATAGCTTCAACTTAAACGATGAAGTAGCATTAGTATTCAACATCAAGAATATCTATACCTTACCTAGTGAAAGCTATATATACTGGGAGGCGAGAATTTAATGTCGATGATGAGGAAACGGCGCTTGTATTTTAACAAAAATAACGCGTTATGCATTCATGTTCGAACCCATACGCTATGAAATCAACGGAATAGAAATTGACCATTGTACCAAACCAGGTATCACTACTACGATGAAATCATTGGTTTCGTTATAGTGACAACGAAAAGTAAATTATTGCAAATGGCCGGGATGGAATCGTTCGAAGATAATCAACCTACATTATCAGATAATAAATTTAATGCTTGCTCCCATTAAAATTCTAATGGGTGTGTTTGAAGAAGATAGACGGATATTAATAAACGTTAGCCAAGAATAATACTCGTCTCCTGCAGAAACAGGACGACCAAATGCTATAGAAACACTACGGCAGCAGGTACGAACAAAGCATCGATTGAATACAACAAGATCAAGTGGCATGTCCCCCACGTAAGCGTTACCGATGAGGTTAGATTTAGATTCAAGTTATTAGATGCCTATTCAACAAAACAAAACGATATACGTTCCGTTTCGGAGGTGGCAACTAAAGGAAATACCATCCCGATACGCCATAACAAAAAACAGATATTTGGCCAAAAGTCAAGCACTGGCATGGAGAAGCCCCGCTCGTACCATCGCGTCAGAAGGCAAGAAAGATAATTTAAGGTGGATGTTGCTTCGCTCTTCGGACACTCTAAAATAACAATCTCAAACTTTATTTGAATTCAGACAATATCCCGACAACATCATGAACATTTGTATGGAAGAAACGTTATGCCGTTGCGTATTATATGTACCAGGTTCCTTCCGTTCCTAGTTACTATGGTCGGTCAACGGAGCCGCTAATGAATTAGCTAAATTCGCGACAGTACTGTATATGTAATTGATTGTTCGAAACAGAACGAGTCGGGTAAAATCAGAGCGCTGTGGATGTAAAATTGGAAAGGAATCCAAAGAACATTTAATGCTAACACGGGTGTATTGTCTTATTCATCCACGATATTAGCGACCGTGGAATACGAACCGCTCAGGGGAACGTAAAAAAATAATCGTAGAAATGGAAATTGTAGTAAATCGATGTGCAAGGTTCTTGTTAAACAGTGTCTTATAGTAAAGGAGTTAGCGTTAAGTGACGGTAAAATGTTAAATCACTCGTGTTTAAAACCTAACATCCCATACTGTAAACTTGACTTGGATGTGAAAAACGGATTGTTTCTTGGTTGAAAGAAACCATCATTCGTTACGGCTATAGCGAGGGTCACGTTGATATATAGCGAACTTACCTAAGCATCTCTACACGACTTTCACGAAGAACATGAAATTATCTAGTTAAAGGACACAGGAAAGCAGATGTATTACAAAAAATTTGTCAGTTGTACCAATAGTGAATTAGGAAATATAAAGGAAATTCCTACTATACAAAAATCTGGGTGAATGTTGCATGTACCATAGTGATGAAGACTAAAATTTGTTCTATAGCAAACGTTCGATATGTTATCTGATTATTTGAAACTAACTAAATTATATTACTAGATAAGAAATAAAACCATTATATTTACCTAAGCTTTTATTTAGTTGACCTTATATAATACATCTATGAATACACAATTTACGAATTTGTACATCCCATTACAGTTTCTTATAGCTGTGGTGGTGGACCATCTAATTGATCATGAGCCATAGGACTATGAAGGTAGCATGGCAAATAGGCTTGAAGTTACGCTTATTGTCTTGCGGAATGAGATGCCATTTTATGCTTCAAGGGAGAGCCGAGGCACTTATTTTGCAGACAATAAAGTAGCAGAGATATAAGATTATCGTCTATCTTCGTCCAATCTTCCGCAATTTTCGCGATATTCTTCAAGGCGGCCCGATTTGTTTTTCCATACTGTCTTCTATATTTATTTTTTCAAATCTCCTTGTAAGGGAATTACAATTTAATATCGGTTTTTAAATTTGTAGTTTTTCGATATGCCGTTAAGACTGTCTTGGAGCACGTGCGATACATACTGAAAGCGCTTTTAGCATGAAGAAGTCTTTATTATATGCATTTTATGTCTATTTGCTAAATCAAAACTGCTTCGAGCAGTGGTCTGGGAATTTGTCCATTAAATCTAAAACAACGCATGGCGTCAATATCGAATGCATATTATCGGCTCGATAGTCAGCAGCATCGGCGTTCGCTAAAAGCTTCGTAGTCAAAGTAGCAATTATTGCTTTATTCTCGGCAGTTCTGGTTCTTTTTTTTTATTATTCTTTTTTTTTTTCTTTAATTTTTAAATATTTTAATATTTTTTTTTTTATTATTTTTCTTTTAAAATGTGAATTGCAAGATCTTTAAAAGTCCATGATCTCTCAATGTCGAAATATCTTGGTTTGATAGGCGAACGCAGCCATTAATGTACATTCAATTCTTAGTCAATTTGGATAAGCAAATAAAGCGATGTCGTGGATTTGGAATATTACGATTTGCAAATAAAGGTGGTGTATGTTTATCACGTAGACTTCTGCCATCCTATGCGATAAGAATGAAGAATACAATACAGGTAATTTTACGATGTTAAACTGCAGTACTGACTACTTCACTATATGATAAGGGAGGGGACAGAGGCCCGTGTTATGCGTCGGTTCATGGTACGACGTGTAAAAATTCCGAGAATCGCTAAAGGGTACTTTCTACCTGTGTTCTATTTACGTCTAAATAAAGTTTTAATGGTAATATTTCAAAATATGCATTATCATGATAGGACGTGTTAAAAATTCCGAGAATCGCTAAAGGGTATTTTCTACCTGTGTTCTATTTACTCTATTCAAAAGGGAGAGAGACTCAGGTTCGTGCATGTTAAAAATTCCTGAATTGCGAACCGCGGGTTTGCATGAAGTTATGGGACGCGAATGGCCTTGAAAGTGCGCGAGATTGGGTGTTGATTAAAAAAAAATCCGCGAGATTAGACGTTAATTAAATAAAAATCCGCGAGATTGGGCGTTAATTAAATAAAATTCCGCGAAATCAAACCGCGGATGCATGAAGTTATGGGACGCGAATGGCCTTGAAAGTGCGCGAGATTGGGTGTTGATTAAAAAAAAATCCGCGAGATTAGACGTTAATTAAATAAAAATCCGCGAGATTGGGCGTTAATTAAATAAAATTCCGCGAAATCAAACCGCGAACCGCGGATGCATGAAGTTATGGGACGCGGATGTTCTTGAAAGTGCGCGAGATTGGTGTTAATTAAAAAAAAATCCGCGAGATTGGGCGTTAATTAAAAAATTCCGCGAGGTTGGGCGTTAATTAAATAAAATTCCGCGAATCATCCGCGAATTAAAAGCGTGAGCCGCTAATCAAACATCAATTCCACGAAATTGTCTAAAATTCCGCGAAATCATCCGCGGATGTCGGTGAAATTAGCCGCGGATTAAGCGCGAATAAATCCGCGGATCAAAAGCGCGAATAAATCCGCGCTCGCGCATGCGCAGTGACCGAAAAGTGGTCCCGTACCGGCATAGTATACCTACTGTCGTCTATTGCGTCCAATCTTCCACAATTTTCGTCGATAGTCTGTAAGGCGGCTCCAATTTCTTCTTCCATACTCTCTTCTATATTTATTTTTTGCAATTTCATTGTAAGAGAATACAATTTAATAGAGATCTGATGACTCGGGCTGTAGTCTTCCGATTTAAACAAACTTGAAATTATTTGATGGTCAGTTAGTTTTAATGCCGTATTAGCAATAACTTAGTACACAAATAAGAAAAGGGCAAATTTTTGTTTTCGTTAATAGCACAATCAGAAAATTATCTTATACACGCATTAATAATACATTCTGGATAATTTACGAAATAGAAATGGATCCCCCAATTATTTAATATTCTAGGCAGTAAACCTGCGCCGTGGGATGATCCTTCTTCTTACGAATATGGATTTCATCCTCTTCAATATTTCTTCAATATGCATTGCAATCGCCATCTCTTCCATATCGTCCACCACAGTCTCCATCATCCTTATGCCCCATCTCTATGCTCTTCAATAATCGTGCTATCGTCGGTCGCGTACAACTCATCGGTAAGTTGAGAAGCCGGGGACGATGTAAATTGAAAATCCCATTTCGCTGTAATATAGAAAAATCAATTCTGAAGCAGAAGTTCGTATGGTTATAATGATAAATTTTTTTAAATGAAAGCAAATATAAATCACATAAGAATATTCTAAAACAAAAACTTTAATATAATTTTAAAAATGACAATGTAAAGAAATATAAATTAAAGTACTTACATGTAATAGTATGCAAAATTGTAGGAGGAGGACTCTGAGATGAAATGAAGCACTATGGTTATGAAAAACTTTTTTCTTTAAAATTTATTTAAGACTAGAAAAAGTATTTGGATGAAAGTTATAATGAAGAAGCATAAATTTAAACAGAAAGACATTGAATAAGGATTTAAAACTTGCAAAAATAATTCAAAGTTAATGAAAGAAATATATACAACTATAAAAATTTAAATTGGAAAAAGTCAGATATTAAAAAATATATTTACTTACACGAAAAGTGTATAAAGCACTAAAGTTGCACTCGTAAAAAAGTCCTGAGATGTTTCGAAGCTAGAAACTCGAACGCAGTGATGGATAGAAAGAAAACACCCCTTTTATATCGTCAAGAATGCAAAAATTAAGATTGAAAGAGCAATTTCAAGAATGTAATAATTTTTATGCCTGTCTGACTAATTGTCATTCTGGAAAGGGGGGTACATCATGTTGAGACCTGTTTTTTAAGACACACCTGCCTCACTTGTTTACATGCGTCAACCCGGGCATGCAAATTCCGAGAATCGCGAAAAGGTCCTTTCTATCTGTGTGACATAAATTCTATTTACTCTATTTCTAAATGAAGAAAGTTCCAGTCATGTTGGGACGTATTTAAAATTCCTGAAAGGTTCTATTTTCATTAAGCACAATATAAAAAACTGCGAAATTAATTAACGATCCGCGATGGAGAAAGGTTCTAAGTCATGTATTTCGTTCTATTTCCCAAAAATACTATACATTAAGACTACTGCGTCCCTCGGTCGCGATTGAAATGCTAATTGTAGTAATTAATGCTAATGGGTCGCGGATTTTATTTCGCGGAATCCGCGATATCAAATCTTGAATTAGCCGTGAACTTAGTCGCGGATTAAAAGGCACGATCTTGAAATAGCCGCGACGATACCGCTAATTACCATGGTCGCGGACGCCATCTTTCCACGACTGCCATCTTTACCGCGGATTAAATAGCGCAAACTTGAAATTATCTACAAATAAAGCGTAAAATTACCCGGGGATAAAAAGCGCGACCTTGAATAGCCGCGAACGCGGATTAAAAACGCGAGCCGCAAACCCAAACTTCGTTCCGCAAAATTAAAACCCGCGGATAAAAACGCGAGCCGCTAATCAAACTTCGTTTCCGGAAATTGCTCCGGATTAAAGGCGGGTCGCAAATAAAATTTCGATTCCCGAATTATCCCGGGGATTAACAGCGCGACCTTAAAGTAGCCGCAAAACATACCGCAAATTTACCATAGCCGCGGACGCCATTTTTCCCCCGACTAGCGAAATTAAACCGCGGTGCTGAGTTAGGGACCGAAGGCCTTAAAGTGGTCCAGAACGCCTGAAATCCCTATCAGGGGAAAATGGTGTAGAAAAAAACCCAAACTGAAAAATATCTTTCCCCCTAAAAATTTTTAAACGAAAAATATAAGTTCACTTATCCATCAGGTTTATTCAATATGAACGTCAAAGAGGCGGGGTTTTGTTAAAAACCTTTTTTAAACAAGCTGCCTATTGAGATAATCTCCCTGGGTCATACTGCGGTCCCGGTACAAAGGTTAGAGAAAGGGCTAGCAGCGGAGATCCCGGATAAACCCTAGACGTGCATGAAAGGAGCACACATCGCATACTCACGAAGCAAAGTTTTTTGGGGCCTGACACGAACAGATCCATTCTTCAGGAACGGGCCTGGTCCCGCTTTAAAGTAAAGATTCTAGTATTGGTGAAAAAGGGGCCGCGTTGGCAGAAACTAACGCTAGAAATTTAAAAAAGAAAATTAGGGATGGGTTTTAAAGAAAGGCTTGAAAAAATATATCGCGGGCAAAAGGGGTGTCAAAAGAAATTTAAGGTGATTTAAAAGGAGCGCGAAATTGTCATGACGGCGGCAAAGTTAGCATAAAGGAGGCAGGTGGTGAAGCGAATTCGCCCCTCCATTATAACCTATTCCGAAGAAGGCGGGGGGTATTGCCGCTAATACCTATATTCGCCCGGCCTAACGCGCCCGGGGACGGCTGGGGGGCGGCGGGGATAGCGCAGGCAATTTAAAAGGGTTTAAGCTTCCAAAAGACATAGGTAAAATATGCCGGACGGGGGCCACTTTTAAACGAGCTTTTAATCGAGCTTTTTTAATCGGCTTTTAATCGAGTTTAATCGACCTTAAATTTTAAAGGGCACCCCCTTTAAACCGCGAGCAATTTTCCCGGAATCGAAGCTTGATTAGCGGTCACGTTTTAAATCCGCGGGCAATTTCCTGGAATCGGTTTATTAGCGGCTCACGCCCCTTTTAATCCGCGACAATTTCCTGGGAAACGAAGTAAATTTCGCAGAATCGAAGCCAAAGGGGCCTTTTTGATTGTACACGCGCTTTTATCCGCGGGGAATTTCGGGAATCGAAATTTGTTAGCGGCTCGCGCTTTTAATCCCAATGGAATCGATGTTTGATTAGCGGCTCACGCTTTTAATTCGCGGGTGATTTCGCGAATTTTAGGCAATTTCGTGAATTGATGTTTTTTAACCCTCCTCGCGGGTTTTTATTTAATTAACGCCCAATCTCGCAAATTTTTTTTTTAATTAACGCCTAACCCTCGCGGAATTTTATTTAATTAACGCCCAAATCCCCCGCGCACTTTAAAGGCCATTCCGCCCCATAATTTCCCATGCTTTCGCGGTTCGTGTTTTGTTTTCCGCGGAATTTTTTTTTTAATTAACCCCCCAATCTGCGCATTTTCAACCATTCGCGTCCCAAAACTTCATGCATCCGGGGTTTAATTTCGGGGTTTTTTTTCAAAGGTCCGCCTTTAATCCGCGAGAAATTTTCCGGGAATCTAATTTTGATTAGCGGCCCAGGGCCTTTTAAACCCGGGGGCCCAATTTCGTGGAATTGATTTTGGGATAGCGTTCGCCCCTTTTACTCCGCGGATGATTTCCGGGAATTTTTTAGGAAATTTTCCGGGGTTTTGTTTTTTTTTATTAGGGGCTCACGTTTTTAAATTTCGCGGTAAATTTCGGGGAAATTTTTTTTTTAAAATTAAACGCCCAACCCTCGCGGAATTTTTTTTAAATTTAACGCCCTCCCCGCGGTTTTTTTTTTTAAATTAACGCCAAATTTCTCGGGGAAATTTTTTTTAAATTAAGCCCAATCTCGCGCACTTTAAAGGCCATTCGCCCCCCCAAAAATTCATGATCCGCATTTTCGCGGTTTTGTTTTCCCGGGTTTATTTAAAGGGTCAGGGCCTTTAAAGGGAAAGCTGTTGTTTGTGGGGGGACTCATGTTTCAAATGTTTTTTGGGGTGGGGGAAAGGTAGTAGTGGGTTTGGGGGGGCCCCAATTGACCCGGGGAAATTTTAAATTTCTTTTTTACAAACCCCCCTTTAATTAAACCCCCCTACCTACTACAAACCTATTACCCCCCAAACACATTTGAAACTGATCCCTCCCAAACAACAGCTTCCATACGATGTTTTACCCCCGGGAACCCTTTCCACCCCGGGACTTATCACCCCGGGAACGTATCACACCTTTTAACGTATCGTTTAAAAGCTTAAACAGTTTTCAACAGTTTTCCTGACCTTCTTGAACAACCTAAACAGTTTCCCTAAACACCCCTTGAACAGCTCTTGAACAGCTTAAAAAAGCTTCTAAACAGCCCTTGAACGCTCAAAACAGCTTTAAACACTTCTAAACAGTTTTGAAAAAAGCTTAAACAGTTTTTGAACAGCTTTTCCCGGTTATAAACGATTTCAAGGGATCGTTTATTTTTTTTAACAACCCAACACTTATTCTTACCAAAGGGGGAAACTTTGGGGAAAAGGTTCTGTAACAGCTGGAATGATAGAGGTAATTTAAATGGCGCAAAGGTAAGATGTCGGTAAAGGGGGGGAAAGCAAAACCTTTGCTTATCGTCAAAGGGGGAGCTAAAGGAAAAGGGCCCAAGTCCGAAAACTTTTTCGAGATTTGAACTCGCGTCATCCCCTTTTGGGGGACCCGTTTGACTAGGGGCCTTATCCCGTTTTAAACTTTCCTTCGAGTGTCCTTTCTGCACGCCTAAAAAGGTAGCAGTGGCTTAGATAAAATCGCGAGTTTTCAATTGAAATTTAAAAACGAAATTTTCTATAAAAAAAATTTAATTTCAAATATCGTTTTCCCTTAGGGATGTTTGGGCCCCCCGGTGGCATTTTCCCTTTTGAATTAAAATTAGATTTTAACTTTAAAATACCTTCCCATGACAAGTACAGCATCTAAGTATTTAACAACTATTCTTCATCTTTCCTCCCAAAAGTTTAAAAACTATTCTCCATCTTTTCCTCCTCCTCAAAAGGGTTATTAAACAACTTTCTCCATCTTTTTCCCCTCATAAGCAAAAAAGTCCCAAACCGGGTTTGAAGCAGTTAAAGTCTTTTTCTTCCCCTTTTTATCCCGGCCCGTATATACTGTACCCCGTTGTTATGCAGCGGCTTAAACCTCTTTGACGGCCACCGCCCCTCAAAAAGCTGCTGGCTAAACAAAACGTTCCCAATTTGATATTGAGGTCTTGGTGGGTTGGCAAGGCATTTTACTCTTGTATAAAAAATGAACTGTAAAGGTTTTTACTACAACCATATTTTATCATGGGAAAATTTCCCTTTGTTTAGCGTTTTTGGGAGACCGGGCTTTTTTTCTAGAAATTAGAATTTTGCAGCCTGATCTGCTGTTTAATGCTTTTAGGGACAACAAAAATGTTAACCACATGGGAATTTTTGCATTTGGGAAAAGGGAGATTTGGGTTAAAATAAAGTGTATTCCGGCAAAAATTTGCGGTACCCTAGTTAATACATAGATCAGCGATAGACGATGGTTGGGGGTTTGGCGGGGGTTTCCCGACTGATACTTACACTGTTGCAATTCGCAACGCTTTGGTGCACCCCCTTTTCCCGAAGCAGAATGTTTAAAACATGGGGGTTCGAAACAGTGACACTTATTTTTTATCAAAATCTAGGTTTTTTTAAATAAAACCATTATTTAAAAAAAAATTTTTTTTAAATTTTTATTCCCCCACCCGGTAACCAATTAAGTCGATTTTTCCCCCTTTTATCCCTGCCTGTATATAAATATATATTATTTTTTATATAGAAAAAAATAAAATATTATATATATTAAAATTATATTTTGTATCCTTTTTTTATGCAACGGCTTCTCACATTTTTAAACGGCCGGTCGTCGTCTAAAGCTGGCTGGTGACTAAACGACCCAAACTGAATTGACCCGTTGGTGGGTTGGGAAAGGCTTTTCCCTCTTGTATAAAATGAACTGATAAAAGGTTTAAAAGGCCCCCTAACATACAAAATGAAATTTAAAATTTAAAAGTGGCTCCATAGCAAAAATCTTTACGTTATCAGGGCAAATCACCCATTTGTAAAAACAAAAAATGTGGAAATATTATGTCAAAAATTTATGGCGAATGAATTTAAAAGGTTTATTCCCAACATTTGATCGGATAATAATATCAAAAAAGTAAGAAACGAAATTTTTCCTTTTTTTGACAATGCTAGTAATTAAAAATTGGGTAAAAATATGTAGGGGTTTGGTAATCCTGTAAAAGACAAAAATAAAATAAAACCATTAAAAATTATACGTAACGTATTTTTTTTCTTTTGAAATTGGTCGGTTGGGTGTTAGTTTTTCTAGGGGGAAAATCCAAAAAACTAAAGGAACCCCAAAAAAATCTGAATTTTATTAAGGTTATCGTCTATATTTCTAGAAAGAGAGTTTGCCCGCTTTTTATTATATAAACCCAAACGATGGGGGCTTTCAAAATCTTTTAGCAAAAGGTTTTTTTGTAAAAAAAATTTGAGATCCAAACCCACTTAAATTATAAAAACGACGGGGACCCAACGTGGCTATCCGGGTTTAATTAATTTTAAAAATCCCATGGTGTCGTATCGCGATACACCCTTTGAAAGGGTTTGATCTTTTGGGTCGCGAATCTGACGCCCACGAACGAAAAGGGGTCGTCTGCATTTTTGGGGCAGTGTAAAAATGGAGGGGAAATTTCCCCAGCTTTTTGGGCAGGGTAAGAGTTTTTTTTTTTTTCCAAAAACCCCCGGGGCCCTGGGTTAACGGACATACTTTGGGCATCTCTCCAACATTGTTTCTCAAAAATTTTTAAAACGGGAAAAAATTGGGTGATAAATAGTACGCTCGCTCGTACGGTACGTGTCAAGGGGGAAATTTTTAAAAAAAAGGTTTAGCATTCCCACAAGAGGTTTTTTTATTTTTTTCTGCAGAAAAACGGCTTTTTTTTTAAAGCTAGTAGAAAAATCTTTCGTTATCATGCAAATCACCCATTTTTTTAAGGGGGCAAAAAATTTGGGAAATATGTATTTTCATAATTTGCGAAGAATTAGGTTTCCCAACTTTTTGAGGGATAATAATATCTAATAAAGTAAAAAGGAATTTTTTTTGGGGTTTAAAATGCTAGAAATTTAAAAATTATTAAAATTATGTGGGGTTTTGGTAATCCTGTAAAAAGACAAAATAAAAAAAAAACCATTAAATTTTATACTAACTTATTTTTTTTAAATTTGGGGAAATATGGTCATGTATGGTTTTTTAGTTTTTCCCTAGAAGGATGCCAAAAATCAAAAGGAAATAATAAATTTTTAATTTTATTGGTTTAAATCGCCCTATTTTTTCTAGTAGAGGAGATGTTTTCCGCTCTTTTTTTTAAAATGAAGAAATCGACGGGGCCCGTTCGAAATCTTTAGCGAGTTTTTTTGATAAATAAAATGAGGGGCCCCTACCCACTTAAATTATGAAAACGATGGAGTCGCTTTACATCCTGGAAATTAATTTAAAAACCCCCCCCCCCCCCCCCCCCCCCCCCCCCCCCCCCCCCCCCCCCCCCCCCCCCCCCCCCCCCCCCCCCCCCTCATGTGGCCCGTATCGCGAAAACCTAGCCTGAAAGGGGTGATTAGGGTCGGGGAAACCCCGGCCGTCACGAACGCCCCAAAAGGGGTCGCCTCCCATTGTGGCGTGTAAAATGGAGCGGGAAATTCCGCTCTTGCGCAGGCGAAAGAGTTTTTCCATCGCCTCGGTAAACGGACTAAAAATTTGCACCTCTCAACTTTGGGAAATCCTAAATTTTAAACAGGAAAATTGGGGTAAATCATAGTACGCTCGCTCTCGGTACTTTTTCAAGTGGGAAAAAAGAAAAAGGGTTTTAAAGGCCATTACCACAAGAGGTTTTTTATATTTTTCGGGCAGTAAAAACGGTTTTTCTTTGAAGCAGTTGCTGTCCAGCATCAAAAAGTTTTTTCCAGCTTAAACAATTGAAAACCCGAGGTCCCGGCTGTAAATGTAAAAAATTCCCCTAGGCTTTTTTACTTCGGCTTCATTCCCCTTTTTTCCCTGGTAAAATTTTTCCCGAATATTTTGGGGTTGTTTTTACTTTTGCCATAGCCACTTTTTAAGTAATATTATTTTTTTTAGTAAATCCTCTCCTGTTTTAAATTAAAATTTAAACAAATTAATCGCTAAAACCCTTCAACCGTGGGGAACATAAATTGGAAGTGGAATTGTTAGGGGGAATTTTTAAAGAGGGGTACAGTAGTTTAAATCGCCTCATTTCTTCCCGAAAAATTTATCGATACGGGAAGGGCCCAAAAAAATCTTTTTAAAAAAAATGTCGGTGAAGTTTTTGAGAGAGTCACGTTTATACAATCCCCGAACGAAGATCGAAGGGTCAAAATTTGGGTAGCTATGGCGACCGATAGAAGAAGATTTGCAAAAATTTAAAGGGAAATTTGGGAAAGGGTTCTAAGCTTATTTTTTATTCCCTAAAACACAGAGAAAAATATATCCCCTTTTACGATTCTAGGCCCCCCCGGAAAATCAATACGCAGGGATTTAATGCTCCTGATTTTACAACCTAAAAATGAGCATCAGGGATAAAACGAAACCCAAATACTTTCTTCAATTGTCTTTAAAAATATTGTGGAACATTTAAAAATTTTGGACGACTGATTAACGCCTCTCGCCGTATCTTTCCGCCCCCACTTGCCAATCTTGATGCCCTTCCGCAACCTCACTTCCCTCCATACCCTTCCGAACACTCCCTTGTTTTTATTTTTGAAAGTTTCCCTTTTTCAAACCTCTTTTTCTCGCACCCTGTCGCGCGCTGTGTTTCAGGTCGATATAGGGTTTTTGAGCCATGGCGTTTGCTTAAATCAAAGGGCCAAATTATTTTTGTCCCCTCGTATCCGCCCCGCTAGATACTGCTTGAGGTTGCGGTAGGGGGACAACGTATTTCTCCTTACTGTCAGGGTGGCCACCCTCTTTTCATACGCAGACCCCGGCGATCTTTTTGCTTGGTAGGGCCCCAAAAGGGGAAAGGGCCCTTTTTTCGATCGTGAATGTGGGTGTGGGTATTCTAATCGACCTCCAAATATTCCTTCCCCGGGTTTTTCGTCGGGAAAATTTGGAAAATTTAAATTTCCCGCGTCCTCAACCCTTCGGGCCTTCCCGTCGGAGAGACTGCAAAAAATTTGCCCAGCTGTACATGGCATTGATGGGCGTAATACACCCTTCCCTGCTGGGCAACGCGGATCGAAATCCCGGCCTGTACTTGTTTTTGGGGTTTTGGGGTACCTGTTAAAAAAAATTTTATGAATTAGACATTTTTAAAAAAACAACAATCTTTCCATTTTAACCTTGAAGAGCATTGCTCAAAGCCCCCTCCCAATACCTTTTCTCCAAGAACTCAAGGGGTCCCCCGTCCCCGGGAATGTCTAATTTTCCCCGCTTGTGTCTTTTAACATGGCGGGCCCACGAAATTTCCCGGGGGGGGTGTAAAAATTTGGGGTTTATCAAGCCCATAATTTTGATGCAGCTTTCCCGGAAGTTCCCCGAAGACGTCCGGGGAACAGTAAAAAAGTCCCGTCCCTTTAAAATATAACCGAAACTCCCCCAAGGTCCCAGCATTTTAATTCCCCCAACGCTCGGGGCATGCCGTAATCGGGGCATTCTAATGGGGTATTGGGAAATCGTTTGGAACGCCCGTATCGGTGGCACTGTCCTCGCTGAGCCCTTTTCCCCAAAAAGACATGGGGCTATAGGGGGGTACGCCTTTTCTCTTCAGCAGGTGGCGTCCCCCAAAACTGGGTCTCGAGCACGGGGGAAACCCTTTCCCAAAATTTTAACCCCCCTTTTTCTAACGAAGACGCCATAAACCGGAAAGATCGATAAATTTTAAATTTTTAAAGTCGCTGTCCCTCCCCTGTTTTGCAAAAAAGCTACTACTTCCCCGGGATTGTTGGGAAAAAACCCCTTTCAAATGGCCGGATTGCGCCCAAATTTCCCCTACCAGCAATAAAAATTTCCCAGAATCGCTAAAGGTACTTTTTTTACCTGCGTTTTTATTTTCTTTTTAAAATAGTTTTTTTAAAGTTAAAATTTCACAATTTGCATTTCAGATTTGCGTGTTTTAAAAATTTTCCCAGAATCACTAAAAAGGGGAAATTTCTACCTGTTTTCTAATTTTCGTCCCATTCGAAATGGAAAGAGCTCAGGTTGGTACGTGTTTAAAAAATTTCCCGGAATTACTCATTAAGCACAATTTAAAACCGCGAGCAAAATGTCATTGGCATCGATTTCCGCGAATGAAAGGGGAAATTAAGCGCTAATCAATCCATAAAAACCTTTGCTTTGATTTGCGACCCCGGGCTGGGCCCTCAATCTTTAACATTTTGGGTTCGATTCCGCGAAATCATACGCCCGGGAAAAAAAAGCGGGGACCTTGAAATACCGCAAACGAAAACCCCTGATTAGCGGGGAGTCCGGCGGCCATCTTTTCCGCGACTGCCACTTTACCGCGGGTTAAAAAAGCGCAAACTTAAAAATTGGCTGCCCAATAAAGCGGAAATTACTCGCGGAATAAAAACGCGACCTTGAAAAAGCCGCGGATTTTTTAAAAGGACCGCTAACCCAAAATTTGATTCCTCGAAATTTCCCGCGGAGTTTAAAGGGGCGAGACGCTAATCCAAAATTCGATTCCAGGGAAATTTGCCCCGGTAAAAGGCGTGGCCGCTAACCAAACTTAGATTCCAGGGAAAATTTCCCCCGGATTAAAGGGGTGACCTTGAAATAAACCCCGAAATTTAAAAAAACGGATGATGAATTTTTGGGAAAAGCGAATGGCCCCTTTAAAGGGGCGCGAAATTGGGTGTTTTTTAAAAAAAAAATTTCCCCGAGATTAGGCTTAAAATTTAAAAAAAATTTCCCCAGATTGGGGGTTTTAAATTTAAAAAAATTCCCGAAATCAAAACCCCGAAACCCCGGATGCATGAAGTTATGGGGCGCGAAAGGCCCCTTTAAAATGCGCGAATTGGGCCTTAAATTTAAAAAATTCCCCGAATTAGGCTTTTAAATTTAAAAAAAAAAACCCCGGAATTTTGGGGGTTTTTTAAATAAAATTCCCCGAAAACATCCCCCGAATTAAAAGCGTGAGCCGCTAATCAAACATCCAAAATTTCCCCGAAATTTCCTAAAATTACCCCGAAAAACAAAACCGCGAATTAAAAGCGTGGGGGCTAATCAAACCCTCAATTCCACGAAATTTCCTAAAATTCCCGAAATCTCCGCGAAATTAAAAATCAATTAAAAAAAATCAATCAAAAATGAGCCCGTACCGACCTTTGCCTACCCTACTGTTTTTACGTAGGGGCATTTTTTTTTTAACGTCACCTCATTCTTAAAATAATTTTCATGTTTTGTGGATATATAAATTTTTTTCAAAATTTTTGTTGCAAAACCCCGCACAGTTTTTTATGGGTTGGTGGTGGCCCATCCAAAAAATTTATCCGCTAAATGGGAAAGGGAGCACGGTAAGCAGTCCCTTTAAGTGCGGGGTCTTTTTTCTTTAAGTATGAGGTGCCCTTCTGCTTCAAAGGGAAAAGTCGAAATTTTTATTTTTGGGAGGACATATAAAGAAAGCAGTTTTTAAAAATTGTCGTCCCATTTCGTTTCCCAATCTTCCCCCAATTTTTTGTCGATAGTCTGGGATGGGGGCTCCAATTTTTTTCTTCCACACTCTCTTCTATATTTATTTTTTGCAAATTTTATTGTAAGAGAATACAATTTTTAAAAGAGATCTGATACTCGGGGTGTAGTCCCTTTCCCATTTCCAAACTTGAAATTTTTTGGGGGTCAGTTTTGTTTTAAGCCCTAATTTGCAATAAAATTTTACACAAATAAATAAAAGCAAAAAGGCTTTTTTCAATTTAAAACAAATCAGAAAATTATCTTATACACGCATTAATAATACATTCCCGGAAAAATTTAAAGAATAGAAATGGATGCCCCCCAATGATTTAATATTCTGGGCAAAATTTTTTAAACCTGCGGCCCCTTGGGGTGATCCCCTTTATTCTTTCAATATGGATTTCATTTCCCCTTCAATATTTCTTTCCCAAAATTTCATTGCCCAAACCCCCATCTCTTCCATAAACGTCCCCACAGTTCCCCCATCATCCTTATGTCCATCTCTATGCTCTTTTATATCGCGCTACGTCGGTCGCGTACAAATCATCGGTAAGTTTTTTAAGCCGCGGGCGATGTAAATTTTAGAATCCATTTCGCTGTTTAAAATTTGAAAATCCAATTTTGAAGCAGAAAATTCGTATGGTTATAATTTATAAAAATTTTTTAAAAGAAAGCTAAAATAAATCCATAAGAATATTCTAAAGCAAAAACCTTTTTAAATATTTAAATTTAAAGGGCAATGTAAAGAAATATAAATTAAAATACTTCCCTTTAATAGGGATGCCAAAAATTTTAGGGGGAGGACTCTGAGATTGTATTAAGCACTAAAGGTTATGAAAAAATATTTCTTAAAATTTTTTTTAAGGCCTTTAAAAAAGTTTTGGGTGAAAGTTATTTAAAGAAAAAGCCTAAAATTTTAAAAAGAAAAAATATTTAATAAAAATTTTTAAAAATTGCAAAAATAATTTTAAAAATTAATGAAAGAAATAATTCAAATATTTAAAAAATTTTAAAATTTTGGGAAAAAATCAGATATTAAAAAAATTTACCCTTAAAAAACAAAATTTGTATAAAGCACTAAAGTTTGGGCCCCGTAAAAAAAAAAAAGCTCTGAGAAAGACGAAGCTAGAAACTCGAAAAGCCTGTGGAAAAAAAAGAAAACCCCCTTTTATAAACGCAAGAATGCCAAAAATTAAGATTGAAAGAGCAATTTTTAAGAATGTAATAATTTTTAAGCCTGTCTGACTAATTTTCCCTTTTTGGAAGGAGGGGAAAATCATGTTGAGGGCCCGTTTTTTAAGCACAATATAGGGACCTGCCTCACTTTGGGTTTTCAAAGCGTCCACGGGCATGCCAAAAAAATTTCCCAGAATCGCGAAAAAGGTTTTTTTCTATCTTGTGACATAAATTCATTTAAATCTATTCGAAAAGAGAGAAAGTTTTTCCCGTCATGTTGGGACGTGTTTTTAAAAACCTTAAAATTTTTAAATTTTCCCTTTTAAACACAATATAAAAAATTTCGGGAAAATTAATTTTAAAGATCCGCGATGGAGAAAAGGGTTTTAAGTCCAGGGAAATTTCCCTTCTATTTTCCAAAAATACTATACATTAAGCTACTGCGTCATCGGGTTTGCAATTTAAATGCAATTAATAGTAATTAATGCTAATTTTGGGGCGCGGATTTTTTTTCGCGGAATCCGCGATAAACAAATCTCGAATTCGCCCTGAACTTAGCCGCGGATTAAAAGGGACGATCTTTTAAATAGCCGGGGGGAACGATACCGCTAATTACCCGGTTTGCGGACGCCAAACTTTCCACACTGGGCCATCTTTTACCGCGGATTAAAAACGCAAAAACTTGAATTTTCTGCCCCAATAAAGCGCGGGCCCCCATATTTTTTTCCCCGAAACGATTTTGCTAATTAAAAGCGACTTGTTTCGCGTAAGATCTCTATTTGTAACGAAAAAAACCAAAACTTCTAAGAATAACTAGTGCGGGGTTTAAAGGCTCTATGTAACGTCTTGAAATAGCCCCGAACGATACCGCTAATTACCATACCGCGGAAAGGCCCCTCTTTCCGCGACTACCATCTTCAAACCCCGGGCTAAATAGCGCCCAAAATTGAAATTGGCTGGGGTAATAAAGCGTGAAAATTAACCCCCGAATAAAAAACGCGACCTTGAAATAGCCGCGAACGCGGGTTAAAAGCGTGAGCCGCTAATCAAACTTCGATTCCAGGAAATTGCCCGCGGATTAAAAGCGTGAGTCGCTAATCAAACTTCGATTCCAGGAAATTGCCCGCGGATTAAAAGCGTGAGCCGCTAATCAAACATCAATTCCACGAAATTGCCCGCGGATTAAAGGCGTGGCCGCTAATTAAACTTTGATTCCCCGAAATTATCCGCGGATTAACAGCGCGACCTTGAAATAGCCGCGAACGATACCGCTAATTACCATAGCCGCGGACGCCATCTTTCCGCGACTAGCGAAATTAACCGCGGATGCATGAAGTTATGGGACACGAATGGCCTTGAAGTGGTCCCGTACCCGCATAGTATACCTACTCATATTCATCACCGGAAATGCGGCATTGGCAAGTTCGATATACAGAAAAGATCGAAAATTGGAAATGATGTACATTAATACCGCAAAACATGAAATCATCAAGCAAGACTGAACTGAAGTTCAGTCTTGCTGCTGATGATGATAGCTTGGCTATCGAAACGTGCGTCCAGTACGAATTAAGTGTTGTGGTAAGGGTTTTAGTGAACTGTTTCAATATGAACTTAATTAAATGTAAAAAGATATATAATAACAATGAGTATGTTTATCCATATGTGTCTGACGTATCTGTTGAATAATCTTGTGATTGACTGAGTTCGAATTCGTCGTGGTCTATAATTGTACTTGCCGTAGCACCATATGCCTTTTCCATTTTCTTAACCGTCGTTTTAGTCGCGATTTTAAGGTGTTTGTTTTAACAGTCCGTATTGATTTAATGAGCAAAATAAACAATTGATCCACGTTTAAATCTTGGCTTTGTATAATAGCAGTTATATCCTGCTTACCCTTCGTATCCCTTAAGAATTTACAGTAATTTTCCAAACTAATATTAGAGTCTATATTCTTAAATGTGTTTGAAATTTCTGAGATCATCATTTACAGCTATGTCGGTTTTGATTTTCTTTTTAGACCGCTGTTTAGTAAATTTACTATTGGACGGTTTCGGTTTTTCAAAACCATCGGATTCGAGACTTGAACAATGCACCTCATCGAGCACGCTGTTTGTTTCAGATTCGAAAGATGAAGGAGCTGGTCGTTTCATAGGGTTTTTAATATCAGCGACATCATTCTCAGAGGGTTCAATGTCTGTATTATGCTCTACAAGGGTATCAGGGGCACTCTTAGAGGCAGTTACATTATCAATTGTGTTAACATTAGGATTAATATGAACATCAGCGGAAACAACAATTTCTTTTGGACTGTCACACAGTTTAGTAGGGCATTTGCTGGCAACATGACCTGCTTTTTTACAAAGGAAACACTTTATTTCATCAGTAGTGACAAAAATTCTAAATGTACTTGATTTATGTTGGACAATGATCGATTCTGGAATGTTATCGCTAGTATCTAAGTCCACGTAGACCTGCCTGCGAAAACTTAGTACGTGTTCGTATTCATGTAAATTTAGTCCAGCATTTATAAAACTAATTGAAGAAACAACTTTTAGACCTAATCTATTTAATTCGTCTTTTATCACTTCGTGTGGAATACTGGGTGAAACATTAGATAATATAACACGTTTGGCTGGTGACATTAACCGCCGTGCATGAATTAACTTTTCATTTACTGTTATTCCCCCATACTTACTAATAAAGTCATTCACGATATCTTTAGAGGACAGATGTATACATATTCGATTGTTTGATATTCTTGAAGCGAATAACACGTTTCTAGGGCCTATTAATTTACTCACACCTACAATGTAGTCATTTTTTTGGATACCGTCAATAGCATCTAATATGATGCCCTGTTCACGTTCAGGAAATTTAAGCTTTGTGACTGTATTTTCTCTTACAACTGAAGCAAAGGACTGTTTATTTACATTGTCACTGTACTCATTCTCATTACTAACGTTATCATTTCCCGCAACACCTACGTCTACAGAAGTGTTGGCGTTGTCAATGGATATATCTATTTCAATTAGTAAAAAACCTGCACAATGTGATTCGTGCAATGCATGTATTTAAACCAAGCCGCACAGGCGCAACTTACCTATCTCTCCCCCACACGCCACGTGCGCGTGAAGGAAAGCAAAAAACGTCCCCAACTACACAAGCAATCGACAAACGCAAACTATATACATATACAAAGGAAAAAAAACAAATCCTTATTAATATATAAAACCAAAAGAAATGAAAACTAGAAACTTATCTATCTGTACGTTTCTCCCAAAACAATAACGCAGGGTACAACAGCCAATATCAGGATTATCGCCAGAAAATCACTTAAATATAGCAGTAAGAGTACACACGTGATCGGTTCGAGCTATCGAAGCGCACTCCTGTTCATTGATTTTTAAATAAAATTGTTTTGGTTAACAAGCTTCTAACACGATCTTTGTTCTGATCATTTAATTTTGTTGCTTCATAATGCAACCGTATTTTGAAGCATTTACCTAAAATAAGTTTCATAAGATCGATACAGTGATTGTTTGGGGGACATCTAAAAAATGGTCTCCAAAAACATCATAAAAATTAGTTGGCAAATTCTTTACGGCGCTAGTAATTAAAATTGCAGTTAAATTCTTCATAACAAACATGTTTCGTTCTGCTTTAATAAATCGCAGACATTTTTCTCCTATTTCACAGATTTTTATTACAAACGATGAAGCAACACACATGCGGCCATATTATTTCCTTTGCTGTAACAAAGATATTACTTTATTGTTCTCTACATGTTACACATTTTTTTAAATATTTCACCACAAAACCAGACATATACGCAACAACATCTGATGTATATGTTGTAAGGTGCCATGCTGCGGCAGAAATGTAATTGTGGTCATCTAATTCATTACAAGGTTTTGTGAATTCTTCGGCATAAAGGAGATTCTCTCCATTTTCGTTATGAGCAATATAAAATAGCTGTATCGTCCAAAGCAACAGCGTTTCCAGCATCAGCTGCTTTAATTTCTGTATGCAACAGCAATCTTTTATATGCAGCCTCGAATTGGCGTGCTGTAGGATTATTGCTTGAGCCCAACCTACTCCTTATGGCACTAAAAAAGATTTCTAGATGATCCTGCGAAATTTTATATGTTAACAATGGCTTTTCAACAAGGGCTGATCAGGTTCAACATACATTCTAAACATGTTATCTAAGCCATTAATACACACTAAAAAAACAAGAAAGTCACCTTTTCTATTACTTTTAACTACAGGTATTCCATCTACCTTAAGATTTAAAATATAATGTTTACATTCTTCTAGATCAGTGGTCGCCAACCCGTCGATCGCGAGCTACCGGTAGCTCGCGAAGACAATTCTGGTAGCTCACAACATATTTTAAAAATACAAAGGTTAAAAATCATAGAAGCTTCCGTAAATTTCGGAAATTCTCACAATAAACACAAGCCGCGGTGAGCGATCTGCCGCCGACGTCACCACGCTAGAATCGTCTAGAACCGATCAGCGTGCTAGTGTTCGAGAACGATCTGGGTTGCTTTGAAGGGGATATACACGCAACGCGCGGCGACATTGCGCTCAGTTTTAAAACTGAACGGCATAATCAACGTCCAGCGGTTGGGTTACAGTTGGCCTGCAATTAAAATATTATGGCAAGCAGTAGTAAGAAGGTAAAGACATACATTTCCATTCCGAATGGGAAGAACAATACTTCTTTACAGAAGTTAAGGTAAAAATGTATGTTTGTTATGTAATACTTCTGTTTCCGTTGCTAAAAAAGGAAATATTGAGAGGCATCATAAAACTGTACATTCGAATTTTGAAAAATCATTCCCATTACATTCTGCCACCAGAAAGGAAAAACTGAAACAATTACAAAACCAGTTAATTGGACAACAATTTTTAAAAACAATCGACAAAAATAAGGCTGCAACTGAAGCATCATACCGTGCCCCAAATAATTGCACAAAAGAAGAAACCTTATGAAGACGGGGAAATAATAAAACAGGCGTTTTTAGAAGCTGCAGATTCGTTATTTGCCAACTTTAGAAATAAAGACGAGATAGTATCTGCTATAAAATCTATGCAACTTTCTACTAATACAGTGATGAGACGAGTAGAAGTAATGAGCAATGATATTTTTTTATAGTTAAGGAGTAACTTAGATGTTTATTTTTCACTGCAACTGGATGAATCAACAGATGTGGTTGACATCTCTCAGAAGGCCGTATTCTTCAGGATGGTTTTTAATGATTTTACGATTAAAAAAGATCTTTTGAAGTTCATTCCACTGAAAGGACATACTACTGGGCTGGAGTTGTTTTCTCATTTCAAAAATACTATTTCTTCTGAGAAAATTCCAATATCGAAAATGGTAGGCTTGACAACCGATGGCGCTCCAGCTATGGTGGGTTGTGATAAGGGTCTGGTGGCGTTATGTCGTAAAGATGAAAGTTTTCCGCAATTTTTCTGTTACCACTGCATTATCCATCAGCAAGCATTATGTGGAAATTTTCTAAAACTAAACAACGTTATGAAATTGGTAATAAAAATTGTGGACAAAATTAGAGCTCCAGCGTTACAAAGAAGATTATTCAAAACCTTGGCCGATGAAATTGACTGCCAATACGGGGAGCTACTTCTTCACTCTGAAGTCCGATGGTTAAGTAAAGGACGAGTGCTGAAACGTTTTAATGATGTCCTATCTGCCATGGTTCAATTTTTCAAACAACGCGATGAACCGATTCCGGAACTGGAAAATTCTATTTGGCATAGAGAGTTTGGTTTTCTTGTGGACATTACAGAAAAATTAAATGAACTTCATTTGCAGCTTCAGGGAAGAGACAAAGAACTAGCGGAAATGATTTCGGATATACAAGCATTTATCAAAAAGCTTGAGTTTTGGGAACAAAACCTAATTAACCGCAATACCAAGCATTTTCCTATTCTTTCAGAAAAGATATCTGAAAATCCATTGGAACCCTATGACAGTAAATATCATGTAGAAATAGTTTCTAACTTGAAGGATAACTTCAAAAATCGTTTTAAGGATTTCAACGAAATTGATTTAGTGGCGCAATTTGTCGTTTCACCCTTCATAGAAATTGATATCCAACAGTTTGCGACTTGTGTTATGCAAAACTTTGGCGAAGACATCGCTGCAACAGAAGTCCAGTCTCAAATACAAAATATATCTGGCCTCTAGTAAGCAAAGACAAATATTCAGTTCTATGTCGTGTTGCCTTGAAAGTGAAAGCATTATTTAGTTCAACCTATTTGTGTGAATCTTCTTTCTCCAATATGAAGTTAATTAAGAACCAATCCCGCAATCGACTTACAGATGAACACTTAATTGTATTCGAATGGCTGTATCAAACTATACTGCAAACATTAAAAAAATTATCGACGAGTCTGAATGTCAGCCTTCTCATTGAACATGCATTTTTTTATCTGCACATGTTTTTGTTTAAAATAGTGCGTTACTTTTTTATTTTTATTCACTTTTATTAAATCATATATAACATGCCATTGTGGCTGCATAAAAATTTTGTTTATTTTTCAAACACCTACGATTGATAGGAATGGATTTAGTTATCTAGTATGTATTAGTTATTAGTTTATTTGTATTAGTATGTATTAGTAAAATAAATATATGTATGGCTTACGTCGCTTACGACTAGGTAGCTCAGTGTTTGTTCCAAAATTATCAAAGTAGCTCAACGCATTGAAAAGGTTGGCGACCTGTTCTAGATATTCAAAGATTTCTTTGGAATTTTCTTTGCACAGTGGTCTCCTATATTTGGTTTTAGTTGACCAGTTTTTTGTATTAAAACAATCAAATAAATTGTTGACGATTTTACAGAATTCAGCTGTAGCCTCGGCATTTGTAAAATCCTTATGATGCAAATCTGATAAAAACAACAGAGCATCTGCAACGCTGTTGCTCAGTGTTTGAGCTGCAATTTTTACTTTCATTTTTTCCCTCTCCCATTGCAGATGGCGATTTCTAATTTTAGTAGGAGCAAGAAGACCCTCTTCAATCTGCAAATTTACTAAATTTTCAAAAAAATTCCACAAGATCTCACGCCCATTACTGTCAGTAAATTTGCCTTTGCTAGCAAGACAGTTACGTCTTAATTTTAGCATATGGCATGGATCTAAGGAAATAAATGTCTTTACCATTTGATGGATGTTTAAAATGTTTTAAGATCAGTTGGATCTTCAAATTCCGATCCTAAAATAGATCCCATATTTAGATTTGTCGCTGTTCCATCAAATGTCAAAGAAGTGATTACAATATTAACATTGCTAAGGAACTCCGGACATTTATTCACTAAATTGGCCTTTTCAGATGCACAGAGTCCATCTAGAAAGAAATAGCCCACAGGGATTTTCCATGATGCATTCAGTCCAACCACCATAAATACAAGCACTTCCTTAGCTTCTGGTAAAGGATCAGTATCTAAATTTGTTCCAAAGTCTATGTAGCCGGTAAACGTCATACTTGTCCATTCAATCATTTTTTGAATGGACATCTCATCCACTACTAAATTGCAAATAATTTTGCGATCAGTTTGCTTTGCTTTTATTTGTAATGCATTCAAGGCTTCCCGTGTAAATCCAGGCAATCCACTTACTGACTGATACCACTTAGTAATGGTGCGTGGGTTAGGTAAAGATTTATTGAATTTTGTTCCTTCATAAGCATATGCTTTGCTTGAATAAAAATTCAATCTTAATGCAAAAGTTCTCGATTCATTTATGTACTTCTGCCGAGAAGGGCCTTTTAACAGACGTTCTATTATTTCAATAGAAGAGCCTTCAACAGAACTCTACAACATAATATAATTAGCAATAATTTCCTATAAATCTACGCAGTAAAACATACCGTCAGAGTTATTTTTGCATTCTCTGTAATAAGGTTTGTTTAAATGCTTTAACAGCGACTGAAAATTTGCCACTCTAGCCTGTTAGGGTTAAAAAAAAAAGAGAAAGAAGAAAGAATTGTATTTAATTTATAACTTATGTATGACTAGCGAGCATGAGACAAATACAAAACCGTAACTTTACAATAACATTTATTGTACAAAAGAAAAGGTCAACACGGGTAAGTTTTACATATTGACAAAATTAAGTAAAGTGATATAACGCTCAGTTTTGCTATTTGAACGTAGATGTTAGAAGGAGAGGATTCAAGGAGTTTAATAATACAACGGCGTTTAAAATTTATTTATCTTTGTTGCTGAAGTCGTGAACGTTCTTTGTGCATTTCTTCACAGAGACGACCCGGTATAACTGTTGGGTAAGGATTTCGATGTTTACAGGACGCCACTGTATGTTTTGTGTAATCTAGTCGCCTCGCCGATGGTCGATAATTCCGTCGGAAACCATTCAGTTTCAGAGTTTTCGAGGGAAAGGAGTGTACAAAAGAAATTCAAAACATGTAACAAAATAAATTAGCAAATATTTGATCAAAGTGTATATTGAATGAAAGAGCACTATTCAAAATATCATTGACAAAATGTTACAAAATGACAATATCTCAGGGCCAAAATAATAACTATAAATATTGACAAAGTTTACAAAGAAATTAATAAAAGCACCAAAGAACTATTAAAATATTAATACTAATTTAAACAACAAAGTTAATAAAGCGATTTACCAAATTTCAAAATAGGCGGCAACATTTGCGTGAAGCACAGTTCTTAAATCTTAAAATACGAATTATAACTAACCAAAAGGAATGATCATTAAATACGCGAAACAGCTCAACTAAAATAGCAAAATGTTAGTTATAGTTCGTAACGTTACAGAAAATATCTTAAGTTAACTTACATAAAAAAAGGTTCAGGTAGACACGCCGAAAGGAGGAGGTTGGTCAGCTAGTTACGGTGGTAGAACTTTCTCAACAGCGTTGATTCGCAAAGGACGCCGCGCTGATAGACCGCGAACAGGGGTCATGTGTGATGAGCATTGGGCAGCAGACAACGGATGAACGCAGCTCGACAGAAGAAATCGATTTCCACATCCCGCAACTCTACAGAAGAAGTCAATTTCCAAAATCGGAATTCCCTGGAGGAAATCAATGTCCAGATCCGCATAGAGCGTTATTCCCGACGATTTGCTCAAAGGCGACTAAATCGCAAAACCATATAATCGCCGGGAACGTAGACCATGGATACCAAGAAAGCAGGAGTTATGTCCGACGACAAATGTCTTGGTACTCCAGGATAATATTGTTTCACTCACCAGTCCACTTACGGCCTTACTAGTTGGTACGTTAACTTCCGCCAAATGACTCATTCTTTTTAATAGGGAAATGTCTCTGTTTATGTATTTTATGAGAATCCAATGGGATCGCGAGATGTGAAAGACCGTTACGGAAGCAAAGATGACGTATGCGAGATCTGTGTTTAGCGACGTATTTGTCCGTTTATTGAACTGGGTAATTGCTAATTCCAACAATTAGCTACGGATGAAATCTAATTTAACTGATACCAAAATGTAAAGCGGAATTTATACTATCTCTTGACAAAATTTCATTTATGTTCTTTGATAAACAAAGAAGGTACGGAGCTTAAAGAATTGAAAGAAAGGGAAATGATTAGTTTCTATACAGTTAATTACTAAATATCTCATTAGCTTAAGAATGCAACTCAAATTTGTTGTTATCATAGGCAAGAAGGGTTCGTAACAAAAATATTAGCGGTGTAGAATTTTGAAATGATTAATATTAATGGTTTTATTAAATAATAAAGATCCTTCGCAGATGTTCAACTTCGTAATATACCGAAATAGAGGAATGGGCACGAAATAAAGTATTTTAAATATGAATTTAAGAAATTTGTAAATTGGGGCATAACAAGCCTTTAAGTGCCTATTTTGTTGTTGAAGATTAATTTATTTTTTTCTTTTTAGATTTGATAGTGTCTCTTGCCAACAACCAGTTCTTTTTAATTTTTCTTGATGTTCCATAGGTCTCGCAATCTCCAAAATATCGAAGTTGGTTGAATCTCTTTCTAAAATAATTATATTAATTCAACACAATGAATGTTTAGAGTACATATTATTTTCCATATTTTTGTTCCTAACAAAAAAAGTTAATCCAAATACAAAACTTATTATAATAATGAAGATATATAGTATATTCCGGGACTACTAATAACTGTTGCAGTTAATAGAGTAGTAACAACAACTCCCATCCCTTTGATAACATGTCTTTACTGTTCTTAATACGCTTAATATGCTATGATTTGTCCACTTTGCAACTGGAAATAATTAGATAAATGTATATCTACCTTTTTTTGGGAGAGCACATTACATCGCTTTCTGCCTCTTCGAGAAACTATGTAGCGGTCATTGTCCGTGATGTTGAAGGTGACACACGAATTGCAAGAATGGATTTATTCTCGACCTCTGTAACGCTAGTACTTAGATTGACTGTTTCGGCAGATGATGAGGAACTGCAATTTTAATATTAGTTCCATTTATTTGTAGAAAACAATAGCATACCTTGAAAATGTAGATTTCAGTTTAGTGTCAATGTAGCTACTTGGTATCGGGGCAATAGTAGAGGATATGCCCCTTTTTTAGTATTCCCCGGCCATGAGGTTGCACATAAAAATCGTGTGCAGAAAAATGGTCTGAGCACAAATGTATATTTTTGGTTGAGACAAATTCCATTCCCAATTGTTCAAATCACTTTTTTCGTTCCTTGTATCTTTGGGAAACCTATAAAACAAAATTACCATACCTCGTATTATAGCCGTACGCCATTGTTAGCACGTGGGCACAGAGAAGCCGTTTATACTCACAAATGATAGGAACGTGTTGAAGCTTTTTCAAATGTTCTTTTGCACAAAAAGCATACTCTCACCATTATACGCAAAATAATCTTATTAAATAGCCCGTGTAAACTTCTCCAAACCATCAAATATAACTGTTAAGTACCAACAAGCTTTTAAATCGCATGCGTCAGTTTAAAGACAAAATCAGCTGAGAGTGATGAACAGCCAATGAGAGAAGAGGGATCAAAAAGTCGATTTTTGCTTGTTACTGGAAATTTCCCCTTGCGTCCTCACTTATCTATTACAAACAAATGCTGTTGATGCCTGGGGTGCTATTCTCGACTCTTCGCAGTTCTCAAGGTCCTTCGCAAATGACGTCACACGAACGATATTGGCGTGTTCTGTATTCTCGACTCTTCTCGTAAAAGCGTATACGCATTATTTCCTTCGTGAAAAAACGCGATTGGCTAAAAGTGCTCGAAAACGGAAGCGAGCGACAATTTAACCTCACATTTGGTGTCATTGTGTTGTAGTTGTCACTGTTGTCAGTAGCTGACGAGATGGACGAATTAGTATATTTAAATCTGTTGGAAGAAATGGAGGCAGCTGAAGAAAATGTTGGTGGTCAACAAGAAAATGTAGCAGTTATTCAGCAAGCTCAAGATATAGGCCATTTGACAAATGAGCAATTTAGAAAACTGTTTCGCCTCTCAAGGGAAGCTTTCCACTTCCTTGTGGATTTAATAGGGCCCCACTTAAAACAGCAAGTAAAGAATACTGACATAAGTCCAACTTTGAAGGTGAGAAGACATAGAGGGGCTTATTGAATAGTTGATTGTTATCCAGATATGAATTTTAGATTTTGGTGGCCTTACGTTTTTTTGCAACTGGTAGTTACCAGATGGATATTGGAGCCAACAATCTACTGCATATATCTCAACCTTCAGTATCCCGTTGCATATCAGAGGTGACGGATGCTTTAAATATGCCGGCAATTTTTAATAGTCTAATAAAATTTCCTGCAAATTTTAGGGAATTAAACGAAAAGAGATTAAGGTATGTTATTCAATATCTACAGTTAATTGAATATGTCTGTGTATTATCGTTTAGAGGTTATTTCAGGTTTTTTCAAAAAATAATGTGCCGGGTGTGATAGGATGTATAGATTGCACTCAAATAGCCATATTTCCACCAAAAATTGAAGATCCAGAGTATCCAGAACATCTTTACGTTAACCGGAAAGGATATCACTCGATTAATGTACAGCTGGTATGTTTGATATATGTTTATTTTAATATATTATTTTTACTTATAACTACGTTATTGAGCAGATATGTGATGCGGATATGAGAATTATCAATGTCAACGCCCGTTATCCAGGTAGCACTCATGATTCTCATATTTGGAACAATTCTCAAGTTCAAACCACCCTCCGAAATTTACATCAGCAAGGATTTAAGGATTATGTTTTATTAGGTAGTAGAAACTGTACACAGTAACATTCACATTTGATTTACGTTGTTTTTTAAGGTGACAGCGGTTACCCTTTGCGAACGTGGCTTTTGACTCCATTTGAAAATGAGCCAGCACCAAACACTCCTGAATACTATTATAATAATTTACATAAAAGCACAAGAAGTTTAATTGAGAGATGCAATGGTGTGCTGAAAACTCGATTTCGGTGTTGTTTAAAACATCGTGTGCTCCATTACAGGCCCGCTGTTGCATGCCGTATTATTAATGCATGTGCTATGCTGCATAATATTTGCATCCAGTTTCAAATTCCACAGGATGAAGAATTTGAAGAGCCAGAAATTGACTATGGTAAGAAATATAAACATTAAAGACTGTTTTGACACATAGTTTTTAGGTATTTATAATATAATGAAGTAGATGAAATTGGGGGACAGCTGAGGCAGATAAATCCTGAATTAGCGGAAGGTCGTAGAGCACAAACAGCGTTTGCCAGAAATCTGTTTATGCACATATAGGGCCTAAGGAAACAAATGAAATAAAAAAATATGTATTTATTTAATATAAAATATAAATGCACAAAACCGTACAACTTTTATTAAATTTAAAATATTAATCCAAAAAAAAAATACATAACATAAAATATCACATCACGAAATAACATCAATGTGGATAAAAAGAAACACATTTATAATTCCTCCAAATATTGGCTTATGTTGGCTAGCTGTCTGCTACATTCTACCAAAGCACTTGCTTTTTGCTGTTCTGCTGCCAACATCTGCCTCATAATTTCTAATTTTTCGGCATAATATTTCTCCTTAATGGCATTTTTTTTGTTTAATGCCATTTGGTACATTTCAGTGGCTGCCGCTGTACTTTTATATTTTGTAGGTGCACACTTCGGTATGCGGCGTCGAAATGGCGTCGAGCCCCCCTCTGGTGCATTACTGAGTTTTGGTAATAATCCTAAAACATTAGATTGTTACTGCCTACTGTAATTAATTTATATAAGGCACCTACTCTGGCCTAAAGAATATTCAGGAATGTTAGCTGTGGTTTCGGTTGAAAGAGCAGCTGCACTATTAAGTGTTGGTAGTGCGCTCTTTACACCGGTCCATATAGGCTGCTCTTTTGATTCTAAAAAATTAAATCGTTTTTATATAAAGCAACTAACGTTATTGAAAATATTTACTTTGCAGAGAGTACGGAGAGGAACCTGCTGCTTCCTCATTTAGAATGGTTATACTGGGTACAGTGGAAGTACTTGTGGATTCTAAAATAAATACAAACATAAAACCATTCTCCAGATACCTGAATGCATTGTAATTTACCTGAATTAGTCACCACAATGTTCGATGGACAATCGCTTTCGAACTTAAATTGTACGATGGATTCGTCCACTTCTGGGTGGCCATCGATTGACACTGTCTTGATTATGCCCAGTATTTCCTCTTCGATTTTCGTGAAGGCTTCTTCGTCTTCCGCCCCCCCACCTGTCTTTTGGCGTGATTGATTATTGCGACTCGCTTTTACCTTTGTGCGAGACCGCATGTCATGCCAACACTAAATTAATAATTGGTATTTCATAAAGACGCTCAGGATTACTAGTATTATTAACTTACTTTCCGCCACTTACTCCAATCTTTACGTGCTCCTGGTATAGAATTTAAAATCTCAGCCAACGATTTCCACAAATCTATACAGTGTTTATGTGTGAATGTTGCTGTAAATTTTCCCGACAAGTTCGGGTTTTTTTTTTTAAATTCGAGCATAACCGATTTTTGGTTTTGTGTTGCTTTCATCTTGACCGCATGAACGCCGTAATGTTAATGGAGGTTATTAAGTTTCTAATCAATAGTCCTCAACACAGCTTACGTTTGAACTTCAAGCGAATCAAATGAGCTAAAAGCAACGTTGCCACACTGTCTATTCGTGTTGACACAACGCGAAGGCGAATGGCAGTTGAGAATACCAAAAATCGACACCGTTCGTAATGTAAGTCTTCGCCTTCATGCGTATACGCATTTATACGAACGAAGTTGAGAATAGCACCCCAGGTCTATATTTATTACGACGTCGTTGGTATAACACTGTGATATGACATTGTAAAAGGTTATAGTAAGAGAGAGTCAGTGAAAACTTAAGTGGAAGTAGACATATAGAGAAAGAAAGATGCAAAAGCACAGAAAATAATTATTACTACAGTGGATAAAAAAGTACTATTACATATTATGAATTGTAAAAGGTCATGTCAAATGTACACCAAGTTGAGTGACATAAATATATCAAAAGGACACGGAGCAGCAGAAGTGCTTGTTGTTACAAGAATTCTTTAATTTTACCTATGAGAAGGGAAGTGACATATTAATGCACATAAGTAACACTGAAAATCTAGTATTTAGATTGAAGGCTCTTAATCAAAATATGGATGACAGCATAGTAAGTAATATCAAAAACCTTAAGTACGTTACAAACATTTCCGACTGCATGGGAATATTATTTTGCAAATTGACATAATTAAACACCTGTATCCTTTTAACAAATACATAGTTTTTATTTTAATTTTTTTTAGTATATTACATTTTAAAGGAGTTAAATGTAGAATACTTTAAAAGAATATCGAGATGTCTTTTTGTTAATTTTCTCATTCGGTATTTAGAACATCAATTGATAAAAAGCATGTTCCAACAATAAGTCTCCTGCCGGTTTTGCGTATTTAACCAAAAAATCTTCTTTGTATATTAGTACCGTGCAGAAGCAATAAGACAAAGCAGTTAAACAGCAAACCGACTGCAGACTTCCCACTGAAACATTCGCAAAGAAACATCGATAATTTCTCAAAATTTTATCCTTACGTTTACTTTTTCTTATTCATCACAAAACTAGAAAAATTGAATACGTGTAATAAGTACATCTATTATTTTCTTTTCGAAAAGAAATTTCAATGCGATTATAACCTATATATTACAAATACAAATGAATTTATATTTATGAACTGGTATGAAAGTCAAATTATCACAGTAATAATTTATTTATGAACGACATGTGTAGGAGAACGCAATTAACTACGTAAAAACATCCTTGATATTTTGGAATTGACGAATTGCGAGATCTACCGGTAAATCGAATTTATATTTGGTTAAGGTATCCAAACTCTGTAAACTATCTTGAAATCCTAGAATAACATCAAGCTTTAGATGTTTGAAAAGAATCAAACTTACACTACACTCACCTGTTTTCATGACGTAACTCCAAGGCAAGTAATGCATATTAATCAACTGACGACATTGAAAGATCAAACTTAACCAAATCGCCAATTTATTTGCACTGAAACATTAAAAATAATCCAATGTTATTGAAGAGGTTGTGAAACAATAGAAAGAAATAAGTATAAATTGTCTCTTCAAAACTAAATTATATACTGCTTTGCATTGATAATGTATCGCCTATTAAAAGTAATAGTATTTAATTGAAAATTGGTACTAATATTGTAATAAGCGACTCAAATTTCAAGCAAAAATATTGTTAATCTGGTACGTAGGCTTCCGCGGTCGTCAATTACACTATTTTCTTGGCTTCCGGACTGAAACCGCGTCGTTGTCGTAGCTTCGTCCACGCTCCTATGGGACATCTTCAGGGCTTCTAAATTATCAGGTTGTTTAAGGATCCCTATAGATTCAAGGGATTTTTATATTAAAACAGTGAGGGTTGGGAGACAAGATGCGGGTAGAGTTAAATTGGATTTGGTGGCTAGTCTCCGGTCTATAATCATGTTGGAAATTTAGAAACAATAGGAGATTGTTTAAAGATTCGTATCCATGAGGCCAGATGATAAAGGTGTCAAGAGGAGATCCTATGGCCATGGGATCTCCTCTGTCTCTTGTCATCGCCAACATCTTTATGGCCGGAATTTATACTAACGATACGTCTTTCCGGAAAAAATTTGAACAACTTGGCCTGAACACATCGCCTCTGAAACCGAACACCTGGTTACGCTATGTGGATGACACATTCGTCAAATGGAACCATGGCAAAGAAAAGATGGATATTTTTCTTCGGCACCTAAACAACGCCCACCCAAGCGACCAATTCACTATAGAGACTAAGAGAGACAGCGCAGTTCCGTTTTTGGATGTGTTAGCTTACAAGAAAAAGAAGGGAACTCTTGGCCACACCGTTTACCGCAAACCAACTCACACCAACAAGTACCTACACACGGACTCAAACCACCATCCCATACAAAAGAGGGCTTTAATCAAAACCTTTATGGAATAAGCTCACAGAATTTGTGAACCTAGCAAGCTACCCGACGAAATGCGACATATAAATCATAAACAACGGGCAAGAGCGGGCATTAAACGCGCAGGAAAACGACGTTTGAACTACGGTACGGAAAAAAGAACCTACACCACCAGCCAGCACCATATTTCTGCTGTTCATCCCCACGTAACCGACCAGATTGGTAAACTTTAGGATAAACACAACGTCAAAGCTGTTTACCGGCCAAGGTAAATTTAGGTCAGCAAAGGACTGCAGAGACCCTCTCTCGTCAGCAGGCGTATACCGGATCCCGTGTAGCTGCGGCAGTGTTTACATAGGTACCATCAAACGGAGCATTTCGACACGGGTAACGGAACACAAAAGATGTTGCAGGCTGGGCCATTCGGATAAATCTGCGATCGCTGAACGTTCACTGCTGCAGCAAGAACATATTATAAACTTCTCAGATACACAGATTATCGACCAGCATGCCTACCAAGCAGGTAAATCATGTGAAAGTGCCTTGCATCAGCTCGTGTCGCGGGTGGAGGCATCCCTAAACAATCAAGAAATTGCATTAGCTGCGTTTCTTGACATAGAAGGTGCGTTTGATAACACCTCATTTGCATCACTATTACAGGCTGTGAACAGCCATGGAGTAGACAACATTGTCTGTAGATGGGTTGGAGCCATGCTCCATGGTAGACAAGTAGAGGCAGCACTGGCAGGTGAGACAATGCAGGTGTCTGTCGCCAGAGGATGCCCGCAGGGAAGGGTATTATCACCTCTATTGTGGGATATGGTGATAGACGAACTGCTGATCTTGCTGAACAATGCTGGCTACTATACACAGGGATATGCTGATGACATTGTAATACTCACCAGTGGGAGAAACGCCAGCATAATCTCAGAACTAGTGCAAAGAGCATTAAAAATGGTAGAAGTATGGTGCAAGAAGGAGAACCTTAGAGTAAATCCTGGAAAAATTGCACTTGTACCCTTCACTAAGAGAAGGAAATTGGACGGTTTAAGGGAGCCGATTCTTTGCAACGAAGTAGTACAGATCAGTACATAAGTTAAAGAGAAATAAAGATAGACTTTAAGAACTCGTCTTGCACTGGCGAATATTAAAGCAGTACTTCAATGAACACAACTTTATGACTTAATTAATTATCTTATATTCATAGTATTTATAAAATTAAAAAGAATCTTTAAAAAAACAAACAAAAATAACCACAAAAATTTTAAATTGTTCAAAAATATCTCAATCTCTTTCCAAGCAACAATCTGCTCTTTGCAACAGTTCACGACCAGATACCAATCTTATTGTATCAGCATTAATTCTTCTACATTCATTATGGATCCGCTGTTTTAGATCGTCAAGATCTACAGATAAAATTGAAAGCATAACATATTTCTCCCTATTAGAAAAATCCGTAATAGTAAGAAACAGAAATTATAAATAAACATAATAACTGAAACCATCAAAAAGAAATTTATTTTCCATAGCCTACTGTACATGAAATCGGTTTACTTAGATACATACGGCGGTTTCAACGTGAAAACCAAAATCTACTAAGGTAAAGATTTTTTTGAAACCTCTTAAACCTTTTAATTAATTTTTAGGATACTATCGAAAGGAATGTGTACATGTATCATATCATTGAAAAGAGAAAAAAATTCTCTATGGGATAGACAACAAAAAAATATGGCATTCCATTTAAAATACGAAAGTTGATGCGACTTCTGGATAAACCGGAAATGATACCTCGTTGACAATATCAGGAAAATGCTAATCCTTAACACATATGTGAAAAAAATGAAATCGATACTTTCTTTGACAACAAAGATATTGTACTGGAACAAGTTCGCTGAATCACGCGCTAAATAGCAGAAAAATCCGTGAATCTGTAGAGATCCCCAAACATCCCAACAATTTGAATCGCGAAGATGGCTACCCCTTACACCACACGTGGAAATCCCTACTAACCAAACCTCCTAACAACCGCCACGCTTCATTGGTCCATAACATTTCCGTTCCATTACCCCAAAACGAGCCCTATATAAACTCCTCCGGAATGAATAGTCCCCAATCAAGGTAAAGGGCGAATAGTCAACCTTGTAGAAGATTGAAGACCCTGGGCAAGTCCCCAATCAGTATGCAGTAGCAGCAGCAGCAGCAGCAGCAACAGCAGCATCAGAAGCCTTAAAGATGTATCATAGGAGCGTGGACCAAACGTCACCAGAAACTACGACATATTATAATTAATAATATGTAGGACTCGGTCCGTGTACATATAAATAAATACAGATGTGTCCACGATTACGCGTGATTTTAATCGCCAGATTCTCTCGAACCATACGATCTGTTTCCGATGATTGGGTGCTGATTGTAGTAAAATTGATATTTGTCTAAAATCATCCGTCGCCATTTAGTCGTTCAAATGAGACGATCTGCTCACGACTACCAAGAGCCAACATTGCAAGCACGGTCCTAATCGGATTAACTGCTGTTATCTTGCGGAACCAGCTTTAAGTAGAGTGTTTATAATTCATGTGCCGATACAATATTTATCTTAACATTTTAGATTTTTTATTTTGTAGTAGAGGAAGAAATTAAAATGTATCTCTATCAACGAGTGCATCAAATCCACTAATTATTTGTGAAATGTTAAAAACATTCTATTTCCCGAAGTGTTTTAAGCAAGCGTTCGTTATAAAAGAGTTATTTGAAAAAAATACATTTTTGTTGCTAATAAACCAAACTTATTTTCTGCAAGTCTTCTTAAACATATAAAACTGAACAAAGATTCTGAAATGTACATGAAATGATACATTAGAATATACCGCCCAGGAAAAAAAATTTCGGTGCCTAACGCAATGTATTAATATATTACACAGTTATCAAACTGTAACCGCGATGCTGTGACGGTCACCATATTCATCAGTTTGTAAGTTCAATCGTAATATGCATACAAGCCAGTCGCGACTAATTATAGTGGTGCCGAGTATATCGCTATGCTTTATTCCAGTTCGAGATCAAAGAAAACATTTGTTCTTATAATTTACATAATAGCAAAAATCTGAGTTTAATTAACCCTAGGATGTATGGGTGTTCGGATATAGAGATTAACATTTCTCGGGTCTCTCAGGTCCGGTTGTTTTTTACTCTGTTAAAAATATATAAGAACATGAAATATATTTAAATAATTTATTTGTGTCTGTAAAAATCTTAAATAATTAAACAAAACCTCTAACTAAAGATTACAGCACTTATAAATGTAAATACATGTTCAAAAGCAATTTTAACAAATTCTTACACTGTGTTCGTTGCACACACATTATTGCGACACTTTTCACAAACTAGTTTGTTTTTTCCTTTTATTTGTAACGGCATCAGTCGCATTTTTTTTCAATGTTAATAAATTTGTTCATACAATTTACTGAATTTCTTGGTATTACTTTCATTTGGCACCAAAGGTGACCTGCATTGTTGTAAAAATAAGTTCCATATATACGACATCGGAGTTAATCTATCGGTCTGTAGGCGAAAATCACGAGTTCTTTTGTCATCAAAACGCAGGTACCGTCTAATATCTTCAAACTGATTAATTCCCATAGTAGCTTGATAAATAGGATTACATTTATCAGAAGAAAACAGTTCTCTTATCAGTACGTCCCAGTTTCTTTCCACATCAGCTTGTATCAGCAAACCTAAGAAAGCATTCAGCTCCATCACATCAGTATCTAACCATCCTTTGTCTTTTACTGTAGCTACTCTTCGAGCTTCAAGGTTTGTGCACTTGACGACTTCTTCTAAGATCGTTCTTGTAATAAAGCATTTGAAAGCATTTGCAAGTGTATCACAGGACACTGCTTTAGTTCTTACACCTGGTGCTAAACGCAGTACGTTACGTTTTGCAGTTTTCGTAGAGCTTGGCGGAACTTTATTCCACTGGATGCCGGATGGTGAAGCGAAACAGTTGGGATTATCATTATCGACCTCCGCTCTAGCTACATCTTCTTCAGACTCAGAATTTGAAGAGTCTGAATTGGCTTCTAATGAATCTTGACCAGGTTCTTGAATTTCAGACGTTTCACTCTCTTCCGATAAAACCATCACATACCTCTGCCCACCGCATTAAAGTTTCCTCGTAATTGGGATCTTCATACGTCACTGTTGCACGTTGCCCGGTCGATTTTCTTGAACTTGAAGCCGCCATAACGAACATTCACAAATAAACACGCCAAGCAAATTTTAGCAACTGAAGTCTTTTTTATGCGTTCGCATATTTATATGACATGCATTTCTGCGTGTTGAAACCTGCATACGCCGTTGAAACTTGCAAACTCCGTTGAGCGCAGAAGCAGGCCTGTTCCTACATGTTACATGTTGCAGCCGATTGTTAACACATTGTATTCCAAATAATATTGCAATATGCAGTACATTGACGCCAGAAGCAACAAATTATTTAAACAAACGAGTTTTGGATGTAAATATAAACGATTATCAATCAAAAATAAACCGGGCCTATGAGGCCCGAGAAATGTAAATACGCGGTAGAATTCAAATATCTAAAATAGATTTTCTTATAAATTATATAGATCAAACGGCAATTAGAAATAGCAACAGGAAGATCCAGTTGAAGCATAGACAATGCCCAGAAGAAAAAAAAATAAAGATAAAGAAGTTATGAAGCTTAGAATACCACGCTGGGCTTCGGAGGCCCGTGTTATGCATCCTAGGGTTAATAAAGGAGATAACTTAAAACATCTACGACTTATAAACTAAAATTCGTACATTGTAGAATCATAAAATAAATAACTGTATTCTGCTAAAGAATCGTAGTACCTAAAATAAAAAACTTAATCTATAGTATAAGTAAAACAGGTCCACTACTCACAAAATTCTTTAATATATAAATACAAAGCGACCGGTTACGAACTATACGCTCATCCTCAGGCCAGAATGTTTTAATTACAATAGAATTCGTCTTGAAATAGATTAAGTTTTTTCAGGTACTATACACTGAATTATCCTAACAAAATGTAGCACATATAAAACGAATTAAAATTAGTGTAAATGGCATAATCACGACACGTTAAAATTTAGTTGTATAACTAAATTTATACTATACATAGCTCGAAACCGGTCGCTTTGTTTTTATATATTAAAGAATTTTGTGAGTAGTGGACCTGTTTCACTTATACTATATATTATGAATAACTCACACGGAGTAGAGCAACGCAAACTGCGCTGAAAGCCAGTGGCTGACGCATAAAAGTTTACACAAAATAAACACGGCCGGGACAATTCGGTATAAGCGTCAGTATAACTGCGACTCGAAAGCCGATCTGTTGTGTATGCATCTACGCTGTCGTATACTATATCGTAGTTCTACGTTTGTTTTGAAAATGTTTCCTACGTCGCGAAAACGACCAAAGTTGGACACAATAAGAGAATTTATTGCAGAAATGCCTGATTTAAAGTGTGATGGCGCTAAAATTCAATGTGTAGTGTGTAAAATAGATTTAATGTGTTGGTTGAAAAGTGATTGTCTACGGCACGTAAATAGTGCAGGGCATGTTTCAGAAAAAAATTCCACGCGAGATTATGACAAATTTAAATTTAATTTATGTGTTTATTGCATGTAATTTACCATTTCACTTACTAAGGAAGAAAGCATTCGTCTCGTTTTGGAATGAATATTCGGCCTTTAAGTTACCAAGTGAGAGAACATTACAGAGAGTTGTGCCGTCTGCTCGTGAGCATATCGAGAAAAGAATTAAATCGGAGTTGCAAGATAAAAAACTGTGGTTATGTGTGGACGAAACAGATCGTAAAAAACATTCTGTGGTTAATGTAATGGTACGCACAATGGAACCACATCGACCGTCACCCTCAATTTTACTAGCTTCCAGACGAATACAACAATGCACTGCCGAAGTAATTTCAATGTTGGTGTTAAATACATTGGAAAAGTTTGAACTTTCAACAAATCAACTGTTGATGTTTATGAGTGATGGTGCCGCAAACATGCTTGCTGTAGGTCGATCTCTTAAAAAACATTGCGCTAACTTGTTGCATATTACATGTAAAATTCATACTCTCAGTCTCGTAGCAGATAGTATCAGAAAATGTTATCCTTAGGTAGACGCTCTAATACCACATACAAGAGCTGTTTGTAAAATCCCCAAAACGTATTCGGGAATTTCATAGACTATGCCCCGGTATTCCTGAACCACCACAACCTATTCTTACTCGTTGGAGAATATGGTGGACTCTGATTTCACATTAAGACAAATTTGTGAAGGTGCGTCAACAGAACCGTTAAGTTATTTGAAAGATTATTTTACTTACGCAAATATAACGTCGCTAGATGTAGAACGTTCGTTTTCGGCATACAAAAACACTTTTTCTTCATGCCGCACTCGTTTTGCCGAAACAACTTTGGAAACATATCTAATGTTACAAATATTAAATAGACATTATCCACTTTGTGATTTCACGGAGGACTCTTAAAACGGTAAGTGTTTGAGCACGTATTACATTTAATTTATTTTGTGTAAACTTTTATGCGTCCGCCACTGGCTTTCAGCGCAGTTGCGTTGCTCTATTCTTCATACATAAAATTATAATTTCAAAGGAATTATTTAGATCAATAAATTAAATCTTATGCTCAAAAATCCCTCCGTTTTTTGTTGAAATTGTGTTGGGCACCGAAGAAATTTGGTTTCTTAGGCGGTATATGATTTTGTTAGTAAAATTCTTGCATGTTGCATTACCTATGTTATTAATTTCTATCTGTCGAAAAATAATTTATTATTTTTGATTGAACAAATTTTTGAGTCAACGTATCTTTTTCAACTTTTTTACTCTGGAACATATTAAACGCCTCTCTAATGTTGTTTTGACAACTGTCGGTCCATTATAAGTGGATAAAAGATTAATCGCATTGTACACTTCACTTATTGTAGGTGGTGTTGCTTCGTCCTCGTCTGTATCGGAATCATTGACGCACTCAGAGTCTATTTCAGGAGATTTTGATTCTGCATCTGTGGACAGTTCCGTACCAGTTAAGTCACTATCGAAGTTAGTGAATATGGACAATTCTTCTTTACTGGGAAATACTGTACTGACGTCATTATTATGAATCCATGGTGAAAAAGGAACGTTATCATCATCCTCGTCGTCGGAATATTTCAATATTCATTGAGCTAAAGGAAGTTCGTCATCTTCGTCTAAGAACACTTGCTTTAAAACCAACAGTTTTTAAAAGTTGTAGAGGTCGCACGTCCCCAAGTATTCTCTATCATTATTATGGCATCTAATAATGAAACTTTGAAATTCTCAGTTCGTTCACGATGACTGAGTAACCGAGTTAAAAAAAAATAGTTTATAATGCGACTTCAGACATCAAATCACTCCCCGATCCATAGGTTGTAGGATTGCTAAATATTTGGTGGTAAGAGCACTAATTTAATGAATTTTTAATTTCCTATATATGAAAGCTGGACAGTTACCAATCAACAGCAACATTTTTCGACTTTTCTCTTTCAGTTCATCGTCCCACTGTTTCAGCTTACTCGCGAAAATGCCGGATGTTACTCACGCATTTCTATTTGCATCATAAGTAACAGGTACGGGTCCACAATTTTTAAAACATCTAAGATTCTTGGATTTATCAACAATAAGTAATTTCCATTTTTCTGTACAAATCATATTTGCAGACACACATACAGCAATGTGTTCTTTACTTTTCTTGGGCCCAGCACATTTTTCATGATAAATTTTAAACTTTTGTCAGGCGTCATCTTATAGAATAAACCAGTCTCATCGAGTAACGAAGCTGTAAGGAAGGTAGAACCACTATGAGAGAACATTGGGAAACAACTCGCATGGTTTAGACATCTTGTGGAAATGAAGGAACAACAACAGGAAAACAACAGAAAAAATCAAGAGACAGATCTATGAAAACGTGGAATCATGCTATTGTGGAGACTAAAGTTAAAAGATACTAATTGGAATAAGAACAACACAATAGCAAGAAACAAAACGAATTCGACTAAGTTAATTTATAGTTAAAATTAATGTCCACACCTAAAAAAGGTTCTGATTATGTTAGTTCAGTAAAGTGAAACGTCCTCCGTTCGCACATATAAGAATTCTGCACATTAAAAAGGGTTTTATGATATATATAGCCTAGACTGTCTCCATGGAATGCCGCGAGCTCTATTCATCGCTAAAAAAAGAGATTTCAACTTTTGGTCCATGCACCATTGCAAACGTGAAGCACGATCTTCAATTGTTCGAAGCAACATTAAATGTCCTCAATAAGATATCAAACCAAATTATATAATTCTATCGTACAGTTTTTCTAGAAATCAGTCTACTTACAGCAGCATATCATGCATCAGCCACTCATTTAGCGCTTGTAAATCTGCTTCTTAAAGCAGAAAGTCGCAGCAGCCCTTCACGTTCTGTAGTTCTGTTTCAAGCGAACATCGGCTACGATATCAACGAAGTGCTGTAGCTAGGTCCCGCCTGACTTTTCTTGCTGTATCTCTAGCGGATAATCCAGCTTCTCTTACTCCAACAATTCTCAACTTACTGAGAGAATGAGAAAGCTTAGAAGTACTTTTTTCATTAGTGTATAAACAAACTCAAAACCTTTTAGTTGCTTTATCTATAGGTGTAGTCACTAAAAAGAGGAACAGACCGATAAGTAGGCTTTTAGAAAAAATAATATTCGAAATACAAGTACTTGCAATAATAGACAGTATACAATTTAGTTTTGTAATAAAACTAAGAAATAACCACCAACTGTAAATTAGTCAATCTTTTCTGGTGAAACAGCTCTTTACCAGAGTAATGAAAACGACATTATGAAGTTTAAGTGTTATTGTTTTGTGGTATAATATGATTTACTTACTTCAAAGCGGCACATATAAAAGCCTTAAAATGCGAGTCATAGCTCCTCTTATATGGCGAATGAGTTGATATGATACTACTTATTGCGCAGAGCATATTCTGATTCGTGGATTTAGCCGAGGCGCCAGCAATATCCAAATTAAAACTCTGAGATAACTTTCTGGCTGGGGTTGAATTGAATCTTTCACCATTTTTTAGATGATAGTAGTTTAAAATAATATCCCAAGCATGGATATGATGCTCTTGCGATTTTACGCGCTTCGCAAAGCAGCCGACAAATGGCACCAGGCTATAAATTTGGGCCGATTCTACAGCTCCATGTTGCATCAAGTCTCTTATGCCTGTTGCTAAATGTTTTCGAACTGCTGTAGCTAATTGACTGTTACAATTGAAATACATCTCTAGGTCACTGTGATATTCTTCTTGTATACACAGTGCATCCTGATCGGTTGATGAAACCAATTCTTTAACCCTGGCAATTGCCATTTCTAGTCTGGCGCGCAAATCCCTAAAAAAAATCAAAAACTAATTAAGGAAAAATAGACAATGTTTCCTTTGAAATACATAAAATAAATCCAGCTAAAACATATTTTTAGTTTTAGGCGTTTTACGTACGCTGAAGCAAGCACGCACGAGTCGCTGAGCCATATGCAGTTATATTGTATCTCTACGAGCCAGAAAGATGCGATAAGGGAGTACGAGGGCAGTTTGACGGGAGAGTGACTTTTAAATGAAAACTTATTTTAGGGTAAAAAATATATATTGTCTTTCAACTTAATTTCCTTACATTATACACTATACACTTAATCCGGCGGCTTCCCAATTTTTGTAAACCATCTACAAAGTAATCTTTCGAAAACTCGTCAAAACATCAATTCATTTCAGCTATCACCTCCTGATTTGTCGCGAGTCTCTTTCCACCGAGCCACATTTTCAAGTTTGAACACACGAACAAATCACACGGAGCCAGATCTGGTGAATATGGTCCATAAGGCAGCAATTCGTAACCTAATTTGACCAATTTAGCGGTTACAATAGGGAAAGGAAATGAAAGGGTGCGTTATCTTAATAGAACAGTACTTTTTCTTGTATAAATGCCGATGTTTTTTCTTTGGTTCCGCATCAAAACATGTCAGTAAATTAGTATCATATTTGCCAGTTATTGTACTTCCCTTCTCTAAATAGTCAACAAAGATTACGCCTTAGGAATCCCAAAAAATCGTGGTGATTACTTTATTGGCTGAAAAAACAGTTTTTGCCGCTTTCAGAGCACGTTCATTAGGAGAAGACCATTGTTTTGTTTGTGTTTTTGTCTCTGAAACATAGTGATGTATCCATGTTTCATCTACCGTGACATATCGAGAAAAAATTCTCGTGGATTATGTTTAACTTAGCCAAAATAATCATTATCATATTTAAATGTTCATATAAAACTGTGCGCCTATTCGGTCGAGATGTTTACGACATTGGCTATCTCGTACACTTTCATTCGGCGGTCACTCTTTACATGGTTATACGTGGTCATATGACCACTTTTGAAGGCAGTGCTGCTCTTTCGCATGGTATGATATGTAAGAGATTTCACTTACGTATCATACCATGCGAAAGAGCAGTTTCACCATAATATTTATATAACTTGTATTCAATTTCGTTAATGTTTCCACGTAAAAAGTAATGTTTAATCAACACAGGAAATACTCCTTTTCCATTTTTACTCGAAAGCGACAAACTGTTTACTTTAAACGACTGTAAAACGTAAACTAGCTGGCAGATTTACGCGAAATTTTGACAGTAGGCTTCTAAAAGATGGCTGAAATCAGCAATATACTCATCATGGTGGAAGTTGTGCCAACTTTTGAAAAGGCACTCTCCCATCAAACTGCCCTTCTAGCTACAACTAACCCGAGAATTCAGATGTAAATAAAACTAACATGATTTTATGATGCCGTCTTGCAGAAACTGTTCCGAAGCTACAGGAAATATATACAAACAAACTACGAACGGCTTTTTAACTATCTTAAGAGAAACTAATGCTAATAAGGGAACACCGGTAACCCGGACTCCCCAAAAAAATTGAAATTTTGTGAATTTGTACAGGGGTCAAATGTAAGATCATTGCGTGTATCCGTTTCTGGGGAATCCTCCGTATGTGGAGTAGAGGGCGCTCTAATGAAAATACTACCCCTTGAAATTTGTGCTAATATCTCAAAAAGTATTAGAGATATACAAAAAAAGTTAAGACAGGTTTTCAATTGTTTAAAGAGGACTAAATTTAGCATACTCGTCGTTTCAAAATTTATTAATTTCAATAGAGAAACTACCCCCACCCCAACATTTGTTAACTTTTTCTAATTTTTAGATACCGCAAATGAGGGGCTGTTTCATGCAGAATTCAACGATATACATTATTGTCATTTAATTTTATTCAACATAGTGATTACAATAATGGTAATCTAAAAAAAATTTCAAAACACAAATATTGCTTACACCAAGAGCAACGTACGAGAGCAGGTTTTCCACAAATAGTACACAGTGGCGTAGATTGTGCAGCTTTGGCAAAGCAGAAATTTACCGAATTTTCAAACGCATTTGGTCGCCCCACAATGTATCCATTTTTGTACCAAGAATACTTAAAAACGCCAAAAAATCTCGGAGACGAAAACTGATTGTGGGTTAGAGACTGTAGCTTGATAATAGTATTTCTATGGTGCAAATTTATATCCTGGCCCATCAAAATAACTTGGTCGGAAAAAGTTCTCACAACATTTTTCCATAACCTAAAACCATACACGTCTAATGGTTGAATCATCGCAGTTGTCTTCTTTGGAATCGTCAAAATATTTACATTTTTGTCTTTTGGCGTTAATGTATGTAGTTCTGTCGGACAATGTCCACTTCACGAATCTAGTAGTCGCAAATTGTTGGCACCAGCATTTGGCAAGAAAACATCTGTATACCATATTTTGAAATGCGCAGATGTTAATTTTCCCGATGCAGAGGCAGATATGTATATATTAATTCGGCGAAAGAGTGTTTCCTGTACGCGAGGGCCTAAAGTACCGCTTGCCTCTTTCAAAACTAGAAATAGTGGAGATAATAATCTTCCATTTGCAGAAATTGTAGGCATTATAGCATAACTGTGAGTAATAGAGTGTAAAGACTGTACGGAGGCTTCATGTTCATGTTTTTCACCTCGTGGAAACAATGTACGACCAGAGTGTATTTCCATATTAAAACCACTCTCGTCTGCATTATAAATATTGTCTTTTCCAGGGGTATTAATATAAGGTTTTACATTATTTAGAATGAGTAACAAATTTCGTTATTTTGCGTGATACAATGCCATGCGCCTTTTTAAAATGCCTTATCCATCAATGTCCTGCTTTAAAACTTGTATGTCCAATTTCGTCTTTCGCCTCTAGAGCCCAACGTCAAATATTCATATCATGCACTATATTTCCTCGTGTAAGTGCATCTTGGAACTGTATAAGTACATATTCTGTGATATATCTTACTTTTTCAATGTTGGTTCCACCTCTATTAACGCTTTCTTCCCGTCTATACTGCTGAACTGATTTTACCTTTCTAAATTTGCTTTTAACACTTTCAAGTGTTCTTCTTGCTTTTTCCCCACTTCTCCAAAATTCTACAGCTTATAGTCAAGGTGCTACCTTGCTATGCTACCTTCATCGTCAGGAACACAATCTTCGTCTTCCCAATTTGCATTAACTTCATATTCTGACGGTAATTCAACAAACTGTGATTCATGTGGTTCTGAAGGCGATTCAAATTCTAAACCCATTTCAGTCTCGGACCTCAATATATCTTCTTCAGAAGCTCTAGCAATAATTTATGTCAAGGCATCGTGTAACTTCGTTTCTTCTGGTGTCGTAGGAGTTCTTGCAATATTTTGAGTTTGAAAAGTTATTTGTAACATATCCACAAGATTGGCAATGTTAATTCGTGGCATTCTCTTCGTCAGATTTGTTATATGTTCGCAAACTGATAACTTGTACATTAATTGTAAGAATTTCAATAGTGTGTATATATATATATATGAACATATCAGTAAACTACGTGGCGAAATTATCTAATATTAGACATATATCACTTCAAAACAATTCTGTACATGTACACGCTGTTATTGTGGTTTAATGCAATCATTTTACTACTGGTTAGCAAATAAATAATAAACAAATAACACATAATTGCGGTCTTATATCGCTTGCTAGTATTTATACCTAGGTTCCTTTTAAAGGGTAAACTATTCAGTAAACGCCTTTAAACATATTTTTCTAACAAGAAGCACTATGGTTTCGATAAATTGCTTTTAAAAAAGCGCAATTACAATTACAATTATTTCCAAAGTGTTATCACATTTTCGTTCATTTACATACATATGTAGTACATCCGCACGTATACATTTAACATAAGAAAATATTTTTTTTTTGATTTAAAGGTAGAACTTAATGACACAGATGCGTTGAATTCTGTATGAAACGCCCCTTATTTGCGCTACCTAAAAATTAAGAAACCTTCAAATAGATTGGGGTGGGGGTAGTTTTTCCGTTCAAATTAATAAATTTTGAAATGTGGATTATGTTATCGTTTAGTCGTCTTTATACAATTGAAAACCTGTCTTAACAATTTTTAAATATCTCTAATTGTTTTCGAGATATTAGCACAAATTTCAAGGGGTAGTATTTTCATTAGAGCCCCCTCCACTCCACATACGGAGGATTCCCCAGAAACGGATGTGCGCAATGATCTTACATTGGATCGCTCTACAAATTCACAACATTTTTTTGGAGAGTCCGGACTGCCGGTGTTCCCTTATGTATTGTTTCCAGATGAACAATACCCAACTTCTCTCATTTAGTTCTTTTCAAACTTTAATTTGCATGAAAACTCTTCCTTCTAACATTAATAGTGATGAGTAGAGTAACCTAAACTTGCGGACTCGCATAGGCGTCGGTATTACGGGTTAATATAAGAATACGAAAAATTCATAAATAAACTAAACCGGTAGAGATGCAGGCATGTAGTGTCGACCTTGAATATAAATCATGTTAAACCGCGCTGAGAGAGATTTCGTTTTAGTACCGGTTGAGCTGCAGAGATTAGTCGAACAGTCAAGATTATGTACTTACGTGTCGCTTTTGAAAATATAGCTGGTGTTTTTTGTGTGTTGTAGTATTATACCAAGTACATAATTAGTGTATCGTTTCATATATAACTAATATTTATATACCTAAGAAAACAATGCCTTGTAATAGATTTGCTTCTAATGTACATAAGTATGTGTCACTTTTTCCCCATTTAAAATATTACGGTAGTGCAGTTTTTTGCTTAATATGCAATGTTCGTTTGGCTGCATTGGACAGAACTGATTGCCAGAGGCATGTCAATGGTATTAAGCATATGAGAAATGCAAGAACTGAAATACCTTATACACTATTCCTCATACATTTATTAATTATGTTTACCTCTTGTAATCTTCCGTTGTCGTTGGTGAGAAAAGCAGCTTTTAAAACGTTTTGGCGACAATACGTTCCAAAGTACCCATTACTCTCACAAACACAATTACAGAATCATTTGCCGCGAATGAAAGAGATGCTAGAAAATGTGTGTAAACGTGATTTGTGTTCCAAAAAAATATGGATTACCATGGATGAGACGACCGATATAAAGAAAAACAGTATTGTGAATGTAATGGCTCGCGTTTTATCTAGCGAGAACACAGCATCTCGATATTTGTTAGCTTGCAAACGTGTTCAACAATGTATCGCGGAAAATATTCAAAAAGTGATAATGAACGCTTTGCAAAAATTTAAAATTGCCCAAGATCAAGTTGTGATGATTGTGACAGATAGTGCAACAACGATGTTAAGTGTTGGGCGATCCTTAAAACATATATTTCCTAACTTAATACATATAACCTGCGTGCTGCATGCTTTGCATTTAGTAGGTGAAGTTGTTCGACAACATTACGGAAACGTTGATCGGATGATTGGAAGTACTAAAGCAGTGTTTCGTAAATCTCCTAAACGTTTAAAAGAATTTCGTAAATTTTGTTCAGGTATTCCAGAACCTCCTGAACCAATTTTAACGCGATGGGGTACTTGGCTAACAGCAGCTTCTTACTATTTGATCTATTTTCAACAAAATCAATCAGTTATAATGCGATTTAATCGGAATGAATCCAAAGCAATTAGAGAAAGTCAAAGAGAATTTCAAATTCCTCAACTTTTAGAAGATTTAACAACAATATGTACCCATTATACAGTATTACTAGATGCCATCAGAAAACTACAATGTACTGAATTGTCATTGCAGGAATCATTAGACATAGTGGAGAGTGTAAAAAATAAATTACACACATTAAATGATACGCCAGGATTATGCGCTAGTTAAAAGTTGGCAGATGTTTTAAGGAAAAATCCCGATTTTAATACTTTAGAGGCCGTTTGTAATAAGTGTAAGAATAGTGAACTTTTAAGTGATTTTGAAAAACAGTTTCTACATGCAAATGTAACTTTCTTAGATGTGGAGAGATCGTTTTCTATGTATAAGAATATTTTTTCTTGTCGACGCACAAGGTTTAAGGAAGTAACTGTGGAAACATATGCAATGATGCAAGTTTACAGTAGTTCACATCCTGATGCCTCTAATTTGTTGAATAATTAGCAAGTAAGTTTATTTATGAATTTTTCGTATTCTTATATTAACCCGTAATACTGACGCCTATGCGAGTCCGCAAGTTTTGGTTACTCTAGTGATGAGGTACTTGGTTAGGTTCTAGTTAGTATCAAAAAGAAAATGTTGATATCATCAAGTACATAATTTTGACTAAAATAACGGGGCGAGAAGTAACCCAACTTTCACATTTGTTGTGCATTAATACGATTGTTACAAAGAAATTAAAATCTCCCAGAAAGAACTAAATTACAGGAATACAATTGTGGGTAAATGTTTATTTTAATAATAATAATAATAATAAATGCATTTATTAACCTCAACATATACAAGTAGTATTTACATAAATATTGGTTTAAGGTTAAAAGGTACGGATTCCGACATGACTGTTTTTCGATCCGACCCTAACATATATGTATGTTTCGAAACGTTTACAAAAAAAAACGGCTTACTACATACATTGAATATCTCGTACACTACTTATTTAATAGTTCACATTGAAAATTAGCAATTCGTATATCACCCAGAAATTAAAATCAAATAGAGAATGAGTTAATTTTCACACTGTTGACGCTGGTACAGGTATTGTTTATATCTACTCTTGAAAGATGCTACACTAAGTGACTTGAAATGTATAGGAAGGTTGTTCCAAAATGAAGTAATACAGTACGAAACTTTTTTGATATGCAGCAGTTCTGTGGAGTGGTAGTTATGACGTTTTTATGCCGAATGTTAATATTGTGAATGTCCGTACGATAAGTAATTTTATAATTTACCAATAAACTACCGAATATTTAAAAAAAACCAGCGAAAAAAATGACAGACTACGGGTTTTTTTTTTATTTTTTCGAGATTACTTTAGTTATTAAAAATATATTTATTATGTATTCGTAGAAAAGTATTACCAGCTTTGTCCATATTTTTTCGCCCAAACAGCTTTTTTGGAAGGGATTAGCTTAACAAGAGAAGGTTCCCAAATAACATTTCATTATATGCCGATGACATAAACGTAATTATACAATCGTCAACTATGCAGGAATTACTGATAAACACAGAAATAGTTTTCAATATCTCATCTTGGATGTCTTTGAATAGGTTGGTGATTAATGAAGATAAAAGTACTTGCATATTTTTTCGCAATAGAATAGGCTACAACACTACAGGGTTGAGTCTAGGTCAACGTCAAATACATTTAAGCAAATACAGCAAAATATTAGGTCTTATCATTGACGAAAATTTGTGATGGCATAATCATATTGATGTACTTTGTACTAATTTAACAAGGACATGCTTTGCATTGAAACAACTGAAACGGTCTTGTAATACTTTTGTATTAAAGTCTTTTTATTTCAGCAATTTATATTCAGAAATGCGATATGGGCTAATATAACGGGTGGTAACTTGGCCGACGCAACATAGCAATTATAATGGTAGATCTGGAAGGTCCAATTATTTGCTTCCCTAATTATTTTACAGGAAAAGTGTATTTAGGTTTTTTGCAGAGAAAAAAATTCTACATCCATACGTACCATTGCTTTTTAGTTTTTAGAATTCTGAAACCGAAAAATCCGGAAAATGTAAATGCCAGTTTTAGAAAAATCATTGATGCCATGGAATTATGAAATCAAACAAACGTACTTGCATTTGTCATTCCTGTTTGACGTTAGTAATTTACGATAGTTAATATTAAATTCTGTTCTTCGCCACATGTATTCAAGAAAAGGTTGAAATGGTAAAATGATATTATATGGGCAATAGTGCGCGACAAGTGCGTTGTTTAGCGTACAATATCCCTATCGGCCAATACCAAACAGTACGACGATTGAGAGAATAGTACACAAATTTGAAGCTACAGGTACAGTGTTAAATAATTGTAAGTGTACTAATAACGTTCCAAACTTACATGAAAATGAAGAAAATGAAAAAAATTTGTATGTTTTGGCGGCAGTGGCTGAAAATCCCAACGTAAGTTTACGGCAAATCGCAAACAACGTCGGCTTGCATCACTCCCGAGTCCTGAAAATTTTAAAAAAGCATAAGTTCCACTCTTATAAATACCAGTTTCACCAAGAGTTGCGCGAAGGTGATGCGGAGAGGAGGAGTGCATTCTGCTTCCAAATGATGGAAAAATGCAACGAAGACAGGGAGTTTATAAAAAACATTCTTTTTACGGATGAAGCGACGTTCACCCTGAATAATGAGCTAAATGTGCAAAATTGCAGAATATGGGCACGCGAAAATCCACGCAACGTTCTACAAACCGGAACCCAATATCCCCAAAAGATTAATGTTTGTGTGGGGTTATTAGGTCATCACATTATAGGACCGTTTTTCTTGCATGAAAACTTAACAGCAGAACGCTTCTTACAGCTCTTGCAAGAAGAAATAGCTCCCGCAGTGATTGAAGTTACTAGGGAAGACCAAGAGATTTGGTTTCAGATGGATGGTTGTCCTGCACACAACAGCCGTGATGTGCGTGAATTTTTGAGTGACAGTTTTTCCCATAACATTATCGGTCCAAATTATACAATTAACTGGCCTGCCAGGTCCGCCGATCTTTCGCCTAACAACTTTTTTCTTTGGGGACATTTAAAATCAAAAATTTATTGTGGACAAACATTTCAGGATTTGGAACAATTAAAAAATCGAATTCAAGCCGAATGTGACAAAATATCTAGGTATCAACTGGCAAATGTTAGACGACAGTTTTATCACAGGCTAGGCCATTGTCTAGTAGTTAATGGTGATTTGTTCGAACATTTGTTGTAATCTGTGTTTTTTGTTTTGTTGTAATATTATTGTGTTCCTATTGTTAAAATAAATAAAATTACCGTTTCTGTTGAATTTTTCATGGTTTTATTATAAGTCGAATTTAATGACGGAGGTGGCAGAAAATCATAGCGCGCTTGTTTGATTTTATAATGCCAAAGGTATCACTGATTTTTCTAGAAGTGACATTTTTAATTTTCCAGTTTTTCCGATCTCAGAATTCTAAACATTAAAAAGAAATATTAAAAAGCGATATTGCTTATCGTAAATTAAAAACGTCAAACAGGAATGACAAATGCAAGCACGTTTGTTTGATTCCATAATTCCATGGTATCAATGATTTTTCTAAAACTGGCATTTACATTTTCCGGATTTTTCGGTTTCAGAATTCTAAAAACTAAAAAGCAGTGGTATGTATGGATGTAGAATTTTTTTCTCTACAAAAAAACCTAAATACATTTTTCCTGTAAAATAATTAGGGAAGCAAATAATTGGATATTCCAGATCTACCATTATAATTGCTATGCTGCGACGGCCAAGTCACCACCCGGTATTGGGGCTCTTCTACTAATGTTAATAGAGCTTTTATTATTCAGAAGCTAGCGATTCGCACAATCTACGGTTTATCTAGAAGAGAATCCTGTAAGACTACATTTATGGCTGAGAAATTACTTACGCTTTTTGATGTATATATTTTAGAAATTCTAACTTTTGTACATAGACACAAACCAGAATTTGTAACTTCAATTAGTCATACATATGATACTAGAACTTATAATCATTCACTTCCTCCACCACACAAACAGCAAATTTTTCAAAGAAGTTTACAATATCTTGGCTGCAAGCTTTTCAATGCTTTGCCTAACGATATTAAAACAGTAATACCTACCAATATCTTTAAGAAAAAAGTTAAGAGATTGTTACTTAACATAAATTGTTATATATATATATATATATACGATTTTTTTTATGTTTTTAAGCTGAATTTATAATTATTTACATCCTTTTTTTATATTTTTGTTTGCTAACAATTCGAACGACTCCTTAGTTGGGTTTTTTTTCTTTTTCTTTTCTCCTTCTCTGACGTTTTTTCAAGCATGTGTACTATTTTTTTTGTATTCATGTATTTTTTAAATAAATCTTTATTATTATTATTATTAAAATATGCACAATTCACTTTGAAGGGAGGACGGATTTTCGATTTTCTCAGTAACTGCAGAACGAAAACAGATAAAACGCCGGAATAGTTTAAAAAATCGTACCAGATATAAGGGTGTTTTAGAATAACATGATTATTCACATTGGAAAGGTGATGAGACACCTGTCGCAAAAACGAAATATCCTTTCAAATGAGTTACAAAAATGAGAGCAACATAAAATTTAACATTGTTTGCTTCAGTAATGTTTATTTTCGATACCTTTACAAAGAGAGAAAAAGAGACAAAAGTGTAAAGCAGTTTAGCAATACACAAACTTAATACGAAAGAAAATAAGGATAAATATGAACAAGAAACAAACAAAGAATTTCAAACACTAGAAAAGGAAAAGACAGAACGGACCATAGAAGGGAGGTGGAGGGCGTTTAAAGAAACAATAACAACAATAGCAGGAAAAAAAATGCGGAAAATGAGAGTTCAATAAATATATAAAAAGAACGAAGTGGTGGAATGACAAAATAAAAAAGCTGGCAAAAGAAAAGAGAACCGCTTGGAAAAAATATATACAAACAAAAACAAGGGAAGGTAAAAAAGACTATAATAGGAAGCGAAACCTGGTAAAAATAACCGTAGAGGAGAAAAAGAAAGCTTGGAAAGAATTTGGGAAACAGATAACAGAAACATATAATGTGGAGTACAGAAAATTTTTAACAGGAATAAAAAGTTTAAAAGGAATCAAAAGGAAAGAAATAAAGGCATTAAGAGACAAGAATAATCAACTACATACAGCAACGAAAGAAATACTAGAAATATGGAGAGAACACGATGAAGATAAATTTGACTCAATAATTTTTTTTTGTTCAGCGATCGATAAATAAATGTTAACGAACCAAATGTTAAACAAATAGGTTGTCAGTTTTCCTGAAGTCGATGCTTTAATAATGTTTGCCTGACTTTGTATACTTTAAGTAACATATACAGCGTGTCCACCTAGTGCGTGGGCGGATTATAATTTCTTCTCTAAAGAATTTAGAGTTTTCAAATAAAAACCATTTACCACATACTATACGAGTTTTTTAAATAGAACATTCTGTAAATTACTTTTCCCTAAATTGCTCAGGGAAGGAATTATGCTCCACCCAACGCATAGGTGGATGCTGTATAAATGTTTACATAATTTATTATTATTAAAAAATTCAGGATATCGAAAACTTAAAATAAAATAATGTAGGACAAAGAAAACCTTTAAAAAATAAATAAATCTTGCTTTCATTTTGTATAAAGTAAAACTCGCCATATAAAAATCACGCTCAAATCCAAAAGAACTGAAGATGTAATGATGTTTACTTTACGAACACTTTATATTGTAATGAGACTCTGTATAGAATTATTTATAATTAAATAATTAATAATAACGTTTTATAAATGATTTAATGCGTGAGATCTCACTCAAATTATTTTGCGAAGAGATTTGAATACAAACATTAAACAAGTTTTAGTGTTCAAAAGTTTTAATATTTTTATTGAACTTGAAAAATTATATTTATTTTGACATTTTTGAATTTATAACATTGACCTAACGCAATCCCTATCTGACAGCTATACTATAATATTTATGAATTTATTTGACTTTTTGAAATTTTAAAATCTGAATTAAATTGAATTTTCTTGTTTATTTGGCCAAATAATGTTGTACCTGCTCGCTGAAGTTCTTGATTGATTTAAAATGTACTTCGACGTCCATTCTGCAAACTCTTGGCTCGAAGCTGCACCCGATTCGAAAATGTTCTTTCCTCAATTCTTGATTAGATTCATAATTTTGTTGTTCGATGATCCAAATAAGCTTTTGAAACTTTTAAAATTTTACCGAGGAATTTTGATGTGAAACTTGGAGATGATTATGTGGAAATTGTCAGGTACGGTAGGTCAGAATGGTCACCCAGAAAGAATTACAATTTAATGACTGTGTGTGGATAGCACTATGCTTGTCCATATACATTGCAATTATAACATTTTGAAATGAATAAATACACTACCGTTCATAAGTATTTGGGCACCCTTGGATTTTAGATTTTTGTATACAAAGAATGTATTTAGGAAGCCATTATCGAATAGTAAGCTAATAACACTGGGGAACAGCAATTTCGTTGTCTTAAATCTGTGACTTGTTGTCAACTAACTTTTGGCCTCTGGATCCAAAAATAACCGTAGTTTTTGTCAATCACGTCAACTTTTTAAGCTTCAGGATACCCTCAAAAGTCATACAAATTGTGCATATAAAGGAAAATAAAGTAAAAACTTACCAAATATACTGTTTATAAAGAATAATTTTATTCATACAAAGGCTATAATAGTTACTGCAAGTTAAATTGTGTTCATACAAATAGTTGATTTTTATCGAACGGTAATTACATATTAAGGCAAAAATTTTCGCTTATAGCTTTTTCTGGAATGTTTAATCTGTGGACATTCTCGCTTGATGCTCCAACAATAGTCAGTCATCATATGTACATCCCATCTACCTTGATACCGTGCCTCCATGACCTTCAAATCCTGGTGAAATCGCTCACCCTGCTCATCACTGACTGCACCAAGATTTTCCGGGAAGTTAGCAAGATGGCTATGTAAAAAAATTCAATTTGGTGCTCATGTTGCAACCTAGCAGTTTGAAGCTCTCCAAGAGTTGCTGGACAATTTTGGCGTAATTCTGTGCTCGTGTATTTCTAAGATAGTCTTTAACAATGTTTTTGAATGCCAACCAAGCTTTCTTTTCAATTTCTGACATTGTTCCGATGAAATGTTAATCTTTAACAAGCTGCCGACACTGTGGACCATCAAAAACACTGGCCTGTATCTTTTCAAATGACAAGCTAGGAAATGCTGAAATAAGATACTTGAAACAGTCTCCTTCAATTGGCAAAGCTTTAACGAATTACTTCATGAGACCCAATTTTATATGCAGAGGTGGAAATATAATGTTCTTTCTGTCGACAAGTGGCTGATGTACAATGTTTGGATCACCAGGTTTCAGGTCAGATCGTGGCAGCCAATTCGACTGCACCCAATGCTTCTCACGAGCTCTGTTATCCCACATACACAAAAAGCAGGGATACTTGGTATATCCGCGTTGCTGGCCAAGAAGGAAGCTAACCATTTTAAGGTCAACACAAATGATCCATTGGTGCATGTGGCATTGCAACAAATCAATGGCTCTCTTTATGTCTTCATATTCTTCACTCAAACGAACTGAATAGCCTATCGGGACTGAACCAAATAAATTTCCATTGTGGAGGAGAACACACTTCAAGCTCCGCTTTGAGCTATCGATAAACAGTCGCCATTCAGTTGCGTTATAGGCTGAAATTCCCAACTCTTCCATTAAACCATGTACGTTACGGCAATACACAAATCCATCATTACCAAAGTATTGTAGAAACGCACTTTCTCTTGATCGAAAATAGGATACCTTAGCTCCTTTTTCAAGCACGTTTTTCTCGTGCAGTCTTGATGCAAAGAGCTCTGAAGCTTTTTTGGATAGTCCCAAATCTCGTACCAAATCATTCAACTCATGCTGGTCAAATCCATTACGCACGGAATCATCTTTAACTTCAAAATCTTTAACGTTGGGGTCACTTTGATCTTCACCAGACTCGTATCCCCGTATTTCCAAAGAGGGTAATTCATTGAAAACTGGCACTGGGATTTCGGCTGAATGAGGTACTGGGCGTATAGCTGATGGTAAACTAGGATACTCTATTTTACATTTGTTTTTCTTGTTATATCCTGACGTTTTCACTATACGAAAGTAACAATCACTTGAATGATCTCTGGGCTCTCGCCAAATCATAGGTATACCAAATGGAAGTTTATCACGTGTTCCCTTGGTCCACATCCGTAAACCCTCAACACACTGCTTACACACTTTGTGAGGGGCCCATGATTTATCTTGATCACCAATTTTCACTTTAAAATAGGCAAAATAAACTTGCCTGACAAATGTACTGATATTTGTCCTTTGACTGGGAATGCTAAAACTGCCACATATGTAACAAAACGAATCGGGGCTGTTTAAGCACTTACGACGTGAACTAGCAGAGGTAGACATAAGGAAAAGTTTCAGTTCATATATAAATAAACACTAAACACTGCTAACCTTGTGAGATAGTTCCTATCGAGCTGCCGAAGCGAACACACCTATTGTGAGAGCCTAGATTAGCAAAGATACCCGAACTGTCCCGAGCGATCCGAAGCTGTTAGCCGAGGGAAGCGTCTACCGCTCAGACGAGTAGTAGCGCTCGTACCAGGCAGTAGCCAGCGACTCGCCCTATCCCGTGCGTATGCACGAACAGCTCACCCGAGCTAACCAACCTTCATCTGATCGAGAGATCTAAGAAAAAAAGAACAAACTTTTCGACAATTGCTACAGTCCCGGTATCCGGGATGGCCGACAAGTTGGCCGACCCGGTGCCATCCGGCCAATCCACGAGTAATCGTGATGGAAAAGAAGCATCGACATCTGCGACAATGGACCCGCTGGTTGACCCAGTACCAGCCGGTCTACTCAAGAAAAAGAGGGCCCACGTCAGCGAGGAGGAAGAGCAGAGCTCCAGTGATGACATGGAGCATGACGGACCACCGGAAGAAGAATGGAGAATCCAGAGAAGAGATAAGAAGCAACGGACTGGCGCCAAGTCCGGGAAAACCGCCAGGGGGGAAGGTGATATACCTGCCGGCAGCACTTCCGCAAAGGTTCCATCGCGCAAGTGCCCCTCGATCTACCTCTACGAGGCAGAGTTTACCAAGGAGATCTCTCCAATAAAGGCACAATGTGCGGAGCGCCCAACCTTCGCGTTTAAGGTTAACCACCTTGTGGTGAAACCGGCAAACGCGGAGGACTGGAAAAGGTAACGGAGTACCTAGCTAGAAAAGGGTCTGCAGTACTACACGTACTCGTTGCAGAGCTGCAGGCCCCTTAAAGCGGTGGTAAAGTACCTGCTCCAGACACCGAGCCGACAGAGATCATCGCTGATCTCAAACGGCAAGTGTAGGCGCTAAAAGGGTGGAGAACATGAAGCGTAGGGACAAAACCGCCAGTCCCGTCTTCATGATCTCAGTTCCCCGCCAGAGATAGAAGCGGCTTTACAAGGTGAAGGAAATCCTCGGGATGAAGGTCACCGTTGCGCCCTTCAAACCTCGCAGGGCCCGCCCCCAGTGCCAGCGCTACGGACATTCCTCGGAATGCTGTAGGCTGGCAGTTCGCTGTTCGAGGTGTTCGGAGACCACCCCGTCAAAGATTGCAAGCTAGAGAAGGCGGAAACTCTCAATTTGCGCAAACTGCGACGGGAATCACCCGGCGACGTACCGCGGCTGTCCAGCCTACCAGAGACTGGCAAAACGCCAAGCAACACAGCCACCGCCAAAGGCCGCCAAACCCGTGGCACCGCCCGCGAAAACTGACGCGGCATTCCCTAAATTGGGTCAACTTTCCGGGAAACCCGTTTCCCCGAAAGCGACGCCCCAGGCGGGGAAAGCATCTCCGTCTAAGCGGGCACCCGTGGCCAAAAAAGACGAGGTCAACCCTAAACCGAGTCAGCCTAAAGGGAAACCCATTCCCCAGAAGCCGACATCGCAGAAAGGGAAGGCAGTTCCGTCTACGTCAGGCATGAGCTACGCGAAGGTCGTAAACGCGCGGCAAAAACCCAAGCCGGAGCAGAAGCCCAAGCAGGACCCCACTCCTAGCCAAGCGAATAAGAAGATCCCGAACAACAAGAAGAGCGAGACCACCTCCCCTGTGGAGGGTGCCAGACGCTTACCTCTGTTCGACACACCCGAGGTACCGATGCAGGAAGCCCTTTCCTGTTTCCGGTACATCCAGAGCGTTGCGAGGAAAGCTATCGCTGGCATGCGCGAAATGGAAAAGCTATCTGATCCTCTGGAAAAGATGCAATTCCTAATTGAACTGGCGGAATCGATATTCTGTCATGAATAATACGACTCCGAGGAGCCTCAGAATTGTGTCCTGGAACGCACAAGGAATCGCCAACAAGAAATTGGAGCTCACCCAATTTCTAACAAAGGGAAAGAATCGACCATCGCTTTATCTGGGAGACTTGGTTGAAACGGACAAGAAGTTTCGCATCGCGAACTTCGAAGTCTATAGAACTGACCGCCGACACAGGGTGGAGGTACCGCTGTTCTCGTGAAGAGGAATATCGCACACTCGCAGTTCCGTCTCCCAGGTAACGACCTGGAAGCGAGCTCGATAGCGATCAAGAGATCCGGCAAAGTGGCGCTGTTTGTAGCTTGCTACAACGCGCCGCAGAAGCTGATGCCTGCCTCAGACCTTAAGAAAATAGCTGACCTAGCCGATTACTCGTTCTTGTCGGGAGACATGAATAGCAAACACTATTCCTCACTTCAGCGCATCAGGTTTGTTTGATCCAGATGTCCTAGACATCTCGGTCGTCCAAAACTGGGGTTTTCCGATACGTTGCCACACGGTGCAGGATCTTTCCTCCGATCACTACCCGGTAATCACGGAAAACGTACCTGAACCTGCCGGCTACAATATCGAAGACAGGATCCAGACGACACGACTGGAACCTGTACAAACGATTACTATCTGAAAAGATACAAGCGAACCCCAGAATTGAGGGCGATCCGGGATCTCGAGGACGAAGTCTGCAACACCACCTGGCTGACGCAGAAGCCCTGAAAAAGTCCGAGCGCAAAACGAAGTTCCCGGAAGGAGAAATCCTCCCAAGGGAAATCGTGGAGCGAATCAAAGAGCGTAACCGTATTCGTAAAGAATTCCAACGGACCAGGTATCCTCCATTAAAAGAGGAACACAACCGACTGAGGCGAGCGATCCAGCGAGATATCGAACTTCGCCGTCTGAGGAAATGGGAAGAGTTCGTCGAGCGCTCCCAGGACGAGGACCCACACAAAGGTTCCAGACTGCTAAAGAGAGACAGGAATCCGATTCCTGAAATCCAATTCGGCCAGACTCGGTGCATCACTGACGGCGAAAAAGCGGAGGCGCTAGCCTCAACTTTCGCGGGCCACTTTGCCCCGACGAATCGTCTAAATCCCCAGCAGGAGAACCAGCTCCGAGACGCCCTGGAAAAGATCGATACGATGGAGCCAGGCGCTCCTATCGTGGTATCTCCAAAGGATGTTCTACGGGTGATCCGGCGGATTCCTAGCGGAAAGGCGCCAGGAGAGGATGGCATCACGAACGCCGCCCTGAAGAACCTGCCACTCAAGTTGCTGGTCAACTTGACGGCTCTCTTCAACGCGGCGCTTCGGCTGACGTACTATCCGACCAGGTGGAAGACCGCTAGAATAATCCCCGTGCACAAGCCTAGGAAGGACGCTGGTTCTCCGGAAAGTTATCGTCCGATATCACTACTCGGGACAATCAGTAAGGTTTTCGAATCTCTGCTGTTGGCCCGAATCAGCGATCATCTGAACGACTTCCGGCTAATGGATGACGACCAGTTCGGGTTCAGATCCCAGCACTCGACCACTCCAGCTGTACCGAATCACGGATCACGTTGGCACCGCCCTGAACAGGAAACAGACCACTGTCATGGTGTCTCTGGACCTGGAAAAGGCGTTCGACAAGATCCGGCACGAGGGACTACTCCGCAAGATGGAGGGAATGAACTTCCCGCCCAGGATAGTGAAACTTCTCCGACGCTACCTGGAGGAAAGACGATTCCGCACTGTGGTCAACGGGACCGAGTCCTCAGAGAAACCGATGAGGTCAGGAGTTCCACAAGGGTCTGCCCTGGGCCCCGTACTATTTACGATCTATCTCCACGACATGCCAAAGTCCGAGGATCGCAGAGTCTTCAACGCCATCTACGCTGACGACACCGCCATCTACGCTGACGACACCGCCATCCTAGCCACCTCCAGAGACGCCAAGATCGCTGTCGCCCTTGCGCAAGCGCAACTAGACAGCGTCAAAACCTTCCTCGACGGTGCCGGACTCACCATGAATCCGCGGAAGACGCAAGCCATCGCCTTCACACGAGCCCTACGCCTGCCGGATACAGGTATCCAGGCGGGCAATGTGGACATAGAGTGGAGCAACGAGATCGAGTACCTAGGCATGACCCTGGGCCGAAGACTAACATTCGGTAAGCACATCCAGAAAGTCCGAAACAAAGCAGTAGGAAGACTTGCACAGCTCTATCCTATCTTTGCCTCTTCCAACCTAAAACCCAGGATAGGCGTGCTTCTTTACAAGTCGCACATCCGCCCTATCTTATCCTACGCAAGCCCAACCTGGCTAACCGCCGCCAAAACCCACACCCGATCCCTCGCGAGAATACAAAATCGCAGCCGCGATTAGCATTCAAGCTTCCTAGGGACACTTCCCGAGCAGTGATTCGAGCCCAAAGCGGCGTCGAGGACTAACGGATTACCTCAGCAGGCTCAACAGGAACTTCTACCTGAAGACCCTAAAGAGCGACAACCCGGTGCTAGAAAACGCAAACGCCGAGAAAGAAGCGTACCCCAAGATCAAACGCAGGACCACCTCAGAAGCCCTGAGACTCCTGCGATCTTGAAAGAAAACAATCGCTAGGAAGTCCACAAGAAGACTCCGACATGCCAACTAATCAACCATTCTATTTCAGATATTATCCCAGAAAGACCTCATCAGAGAGGTGGAGCTGGATTAAAAAGAGGACAAGCCTCAGCAAACTAGTCAATACTAACCTTGTATATAAACAAGAACTCAGATTCCACGTCGGAATGGGCTACACCGTTTCAGAGCGACACACAACGTCCCACTACAGTATCTCAGGCGTAACTAAACAAATCCAGACAAGTATAAACCTCTCGCTGTTCTCCTATGCGTCATTCACCCGGCGCCCATCGGAAAAGGTTTGTGTCAGCCAATAGGAGAGCAATAGTGCTTCCTATGATCCATGCTCGATTTCGTGGAGAGTGGTCACATTTTCATAAGGTGTAAAGATAAAACTTGACGTGGTAGAAGAAAACTAACTACAGTTTTGAAACCAGCATGCCTAATTAACTATAAAACAGCTCAAAAACCAAACTCAACAGAAATTGTGTTACAAATTGTTCCCCAGTGTAATCAGTAAGGTTCACTTAAATTCATTAAATAATATCGGTCTATTTACTTCTTTTATCTGTATGAGAGGTAATACCGTCATGAAAGCGCAGGTAGTAGCGACAACAGAGAGCATATTTGTTGGAATTCCAGGAAAAATGTAACAGTTGGTAATTTTACTATGAATCATCAAGTTGTAATTAAGCCATTTGAACTAATATTTTTAAATTACGGTCAGTTGTCATTCCATGTAAACAGCGACAACATCTCTTAACGAATAATGCTTATAATTTTGTTGAAAATTTTAAAACACGCCGAAAAGGAAATAAATTAGTAGTGAAAGGCGTGCTCTAATAGTAGCACAACATAACTTAGACATAAGCAATCGTCAAATTGTTAGAAAATTACATTTAAATCCATCTACTGTTGATTATAATATCAAAAAATACAGTGAAAGTGGCAGTTTTCTAAATGAAGTACGTAGTGATAGACCAAGGGCGACAACATCAGTTCAAGATATTGCAATCGTGGTGTTCAGCAAGCGAAATAGAAGAAAAACAGCTCCAGAAATCGCCGCAGAAATCAATACTGTACTTCCGAAACCGATTAGCGTGTTCACGGTTAAACGCCGTCTGCAAAAGGCCGGCCTTCGCGGACGAATTGCGATGTGAAAGCTCTTGCTTCGCCAAATTAATAAGAAAAAGAGGTTACAATGGGCACGTCAACATCGAAGTTAGACGGTAGAAGATTGGAGCAAGGTATTGTGGACCGATGAATCAAACTTCCGAGATTTTCAGGTCGTGAAGACAAGTGTTTGTAAGTGAACATGCACCAGAGCAATGCATAGTCTCTACCGTCAAATACGGAGGTGGTTCGGTAATGATTTGGGGTGTTTTCCTGGTGAAAATTCAAGGCATAATGAGAAAAGAGCAATACAAACGCATCTTAGAAGAAAATGCAATACCCTCTGGTATAAGAATTTTGGATCAGAATTTTGTATTCCAACAAAACAATGACCCAAAACACACTTCAAAATTATGCAAGCAATATTTAGAACAGATGGAAGAGGAAGGGACACTAACAATCGTGAAATGGTCACTCCAACGCCCGCACTTGAATTCCACCGAGTTATTATGGGAAGAACTCGATCGGAAAGTAAGAAAAGCTGCTCCAATTTCAGCAGATGACATGTGGAACAAACTACAGGCAGCATGGGATCGAATAACTCCGGAAACATTGTTAAAATTAATTGCAAAAATGCATGGATTATGCTACGCGATCATTAAAAGTAAAGGAGGTCACATAGACGAATCTAAAATTTAGGTCAAATAAATAATTTTAGTATATTTGTGTATACTTAAATAACAAATACATATTTTAATATTCCCATTTAACGATTTACCCTGAAATTTGAGGTGTCCAAATACTTATGAGCGGTAGTGTATAATTAAACGTTCCGTTAGTGAATTTTTTCTCGCACTGGACTCTTTTTTTTACAAAAATACTTCTTGTCTACTGAAATATCTTTCTCGGGGGTTTTTCTCAAATTTTGTTAAATTTTCTAATTTAACTCTAATAAATAATTCTTGTAGGTTCGGGGGTATCCCTAGATACCCTTACGGCAATTTTTGAATGAATTTTCAACTCAGTAAAATGAAATTAACGAATTTTAAGATTTGAAAATTAACTAACCTTGAAACTTTCGAACGATGCCGCTGTGTATAAACCCTCTGTTTATATACCCACTACAGGAACTGGGGGATGGTAACGAAGAAATTTAATTACCAACGAGTGTCTATACTGACATTTGGCCAGTACCGAAGTGACAACCGAGAGAAGTTGTTGTTGTAGATACAACGTTGAACATAACATAACACTACATATGTAAGACAAAGAAGGAAACCGGATCTGGGGAAAATCATAACAAAAGTAACTAAATTCAATCAAAATGTTAAAAGAATACACTTTTAAACGTGAGCAAATAAATATTATAACAATATATTGAAAAGCCCCATATGGTTTTAAATAGAATTAAAAGCCAAACAACTTTAACTATAAACATTTTTTCGTATTGTTACAAAGAGATAGGACGCATAAGAGTTACGCTTAAACGTAACAGCTTGCATATACGTGAATCACGTATTCTAAGAGGCCTTTAAACTATATCTATCCCTTGCTTTTATCTTTCTTCGTTTTGTAGTTATATTGAGAAAACCGAAAATCTGCCAACTTTAGGAGCCTTTCAGCCGTCAAAATGAATTTCGGCAGATAAAAAATACTATGTGCATACTTCAGTTTACCTTTCCTTGTTAGCAACAATATAAACACATAGAAAATTCTGTACTTACCCCCAATGATTAATCTTCATAGAATTCTTTAGATCATTCTTTTTGAAGTGATGTCCTCCGCAATTCAATTGTAACAAGGCAAACATCTGCAGAAGCGTTGCCGTGCGTTGTACAATACCAATAGTTTCATTTTTGTACGACCTTTTAATAGAGTGTAACGTACAACCACAAACGCATTTAGTACTTTTGGTATCTGCTTGTAAATAATTTATAAATCTTTCTAAATCTGCCACTTGTGTTTTCAATTGTGTTACCAAATGTTCCTTCACTCGTAGTGGATTTATCAACTGACTCAAGGCGATATCGATTTGTTGCTTCACATCCGCGGTCGTTAACTGATATAGCTTTTGTTCATCTAACTGAAGATTCATTCGTAGTTTTAATTCATTCAGGATTATCCTTTGCCTTTCAAGAACGACATCTTGCGGAACGCCCGCTTCACCATTTTCGAAAGCATACTGCTCCAATTCATGAAGCTGGCTTTTCAATTTTTCGATCAGCTCTTGCTGCTGATTTCTTCTGAGTCTAATAACTTCCGTTAAGGTAGTTTCGTTCATGCGTTCCTTTACAAGACTAACATCCGGAATACCCCTAAAGGCAAATTCTTCTAACGATTTTAGAAGTTGATCTTTGTTGTCAGGTGAAGCGTCAACAATCTGTCGTAATCGAAATTGTACCTAATTTTAACACGAATATTGTAAGTTATTTTCTTAACATAATCTCAGTAAGTTGTTACTAACTTGTATGACATTACTAAGGTAAGGTCAAAAGAAATGGAACCTTTTTTTTAAGTAGCTATTTATAAATGAAAATAGAAAATTATATTCGACTTATAAAGTTGTATACAATTTGGTTGCACGTTTTGCGCCCAAGTTTTTATTTTGTTTTTTTTTTTTTCATGTTTACATGTTTCTTTGTTGCCACTGTCTACCGTTTGTTACAGTTTTTTGCAACAGTTAGTAGTTAGTCAACTGTTAAAAGAGTAACTAGAAAAGATAAATTTCATCCATACAGAGTAGAATTATAATTAACGCTGGCCACGAGCGGTACCGCGCATCGGCGTAGAATCAGTTCGGACCGAGAGGAACGGTAGTATTACTTCGTCTGCGGAGCAGTACGGACATTTTCGCTGCCGGTCATTTGCGCAATTGTTTATCTGTCCTAGAAAAATTATGATTTCGTCAGCAAAACGACCGCGGTCGGACAAACTTCGAAAATTTATTGCAGAAATTCCAAACTTAATATATGAAGGTGCTAAAATTAAATGTGTAATCTGTAAAATCCCGTTAATGTGTTGGTCCAGACAACATTGTCTACGACACGTAAATAGTGAAAAGCATGTCTCAAAAAGAAATTGCGCACGAGACAATGAAAAATTTATATTTAATTTATGCGTTACGTTTATGGCATGTAATATTCCGTTTAATTTACTAGACAAGGAACCATTTATCTGCTTTTGGAATAACTATTCGGAGTGCAAATTACCAAGTCGAACATCGTTACGAAGAATTGTGCCATCTGCGCGCGAACATATTGAACAAAAAATAAAATCGGAGTTGAAAGATCAAAAATTGTGGTTATGTGTCGACGAAACAACAGATCGGAAGAAACATTCTGTTTTTAATGTAATGGCACGCAAATTGGAACCTCATCAATCGGCACCTTCAATTCTATTAGTCTCCAAACGAATACAAGTGTACTGCCGAAGTAATTTCAAACTTAGTGTTAAATACATTGGACAAGTTTGAACTTTCAACAAACCAACTCTTGATGTTAGTGAGTGATGGTGCTGCAAACATGCTTTCTGTAGGCCGGTCTCTTAAAAAGCATTCTGCTAATTTGTTACACATTACGTGTAAAATTCATGCTCTCAATCTTGTAGCGGATAGTATCAGAAAATGTTATCCTGAGGTAGACGCTTTAATAGCGCATACCAAAGCAGTATTTGTCAAATCACCGAAACGTATTCGCGAATTTCAGACTGTGCCCCCGTATATCAGAGCCACCAGAACCTATTCTAACTCGTTGGGGAACATGGTTACAGGCCGCGTTTTATTATCATAAATATTTTGACAATATTAAGAACGTGGTTTTACAATTCGATACAAAGGAAGCTGCCGCTATCCAGAAAAGCCAGTCGAAATTTCAAGATAGTCTGGTTAAAATGGATTTAAAAATCATTCACGACAATTACTCGGGCTAGCAGATGCAATAGAAAAATTACAAAATCCTACGGTGCCGTTAGAAGAATCTCTACAAATAGTGCAACATGTTCACGCACAGCTATGCGCGATTGAAGACGCAAAAAATGTTTCTGTTCTAGAAAAATTTGAAAGTGTTTTTGAGAAAAATTCTGATTTTGGCACATTAAGACACATTTGTGAAAGTGCGTCAACAGAATCGTTAAGTTATTTGAAAGATTATTTTACTTACGCAAATATTACGTCACTAGATGTAGAACGTTCGTTCTCTGCATATAAACGCATTTTTTCCTCATGACGTGCTAGTTTTACCGAAACAACAGTTGAAACATATCTAATGTTGCAGATATTTAACAGACATTATTCACTTTGTGATTTCGCGGAGGACTCTTAAAATGGTAAGTGTTTAAGTACGTGTTATTTAATTTTTATTTAAAAGATGAGCGTAATTATTTGCGGCAGCAAACATCTCTATTAGCAGAATAACTCTAGTGGAACGCGAGGCCTGGTCGACTCTACGCTACTGCGCGGTACCGCTCGTGGCCAGCTTTAATTATAATCAACAGGCTACAAAAGGAAAGTTAATTTTTGTGATACTACGTGTACAAATAAATAGAAATAAGTACAAAGCAAGATTGTTTTCCGATGAGACGACATTTACAAATAATGGCACTATAAATTCAAACATTATAATAAAATATAGCAAATAACAACTAGTATCCCGATCGGTTATCCAATTTTCGGATCCGGATCCGTTATCCGATTCTTTGGAACCGGATTCATTGTCAAACATTTCGCTTTCAAATTCATTATCCGGTATTTCGGATTCGTATCTCCTATTTTGGAATAGGTCTTGCTACTTTGAATAACCTTGCGTAAAAGATACAAATTATCGAACAACTAAATAGACGTGTTCATAGATCTACCTTATATGTCTATGTATTAATGAAATTCAATGTAAATTTAATAACGTCCTATTCCGTACTTTTATTATTAAGAATGATTGGGGAAATATTTTCAGGTTCATTAATGTGTAGATGGGTATATATTGCCATAAGGATCGCAAGAAATACCCAAATAGCAAGTTTCGTCAGAAAATTCCAATTTTTAAGGTTTTTGGAAGTTTTTATTTGTACCATTTTGCAATCGTTTTAATTAAGTGTGCCTTGAAACAAAAGAAAACAATGTTGTCAACTGTCAGACAAGCTTTTTAGGCTAATACAGCTTATAAATACCTTTCATAAACATTTTCATTTTCGGTTTTTTAGTTTGACCATTATTTCAATCAAGAAGGCCACGAAATGAACACTCTTGATAATCAAATTTGAGAAGAATACAATATTACATGTAGTTCTAAATTAGAAATGAAAGTTTTAATTGAAATTTAATAACTTACATGTCTTAATATCGAAACATTAAAAAAATTAGATAATCTAAACTATTTTTTTTTAATTCGGCAACCTTCTGTGTTAGACAATATATTTGTATAACAATAATTCAAATATTCCCGCCATAATAATGGTCCAATGCATCTCGACCGTCAACGTAAGTAAGGAAGCAAGAACAAGATGGTTCCAATAGAAACATGTTAGTCATGTAAGTCATATTAAAGTGCAATAAACAGTTATTTGCAACCACGTGTTTTATTAATAATTCAAGACAACACACCTTCAAGCCTAATACATTTTTTGATCCGTCTTCTCATATTTCGTCCAACGTTTCGTAGCATTTGGGGGGTAATTTCTTGACAGGCATCGCAAATTCTTTGGCATATTTCTTCCTTAATTTGCGGTCTAGATTTGTACACTTTATGTTTAACCCTTAAGTGGTCGCTAAGGCGTAAAAAGTACGCCACGCGGGGTTGGTCCTTTGTTAATTTCAAACCCTAAGAGCTTTGTGTACCCGCGCCTATGTAACCTCCCACCAAGCTGTCTTTGATACACCGAGCAAGCCACGACACTTTCAGTCATCGCTGCGCTTTGTACGGAGCGGTTTATTTTGTGCTTGCAGATTTTGGTGTACAAAATACGCCAAGCGACCATGTAAGTACCTAAAGTTTTGTTTATTTGACTTCTGTTATATTTGTATTTTTGGCTAGTTTGAGCCTCTTTTTTGTGTTTTAGGGATTGTGTACCGATAAAAAATCCCAAAGCGCTTACAGAAGCCGAACTGAAAGCTTGTTTGGAAAAGATAACTGAGGAACTGGAGAATGACTATATAGGCGGTGTCGATGAAGATGATTCCGACGAATCAATCCAATTCAGCGACCACAACTCATGTTCCTAACAGAAAGTCGATATCGACGACGAAAACCTCTATAACAATAATCCTGAAAAACAAACCGAACACACAGAACCCACCTTCACATGCCGTGATGAAAACCTGTTATGGTATAAACATCCGTTGAAAAGCAAATTTGCGAAATATCGTCAAAATATTTCCTCGGCTTCTGATAAGCAAGGAACAGATCCCAGATGAATTAGGTGCATTCATGTATTTTTTCACAGAAAATATGATCGAAAATGTTTTGAATCATACAAATGCATTTATCAGAGTTACCCAAGAGCACTACACTAGGCAACGAGATGCCAAAGAAGCAAGTAAAGAAGAGATAATGGGTCTGTTTGGCTTACTTTATTTAATTGGTCTAAAAAAACAAGGTCATACAGAAATCTGGGCAACGGACAGTACTGGATCAACGATTTTTCCGGCTTATATGGGATATAAACGATTTCTCTTTCTTATTAGTGCTTTGAGATTTGACAATAAAGAAGATCGCCTGCAAAGAATTTGATCGATTGGCCCCAATTAGAGATATTTTGGATGAATTTGTCAACAACTGTCAAAAAAATTATTGTCCAGGAGAATATATTACAATTGATGAGATGCTGCTTCCGTTTCGTGCTAGATGTAGCTTTATACAGTATATACCTAACAAACCAGCCAAATAGGGTATAAAAATATACTGTTTATGCGATTCTAAAGTCTTTTATGTTTGAAATTTAGAAATATATAGTAGAAAACAACCTAAGGGGAGATACGCAGTTTCAAATTCTCCAACAGATGTGGTCCTCAGGTGGGTAAAGCCTTTAGAGAATAAAAATAGAAACTTCACCGTGGAGAACTGGTATACATGCTACATCTTGGCCCAAAAACTTCTCGAGAAGAAAATAACATTAGTTGGTACTCGAAAAAAGAATAAAAAAGAAATTCCGCCAAACTTGCTCCCAAACAAAAATAGGCCCATACATTCGTCTATGTTCGCCGACTAAGAACAAATCAGTGGTTCTACTTTCCACTATGCACACTAACGATTTCGTCGATCCTGAATCTAAAAAACCAGACATAGTCCTCTTTTATAACTCCACTAAAGGAGGAATCGATACAATCGACCAAATGTGCGGGAATTACTCTGTGCAAAAGCGTTCCAGACAATGGCCCTTAGTAATATTTTACCAGTTGCTAAATATTGCTGGTCTAAATTCAAACATCATATTCAATGCAACTCACCGTACTGATGACTGTGAAAACCGTAGGGTATTCCTGAAGAATTTGGCAATGCTTCTTATAAAACCGCATCTAACAACTAGGGCCAATATTAGAAACTTATCCTTAGATGTCAAACAATTTCTTCGCAGATACAAGCCAGATGTAGAACAACCAGAAGAGCATATGGACAAAACTAAACGCAGATGTGTCCAGTGTGGAAGAAAAAAAAATAGAACAACGACAGTAAAATGCCAGACTTGTAATCAACCAGCCTGTAAAGAACATGTAATCACAATACATACTTGCCTGAAGTGACATCAGTCTAAGGACGAGGAAGAAGATAGTTCTTAATTTTTTTTTTATTTAAGAACCGTAATGTATTACTTCATAGAACGCTTTTTTATTTTGTTCAGTTATTCTTGTTAAATATTTTGTTTTGATTATCAATAAAAATGTCTAAAAGGACACTGAGATGGTTGTTTTATTTTGCAAATGAAATAAAATGACTAAAACAAAATTTCGATATAGCTCTAGCTTATTTTTGTAAATGGCGTACAAAGTACGCCAAGCGACCATCAATTGCATAACAAACATAGCGACCACTTAAGGGTTAATAAACAGAAAAATATCTCGTGGAGTGATCTCGGCTGAAAGGGAAGGATTTTTTAGTATTTTAGAAAAAAGGATACTGTTATAATTATTGAGAACCAGCCACCTTCGAACGTCTGATGGAAACAGTACTGCAAGAACTACATTGGCGAACGTGCTTGATCTATCTGGGCGATGTCATAATACTAAATAGAACGTTCAAAGAACAGCTAAAGAACCTGAAGAAAGTCCTGGGCAAGTTCAGAGGAGCTAACTTAAAACTAGGCCCTAAAAAATGTAATTTGTTTCAAAAGGAAGTCAATTATCTTGGACACGTCGTCAGCGCAGAAGGCATCAGGACAGATCCTGCCAAAACGGATGAAGTGAGGGAATGGCCAAAACTCAAAGACAAATACGAGCTTTTCCCAAAGGCAGCCGCAGAATTCATTCTGGACACAGATGCGAGCAATAAGGGAATAGCTAGTGTGCTGTCCCACATAGAAGATGGAAAAGAAAAGGTGGTGGGTTATTTTAGTAATACCTTGTCAAAACCCGTGCGCAATTATTGCGTGACCAGAAGAGAACTTTTGGCTATAATAAAGTCTTTAGAACACTTCCACAAGTACCTGTATGAACAACCATTACTTATTCGAACTGATCATGCTTCGCTGAAATGGCTCCTGCAGTTCAAGAACCAATAAGGACAGGTCGCCAGATGGTTACAGAGGTTACAAGAATACCAGTTCAGGATTGAACATCGGAAAAGGATGCAGCATAGTAATGCGGACGCGTTGTCCAGATGTCCTTGTAATGAAGATTGTCAACATTGCAAGAATGCGGAAGACAAGGACCTCGTACCTTTGTGCCGCAGGACCAAGCTGGGAGTTGCTGAACCATGGACACTTGAACAGGTCCGAGTAGACCAACTGGCGGATGAAGAATTGGGTACCATTTTGACACTAAAGGAAGCCAACCACGCCTGGCCCCAATGGAACGAAGTCTCCAAGAAGAGCGTAGATCTAAGGTGCTACTGGGCACAGTGGCACTCGTTAATAATGGATAATGGAGTCCTAAAACGAATTTGGGAACCTGATGGCAAACATCAGGTGAAGCAGACTGTAATACCAAAAGCGCAAGTACATGAATTGCTTTGTGAATACCATGGCGGTGTTACGGGAGGACAATTGGGCATCGACAAAAGCCTGGCCAAGATCCAGCGTTTCTACTGGGGAGATGCCGTGCTGACGTGGATAAATGGTGTCGCAGCTGTGAAGCGTGCGCCACCAGTAAAGAACCAAGGATTCGTAGCAGAGGAGTGATGACACAGGTAGGATGGTAGGCGCACCTTTCAAGAGAATTGCCATCGATGTTGCTGAACCATTTCCGGTCACTCAATCCGGAAACCATTATATTCTGGTAGCCATGGACTATTTTTCCAAATGTTTGATATCGAAGCGGAAACATACCAAACTTCTACTATTCAAATTCCAAGGAAAAACTGATTGGTGTTCTTATGAAAGACACATCAGGGAAGAAGCAGATGAAATCTGCACCGAAATAGAGAATATAGAAGACTTAGAAATAGCTTCCATTCAACTGCATTCTCTAATTCATAAAGCATTTGATGCAAGTTGCCCTGGAACAGCTCCCTGTGGAACAGGGAGCTTGAACTACTGCGAGCTAAGACTAAAAAGCTGTTTAACAAAGCGAAGGCATAAATAACACGCCAACAGCAGCCCGTTTACAAAAGGTCCTCGCCAGAGGACATGTTAATGAACTCGGGCACCTTCAGAAAGCTAACGGCAGCTTTACAGAAAATTCCAACGAGGCATTAGAGGTAATGCTAAATACTCATTTTCCGATCTGTATTGCATCTACCACGAAATGGACTCAAGTCGTCCATCGAAGGAGGCACGAAGTCTAGCAAGTAAAATCTTTACAACAATAAAAATAAGATGGGCGTCAATGACATTTAAACCCTATAAATCACCTGGAGGAGATGGTGTCTTCCCTTTGCTATTGCAGAAAGGTCGCTCTCCTTCCAATACTTGCGAGCTTATACAAAACCAGCTGCAGCTTCGGCTATATACCATTATTGTGGAGAGACGTAAATGAAGGAGGAAGGCGATCATCTACAGACCCTAAAGCAAATAGACCCATCAGTCTCTCCTCATTCCTGCTCAAAGGAATGGAAAAGGTATTAGACCAATACCTAAGGAATGAAGTACTCGCAAAAAACTCCGCTTCATAGTATGCCTATCAGAAGGCAAAATCATCAATAACAGCCCTCCAATTTATTACAAGCAAATTAGAAGCGTCACTTATGGCAAAAGAAATGGCTCTCTGTGCATTCTTGGACGTAGAGGGTGCTTTTGAGAACACCTCTTTCGAAGGCATTGAGAAAGCAACTCTTGCCAAAGGTTTTCACCCGTCGTCTACAAAATGGATTAAAACCATGCTCCAAAGTCGACGAACAAGCGCTACGCTAGGATCCGAAACGACAACAATTACAGCTAACAGAGGCTGCTGCCGCAGAGGGGTCCTGTCACCTCTACTCTGGTGTCTTGTTGTAGATAATCTCTTACAGAACTTTTCTAACAGACAAGAGGTGGAAAATATAAGAATACCATACCGCAAGTTATGCAAAGAGCCCTTGATGACACCCATAAGTGGTGACAAAACCACAGCCTGCGCATAAGCCCGCAAAAGATTACAATCGTCCCTTTTAGAAGGAGAAGAAAAGTCTGTCTTAAATCACCCTCCATCGAAGGGAAAACCATTAGCTTCAGCGACGAAGTTAAATATTTGGGAGTTACGTTTGACAAAAAACTAACATGGAACTCCAACTTACAGAAAAGAGTCATTACGGCGTCACTAGTATGTCGAAGGTTGTTTGGTAAGGACTGGGGTCTTAAGCCTCAAATGACCTTTTGGTCCTATACGGCAATAATCAGAGCCGTGATCACCTACACCTCTCTGGTTTGGTGGCCAAAAACAACTCAGAAGACTGTGCAACAGCAGCTTCAACATATTCAGAGACTTGCATGTCTCAACATCACAGGAGTGATGCGCACTTGTCCCACAGCGGCTCTAAAGGTACTGCGGGGAATAACGCCGCTTCACATCCACATTCAAAAGCAGGCTATATTGAGCGCCCCCACTCTTAGTAGAATGAAGGGATTACAGCCTGGGGATCTTGGGGGGCACCTCAAAATGTTTGAAGATCCCAACATAAACTATCTGATGTATATTGCAAAGGACATGATCGCTATGCAATACAATTTTGATCAGCCTTATAAGGTGATCATTGAAAGCCATATTGAGTGAGCATCCGCTGAGACTCAATGCAAAAGAGGTACCCTGGAATGGTACACGGACGGCTCGAGAATAGGTGTTGGAACAGGAATAGACATTAGTGGTCCTAACTACCACCTAAAATGACTACAGGACCCTACACCAACATATTTCAAGCAGAGATTTCTGCTTTAAACCTGTGAGTCATAAAGAACCTCGAGAAAAGGATACGAGGCGCAGCTATAAATATATACAGCGACAGTCAGACAGTTCTAAAGGCCATTAAGGCCTACACATACGAATCTGCTCTGATACACGAATGTGTACACAATTTATGACAACTGGGACGCAATAACCACGTTACTTTGCGGTGGGTGCCAAGCCACAAAGAGATCGAAGGAAATGAAAAGGCAGATAAGTTGGCCAAAGAAGCAGCGAACATGCCTTTTATTGGTCCTAACCCCTTCTGTTAACTCCAAAAGAGCCACATAAATCAAAGCAATTAAAGCATAGGAGGACAATCAAAAGTTTGGGAAAATGTTCCAGGACAAAAACAGGCGAAAGCACTTATATCAGGCTCGCCAAAGACAAGCAAAAATAGCGCTATCGTTCAGCAAAAGGGATCTTAGATTACTGGCAAGATTTCTGACAGGCCATGTAGCCCTAAAATATCACTTATCTAAACTAGGAAAAGCTGAAGATCAAATCTGTCGTCTATGCCAAGAAGATCTGGAGACGGCAGAACACATCCTATGTAAATGTGTTGCCATTAGTCGCACACGACACCAACATTTCAGTAGACCATCTAGCTACAAGATTAAAAGAAACCCATCGTCAAGTTAGGACGAAGATGCGACTTGGAAGTAACCGGATGAAAACTCGATACGACCGACAAGCGAACAACTCCGGTTTCCAAGATGGTGACAACGTTTGGCTCTGCAACCCATTCCGCCGAAAAGGACGCAGTCTCAAATTGCAGTCAGCTTGGGAAGGACCGTACACTGTCATCAAACGGATCAACGATGTCGTATACCGTATTCGGAGGAGCACCCGTTCTAAGATGAAGGTGGTACACGTCGACCGGCTGAGGGTCCACAACGAGACCAACCATCAATTTGATCGGGACGATCAGGTTTAAAGAGGGGGTGTACCAAAACTATTGGACAGCGATGTATGCATCGACGAGTCACCAGAGGTGTACGAACGAACAAAATGTCAAAGGGAGATATCAAAGGGAAGGATTTTTTTGGCATTTTAGAAAAAGCGATACTGTTATAATTATTGAGAAGTTTTTGTGAATATTTCCGAAAATTGTGTTAGATAATTCTGCTTGTGTTGTCAGTACTCCATCCGGCTTGAAAAACGTTACAGTAGGCTTCCAATATTACCTCGTCCATAGCCTCCATGCCTCTGATGATCTCTGCGGTCTCTGTGGTTTCGCAACAGCTCCTGTTGCATTGAACAGGTTATTTATCCCCGCAACAGTTCCATGGTGAATTTGTGGACGTCCGGGATATCTTGCGTTAAATTCTCGTGCAGCTTCTCTTGTGGAACGCATATCATCACCAACTAATCTGACTATTTCTATTTTCTCTACTGTCCTTAATTTTTGATTAGCCATTAGTCGAGAACAATCAAACAGGGCATAAACTAATTAATAGCCTAAAAAGCTTGTCTGATAGTTGACTAAATTGTTATCTTTTGTTTCAATGCACATTCAATTAAAACGATCGCAAAATGGTAAAAACTTCCACTAAACTTAATAATTGTAATTTTTGACGAGACTTGATATTTAGGTATTTCTTGCAATTCTAAACAACTTTTTCTTATAAAATTTTTTTCTATCGTTATCACTACTATGAGTTCCTGAAAAATTACATGTTCCTTTGATCGCGGTAGGCCAGTGACAATTTTTTCAAGTTTAAAATTAGAAATAAACGTGTATTTGAAGACAATTTGATTGGTGAAATGTTAAATCAAAGCGAACACTAATTAAAAAATATTTGAGTGTCTTCATGTAAAGTGAAACGCAGTGTATGTAATTCAAAATTGTTTTGCAATATAGAAAGTATTTAATAAAGAAAATATCGAATTTATGTTATATAGAAAAAGTGCAATAGTTTTTAAAATCCGTGAACTTAGAGTAATGAAATATTGAATCTTCAATTCAAAGTTATTTTGCATTACATAGGTGTTCAATAAATCTGGTAATTATTACAGGTATATTGTTTGATAATTATTCGACTTATTGCAGGTTTTCACAATTTACTATTACGCTACTTACTATTTGCTCGAAAAAGTTATCCGAGGACGGGACTGGATCCGTGTTATCAGATAATGGGTTCGGATCCGAGATTTCGGATAAAGAATTCGAATTCAAGATTTCGGACAACGGATTTGGATCCGAGGTTCCAGATAACGGATCCGTATTCGAATTATCGGATAACGGGTCCGGATCTTAGGTTTCGGATAACGAATCCGGATAATAACCAAAGTACGGACGAATCTAGGCAAACGTCATCAATACGTCGAACATGCGGTCTTCGATCCATAGCACGAATAATAAAATAGTAGAGTGTGGATATCGATTTCGTTCATTGGTTCCTTTAAAGTTTATAAGAATTACCATTTACTTTATTTTATAGTATTTACTTTTATTACGATTTGAATAATATTTGCGTTTTTATACGTTTATAAAAATAACTCTTCATTTCTAAAAATATTTTATTTCTTCATTAAACATGGCTGAAAATATGTAGTTCGCAGCTGTGGCGAGAAAAAATATTTACTTGGATTAAAGTTGATGAAAATTTAAGTCTTACAAGCAATTATCAGGTATACTGCAGTATTTGCGATAAAATTATTTCTGTGGACGTCATCATGCTACACATGTTCAAACAAAAACCCATTCATCGAATTTAAATCCAGACAAAGATACTTTCTATGCCGATCTTTGTGAGGCGTTTATTGCAGCTAATATTCCATTTTCAAAATTAAATAATAATATTTTTCGAACATTCCTGCAAAAATATACTGGTAAACATATACCCGATGAATCAACCATTACAAAAAACTATACATCAATAGTATACAATAAAGTAGTGGATTATATTGGATCTTGCACTTCCAATAATTATTTATGGGTTAGCGCTGATGAAACTACTGATCTACTGGGACACTTTGTAGTTAATGTAGTTGTAGGAATTCTTCATCCAAATCAACCATATCAGCCGTATTTAATTGCAAGTAAAATTGTTCCTAGACCCTCAGCAGACAACGTTGCAAACATTATAATAGAAAGTTTAAATAACTTATTTTTAGGAGATATTCAAACACGGGCGAATGTAATATTATTTGTTAGTGACGCAGCAACAACCATGTTAAAAACTGGAAAAATACTTAAAACATTATATCCAAATATGATCCACATCACGTGTATAGCTCATGCGCTACATCGCATTTGTGAATTTATTCGATGAATGAATTTCGGCAACGTGAGCAATTGTAAGAAAACACAACTTCCTCTTCCACCGTCACCTATTATTACGCGCTGGGGAACATGGATTGAAGCAGCGTTATTTTATCATAAAAATATTAAGGATATTTCTCCTGTAATTAATAATTTAAATAATAACGCAATCAGTATTGATGTATGTAAAACTGTTATACAAAATCCGCAAATATCAACTGAATTGCAATTTATTGCAATACGAAAAAATTTCGAAAATATTCCAGGTGAATTTGGATGCCGTCTCAAGGAAAAAATTGATATGTTTTCTAGAAATCCAGATTTGAGTACTCTACGGGAAATATGTTATGCTACTTTTTCAAATGATCTTTTCTTTTGCCCCGAAACAAGTTGTGATGTAGAACGATCGTTTTCTCGTTTAAGAGATATATGTCGTTTTACTGACGAAAATTTAGAAAAGGTTTTAATAACCAATGCCAATATAGCATATATTTACAAAGATACTGAACGATAACTTCAAGTAATTGTGAAGTCTAGTGTATTTTACATTGCAATAATATAAACGTAACAAATAAACTTAATTGCGACTAGCCACTATTGCTGTGGCAATCTACATCCAGATGTTACTTCTATGCGACCTACGATTGCTTTGATGACGTTTACCTAGATCCGTCCGTACTCTGATAATAACACCAATATCCGAATATTCGAAAAGGAAAGGGAAACATGAATTTCATAAAAATGTAGGACCAAATTGTATGCACGATGTAATTGCTTAACTAATAAATATCATTTTATTTTAATTTACGAAAAACTACTTAGATAAATTATAAGAAATGTAAGTAATTTAATAAAAAAATAAATATCTGTTAAATAATGGGTATAGCATGTGGTTAATAATTTTGAGGAATTAAGGGACACTTTCACAAATCAGTAGAAATATACCGAACGTTCCATTTGAAATAAACGAGGTATTGTCGATCGAATTTTGTCCAATTTAGTAATTTATTTGGTTGATTTTATTTTCATCTTTGTTTAGAAAATAAACAAGCTTTGCCGTTGATAAGTCAACGGTTTGGCAAAGCTACAGGATGACCCCTGTAGTATTATTTTATATTATTTGTTACGCAACACCAAATATTTCATGTAACATCGTAGTGATCGATAACATATTCACACTACTGTATTTATTTGTTTCTACAAAAGTAGCAATTAAGATACTTTTCCTTTGATATTAAAAAAAAATTAAAAACCAAATTAACAAAATTAGAACGAATGGATACTTTTGAAACTTTTATCAGAAAATTGAAAATGTTGGAGTAGACTAACATAGAGCCCAGATCTGGTTGAGCTTTTCAATAGTATCAAATTTCATCATTAAAAAACATAGCTGTGAACTAAATTTTAATAACCATGCCGTTCTAAAAATTTTTGTTATAAATTCAACACTCCATTTTTAATGTTGTATTAATTCTTTTTATGCGTTTATTAACATCCTCAGACCCGAAGTGTCATATATGCTACTCTTTTGCTATCAATTTAAAGGCCAACTCTTTATATGTTTCAAAGTGGTATAATGTAAAAATATATACAGCGTATTAAATATGTTGTGCAACATTTATGAAAATTCAAACCTTTTTTTTTTTTCGATTTCTTTAAATTGAACCTACATTTTGATATTGCTAGCCATTTCCTTGTCAAATTACCTTCAAACGGTAGCAACAACGTGTGCATTTTTTTGTTAGTTTTGGGGCGCTGACTACAAAAATGACAATGAAATTAAAAGCTTAGTTGCAGTTTTGAAGAACGAGTTTTTTTTTATTTTATTTTTAACAAAATAAAAAATAGATACTTTTACACTTTTAGAGTCACTAAATGCGCCGTCTTTTTGCTATTCTTTTGTGAATTATTGCTGGAGCATCTCTAACAAGAGTCCAACAGTAGTCGGCAAGCATGGAAGCATTCCAATTTCCCTGATACCTTTTCTCCATTGTTGATATATCCTGATGGAAGCGTTCGCTGTGCTCACCACTTACAGCTCCGCAGTTTCCAGGAAAAAAGTTCAGGTGTGAGTGTAGGAAATGGATCTTTAGAGACATATTGCAACCCATTTTTTGATACGATGACAGCATATTTTCAATAAGAGTATAACGTAATTGTCAGCTTTTTTATTTCCCAAGAAATAAGTGACCACGAGGCGAAAGTCATTCCAAGCATTTTTTTCAATATCTGTTAGAGTGCTGTCAAAATGTTCGTCTTTCAGAATATTTCTGAATTTCTGATGCAAGTACTGAAAAGCTGGCCCATCTCTATTCAGTGCCTTGACAAAGTTTTTCATTAGGCCCAATTTGATGTGCAGTGGTGGCAACAAAATCTTTTAGGAGTCTACCAAAGGCATATGTTGCACATTCTTTTGACCTGGCTCTAATGATTGTCGAACAGGCCAGTCTTGTCTTTTGTAATGAAGTGCCTTTGCCCGACTGTCCCTTTCATACAAAAAACAGCAAAACTTGGTATAGCCTAGCTGCAACCCAAGTAAAAGTGCAACAACCTTTAAGTTACCACGGATCTGCCATTGGTGCTCATCGTATTTTATGCTTGTCAATAGGTACTTCATATTATCGTATGATTCTCTCATGCGGTCGGCATATCCAACAGGAATAGACGGTAGAATATTTTCAATATGCAATAGTACTGCCTTTAAACTGAATGTTGAACTGTCTATAAACAATCTCCATTCCTTTGGCTTGTAGATTATATTTAAAGCCGCCAATAAACCGCTAATGTTATTGCAGAAAACCAAGTTATTTTACATGTCAAAAAATGGTACTAGGCCTTTATGGCGATTACGAAAAACACATACCGAAACATCGTCTTCTAATAGGTTCCGCTGCCGCAGTCTTGATCTTAGTAACTCTGCCCTACTTTTTGGAAGTTTTAGATCTCTCACGAGATCGTTTAATTCTGACATAACAGAAGTGATCTGGATTGTTTACACACTTTCGAGACATCTTACAATGTCAACTATTCGATTAGATCCACTAACTTCGACTGACTAACCTCTCCGCTTTGTAGCTGCTTATATACCCAAATACGGCTTCTAGATTTTTAGAGAATATTCGAGAAGATTCGAGAATTTTCTATTCAATTCCATAATATGAAATGAGTCATTGCACTACCGGTCTGAGATAGGGATAGCAACTATATATATATATATTTACATCTCACTATCAATTCAACGACATTACAAAAACATGTAATTTGGCAGCCACTAGATACGAACTGTATAGTTGAATTTTTGTTAATGTATATTACTCCATTTTGCTCTATACACTTAAAAGTGACTTAAAATTTACGATTTATTTTTTTTGGAGTTTACATACCAATATCACTGTGACGACTTTTCACAAACCGGATATTTGACGACCAGAATATATTCTTAAATGTCAGTTTAACATCATTCAAACGACCGATTCGTATATTTTCGTACAATTGTCAAACAATGCCACGGCCGACAAGGTTGCCAAATTCCATTATCCAGTTGATACTCTAGCATTATCATTCAGAATTTCAGTATTAAATGTTATCGTCCTTAGAATATATCATACTCTAGATCGGAGAAACTAGACGAGGCGTTCAGAAACCAACGACGGCGGGAACATCGCCTGTATTCGCATTCGCGAGGTTATGTATTGTTGACGCTTTTAAAACACGTAGTTCTTCCACGTGAATACCAGCGTTTTTCACGCCGTTGTCGTTTTCTAAACATTTTGTTAGTTACTACTCTTTAGGTTTCCGGGTTGGAACCGCATCGTTGTCCTAGCTTTAGTCGACGTTTCGACCACACTCATATGTGACATCTTCAGGGCTGTAATTGCACACTGACTGGAGACTTATTCATTCCGGAGGGGTTTATATAGGGCTTGTTTTGGGTCAATGAAGCGGAAATGTTATGCGTCGATGAAGCGGGAATGTTATGCGTTAATGAACCGGAAATGTTATGCGTCGAGGAAGTGGAATTGTTATGCGTTGATGAAACGGAATGTTATACATCAAAGGAGCGGAATTGTTATGCATCGATGTAGCGTGGCGGTTGCTAGGAGGTTTAACCAGCTGGGATTTCCACCTGTGACGTAAGAGGCAGCCATCTTCGCAATTTAAATTGTTGGGATGTTTGAAAATCTCTATAGATTCACGGAGTTTTCTGCTATAATAGTGATTGCGAGATAAGATGCGGGTAGAGGTAAATTGGATTTGGTGGCCAGTTTCCAGTCTGTGCTCAGCCAGTGCGGCTGATGTACACACTACCACACGAACATGGAATCTGGTAGACTCCAGGGACTTCCAGATGATTGCGGTCTTTGATGGGAAAGTAGTCTGAGAGTTTGAAGATGGTTTTTATGCTGTTCCTGAAGAGAATCTTGCTGCTGCGATCGGTGACACCATGAATGCTTACGGAAATTAGTGTTAGATGAGGGGAGTTGCTGTGGAGGAGTAGGCGGTGTAGGAGTGGTTGGTGTAGCGGTTAATGGTGGTTTGAATATCTTTCCTGGAATAGTTATTGCGAATCAAAGTTTTAGTGATGTGGTTCAGTTTTTGAGGAAGCGAATTGGGTTCAGATACAGAAATGGCACTTTGGATAAGAGAATTGACAACACCGTATTTTTGGCCTGGATGATGGTGAGAGAGGCCATTGAGACGCCGGTGTACGAGAACATCTAGGAAAGGAAGACGTCAAAATGTAATACGTGTTAAAATGTTCCCCCTACCATAAAATATCATAAAAACATTTCCCCTGAAAAAGGGGTCGGTCGTCAATTTGACGATTCGGTGTAAAATTTGTATAGTTTTAGTTCAAGATATTTTCGTGCAGTTGGGGGGCGCTGCAGTCAATGTATATTAGCTGTGTATATTTTTTGATATGTCAACGACTATGTGACGACTGCTTATTTGGCAACACTGTAAACCCTCACTTTTATATTCTAACGAATACTTTTAGGTAACGCATTGGTCATTATTTTGAAGGAACATTATGAAATTATGGCTAATTCTGCATATTCATCAGATTACGTGAATTTGAATAAATATATTTAACATTGTATATTCTTTGTGCCATTGCAATTAGGAAAAAAAAAATTAATAATAAGATTTGGTTAAAATATTATCAACGTCTGTCAACTTATTATATAGGGTGTATTATAAATTATGCCACAAATTTTGAAAATAGAAAAATCATTAAAAAATAGTACAATTTTTATTATTAACAAGCAAACAAAACAATCTTATTCGTGATATTTCTTAGGATCACAAAGTCGTTCGTTTACATTTTTTTCTTATCGGAGGTCGATTGTCTAACAAGCTAAACCGTTTGCAAAATGCACATGTACGTCAATAGTGTTGTTTTTTTTCCGTATGTGTATCAGTGCCCACCAAAATGTGAGACTTCAAAAATAAAATTACATTTTATTAGCCAGAGACAAAAAATACGGCGGTTGAATTTAGTTTAGTGACTTATGTTATCCTTAAAAATTTGTGGAATTATTTAAGAAACGTCCTATATAGTATAGTGTATCCTGTTATCATTGTATTTGTTAAGTATTTACCGAAATAAGGAGCAGCATAAATAGAATTTTGATAGCTTTTACAGTTTCTAAAAAGTAAAATCACACACTTTCGATTTCTAATCACATTTCATATGTCCAATTTCTTCCCTTACGTGCAGTTCATTCGCTTAGAATTTTTCTAGAAAGGTTAGTAGTTGGGGAAGTAAACACGAAGCTTTTTTTCAAATAAAACTCCCCGAGGTTTTTAAGATTTTTAAAAATTATGGTGCAGTTGACATTTCTTGTGTAAGTTGAAGTTTTATATTGATATCTCTTTCATAGTAGACCTTAAAAGAAATTTGATGTAAGCAAAGAAGAATTATTGTAATTCTTTTGGAAAGTCGTTTGTTATTTTGGGTGTCACCACCAAAAAATTAATAAGTACAAGCGGGAAAACGCAAACGGACTGTAAGGACAAATTTTCAGTTAACATAAATTAGGTATGAAACAGTTCACTAAAACCCTTACCACAACACTTAATTCGTACTGGACGCACGTTTCGATAGCCAAGCTATCATCATCAGCAGCAAGACTGAACTAATCATGCTAAGCGAAAATCTAACCTCTATAAGGAAAATAAATTATGAAAGTAAATTTAAAATCGTAAATTTTAATTGAGCCGCTTCATAGCACAGGACTATAAATACAATACAGGTAAATGAGAACAGAATGACCTGCGTTATTAAATCCTAGTATTACAATGAAGCGGTTCATAGCCACCATGGTTAAAATTACAACTAGAAATGATTAAACATGGAGTAACAAAGGATAAAAGGATGGAATTTAGCGGTCATAAATCTGAATCCATTAAGTGAGTTTTTGTTTTTTGTAAATTTCCATGCCTTCAATACACAATTTAATTAGCAGCACTCTTGACGTTTTTAATTAAATCTTGTATATTATAAAACCATTATGGTTATTTCAAGCAATGTAGGGCAACGCTATATTATCAAAACCTTCTGAATTTGAGCTGAGCCCAATGGTTCTTTGTACCTAATTTGAGTGATCTTTTGTCTGCTCCCAATAATACACCTTGATTCACAGTCTTTAACATGGAAATTTTGTAAAATTCCTGATTTATCCAGGTATCACTGGGTCTTTGGAATTTCCTAAAAGGTTTTGAAGGTTATTTGCTCGAAGAGAAAAACAATCTTGCGGTCAATCCTAGAAAAGACTTTTGAAGCTCCTTTGGTTAACATGGATTAAAAGGCGTAATTAAAAATATTTTCTTATTATTACGGCCGGCAACGCGTTCTAAGTGCTTACATTTCCTAAGTCGTAATCTATGCTTATGTTTCCTAAGAGTATTATAGACGACATCTTCAGAGAATCCGGTAAAGTTAGAAATAAATTGATGATTTAATTTTAGTTCATTCTAGATTCATCAATCTTTAGTAAAGGGAAAATTGAAGTAACCGGTTCACCAAAAAAGTTAATAGCCGAAAGTATGTGTTCATTATGAGTGATTAGAATCCCGACCTTACAAGATGAATCTTATTATTACTTTGTAGGTTTCCTATTGTAGTCTATTTCTAACTTATTTTTATTTCTTTATTACTAACATGTCGAAGAAAGGAATATCTGTTGTCTTTTTTTTCTTCGTTGGTGGGTACCATTTTGACAGAAGGGAAATTAGTTGAGTTAAGATTGTTACTATGAAAACCGTTATTGACATTTGCTTGATGTCAAAGATGCAAAAAAAATGTTCATCGACGTATCCTGATCCAAAGCCGAGGGGAAATAAACCAAAGTATTCTTCAGGTCAGTTCCAAAATTTACCCAAAAGAGGTTAGCCATAAACGGAGAGAGAGCTGTTACCCATGCTGTTAATTCCGTTTGTTGATAAAAGTGTTGTTAATTTGGAAAAGTTTTGTTTTCATGTAAAGTTTGGGTCAAGAAAGAAGCTAAAGTAAACTTCTTTCCTATCCAATTCTGGTTATCTAACAAAAGTGTTTCTAATATTCAAAGTTAAATCAATCCGGAAACACTAGGGCAACAATGAACTTACGTCAAACGAATACTAAAATTTCTTTGGTCAGTAAGCTCAATGTCCCTTAGTTATTTTTCCAGACTCGTAAGCATTTTTAATAGCCAAATCTGGAAAGTGACAGGTAACTGTTCAATGTCAGGCTAACCACTGGAAAGTAAGTAAGTGGACTGTTGATATTCGAAAACAATCGGGTCTCATGCTTTTTTCCGGGCTTGTGTATTTTAGTAAAACAAACATCCTAGGTTAAGTAATGGCGGTTTGATACCAGTTAGTCTAAATCTTAAATTGTCGCTACGTACAGCCTTACATTCTAAAAACATGGTCTTTTTGGTTCTGTAATCATTTTTAGAACAAAGGATTTTCTTGATAATTTTTGAATAAGACACACATTGTGACAAAAGTGGTTTGGACTCGACTAAAATAATCTTCTTTCGTCTAAGATGACTACAGTGTTTACCCTTGTCGGATTTTAAATTAAAAAAAATTTTTGTTGTTTTTTAGTCTTCTAGCAAAAGATTTGATCTTTTCGTGCAATGTCAGGTGGCATTCCTTTGCATATTTTCAAAATTTGACTTTTACAGGCGGTATGAAAAAATTTTTTGGGTTATCATCAAACTTACTGATCGCGTTTTCTATTGCCAATATATTTTCTTCAACCGGAGGCTTATTAAATTTCAGATTGTATTTCAAACCTTTGTTTAATAAGTCGATCTCTTCTTTGCTAAAAAGACTCGTTTTTTAAACTGTTGTGGGTTACTTATCTCGCAGGTTGTCGCGTTTGTTAGTGGTGACTAATTGGAAAAAACTTTTTCTTGAAAACCTGTTCTTTATATGAAACTTCTTAGCAATAACGTCTTCAATCCGCCTTGAGATAATTAATCCATCAAACTATCTAAAATACATAGGTTGTTACAAAGTTTTAAATGTTAAACTATATGACTTGCTAACTCTAGTTGACTAATGTTTAAAATACTGCCGATACTTAATTTCTGGAATTAACCAACAACTTTTGGCCGAAGAAATAGCTCTATTCGCCGAAACTTGAGTTACTCTTGCAGTTTTACCTGTAGGCTATTTATAGTTCTGTGCAACCATGAAGCGGATCATTAAATTTTACGAGTTTAAATTTACATATTGCATAATTTATTTTCCTTATAAGGTCTAGATTTTCGTTAGCTGTTAGTTTCAGCTTGCGCTGCTGATTGATGTTAGGGGGCTATCGAACGTGCGTCCAGTACGACCATTAAGTGTTGTTGTAAGGGTTTAGTGAACTGTTTCCTCCCTCAGTGTTCCAGCTGCCCCAGATTTAGATACCCGTTTAATAAATTAGGTAATCACTGTTCCTGAATTCAGATTCTATTCTACTATTGGCATATCGGAATAAACATATTTCTTCTTTCGAAACCATACAACATCATCGAATGTAGTATCATATTTTGATTTATTTAAACTTCAGAAGCTGTAAACAAGTTGTCACTTCCAATTCGTTGTGACATTTTTCTTGGACAAGCATTATCAAGTGCGATTCTCTATGTATTATCACGTAGCGAAAACCAAATGCACCAATGTTTACTACTAATGATCCTAATGGTCCGAATTCTAGGAGAAAATTATATGGTCAACATGTAAATCGAATACTTTAGATTTATCGATTTTGCTGTGACCAGAAACAAAAAAAAAGGTTATCCAAGTTCTATCTTTGCCACGTTCCATTTTTCAAAAAATTTTAACTCTGGTAATGCACAAAACGAAGGAAGCGCAAGACCAACTCGTACAAATAGTAAGCAATATTGAAAACAGTATTTGGCTACCTCGAAAATGGAACATAAAAGAAGAAAGCAACTGGTTTGCAATAGAGCACTATCGCAGTGTCTATTTCATGGTAGCCAAAAAACAGAAGAAGGCTACACAGTGTCTCATCCGTATGACCCTGTTGAGGAGTATGTGAAACACACACACACACCATCTAAAGAAACGGTAATGCGTAAGGGTAACGGCTAGACGAGCGCCTTCGGAGCGCGACGGTGGTATCGTGATAGGCCGGAAATCTTCATACTCTAGATCGTGAGCAAATAGACGAGGCTGTTCAGAAATCAACGACGGCCGGGAACATCGCCTGTATTCGCATTCGCGAGGTTATGATTGTTGAGCCTTTATAAAACACGTGTTCTTCCACTATCGTGAATACCAGCGTTTTCACGCCGTTGTCGTTTTCTAAACGTTTTGTTAGTTTACTACTCTTTAGATTTCGGGTTGGGAACCGCATGTTGTCTAGCTTAGTCGGACGTTTCTCCACACTCCATATGTGACATCTTACAGGGCTCTGTAATGCACACTGACTGGGAGACTTTACTACTTCCGGATGGGTTTATATAGGGATTGTTTTGGGCTCAATGCAGCGGAAATGTTATGCGTCGATGAAATGCGAGGGGGAATGTTAATGCGTTAATGAACCGGAAAAAGGTTATGCGTCGATGGAAGTGGGAATTGTTTATGCGTTGATGAAACGAATGTTATACATCAAAGGAGCGAAAATCGTTATGACACATCGATGTAGCGTGGCGGTTGATAGGGGGTTTACCCAGCTGGGCATTTCACCTGTGGACGTAATAGAACTGGCAGCCAATCTTCGACCCGATTTAAAGTTGTTGGGTAAAGCTCATTGAAAATCACTCTATAGATTCACAGAGCTTTTTTCTGCTTATAATAGTGACTGCGAGATAAGATGCGGGTAGAGGTGAAATTGGATTGGGGCCAGTTTCCAGTGTCTAGTGCTCCAGCCAGTGTGGCTGAGTACACACTACCACAACGAACATGGAATCTGGTAGACTCCAGGGATTCCAGATGATTGGCGGTCTTTGATGGGGAAATGTAGTTTCTGAGCGTTTGAAGTGGTTTTATGCTGTTCCTGAAATGAGAATCTTGCTGCTGCGTGATGCAGGTAGAGGGACACCCATGAGGAATGCTACGGAAATATCAGTGTTAGATGAGGGCGAGTTGCTGTGGAAGGAGTAGGCGGTGAGCGAGTGGTTGGTCTGTAGCGGTGTTAATGGTGGTCATATGCAATCTTTCCTGGAATAGTTATTGCGAATCAAAGTATTTAGTGATGGTGGTTCAGTTTTTGAGGAAGCGAATTGGGTTCAGATACAGAAATGGCACTCTGGATAAGAGAATTGACAAAAATAAACCGTATTTTTGGCCTGGATGATGGGTCAGAGAGAGGCCATGAGATATCTATCGCGTGCCATAGGTTATTCGTAAACGCGCTACGAATGTCCAGTAACACCGTCAGGACGCCGGTGCTACGAGAAATCTAGGAAAGGAATAAGACAGCCATCCGAATCGATCTCCATGGTGAAATGTGTGGTTGGAAATCCGTGCTTGAGATTCAAAAACGCATAGAAATAAAATTGTGAAAAGATTCTTATTCATAGGGACCAGATGCGACACAATGGTATTCCGTCAACCAGCACGCTACCACTGATACACAAACACATTGGCTTAAAAGGTTGTTAAAGATGAATGTGGCTTGTTGTTTCCAAACGCTTCCATAAAGATGTTGGGCAACGACAAGGAGCAGAGGAGATTCCATAGCTGCGCCTGAGGCTTGCATCGTAGTATTTACTATTAAACTGGAAAGAAGGTAGAAGAAAAGACAGCTTCAACCAAGTCAGCCAGATCATCGCGTTGTCAATATGGAGATAAGGAATTCCTAATGTAAATGCAGAATACTGTTATCGGTATGGGAATTTTGGTGTGGTAAAACGAGGATTCGAATCAAGCTGACAAAGTAAATTCACCAGGGATTTATTGTCAACTTCTTCAGTCGTTGATTGGACGAAATTTGGAATTTGATGGAAGGGTCATTTGATTTGTGAATTATAGGGTGACGTATTACTGGTATCTTAGAACAAAATAAAGAGGTATTGTACAAATAAGGAACTGGCTAAAAATTGAAAGTGTTATACAAATCAACGATTGTACGGGTAAATACTAGACTAATAAGGACCTAACACAAGATCGCAACACTTCTAAAAAAAACCTACAATTTTACTACTCATTAATATAAAATAATTCTGGTAACTGACATTGAAATAGAAATATATCGTCTATTATAGAAAAAGTGTTCCTCGTATGTTAAAACATATCCCAAAACTCTTTGCGTACGGGCACAGGAATCTACCATTAGCATACGTCAAACCCATTTTTTGTTTTTTAAATACCTGATCTTTGTCTAAAATCTACATATACAATGTCTAAACTTTAATCATTAAATTGCTTGTGGTCAATGCAAGAGGCAATTTTGAATTACTTTACGCCGCACAAGTTCAGGTAGAAGAGCGAAAAAGAATTTATAAAATCCTTCATAATTGTCTCAGAGTTAGCATCCCTTAAATAAATAATAAAAAAAACAAAATCTTTCCTTTTTAATTTTTACGTGTCATTTTAGGCACTTCTTTTCTAAGCATTAACTACCTTTTAGAACCCGTAAACTGTAAGTAACAGTATGATAGGGGGGTTTTTTTTTTTGTTTCACTAAATTTCATTGCTTAAAATTAACAGTTTAAATTTGTCAATTTACTAATGGCCCATTATTAATTATTTTTTCTACATTTATTTTTGTTCAAGAAGATATTAAATGTTAAAACATATGCAGTATTAGCATCTAGATTATTTTTTAAATTACATTACCACTCATCCTAAACATGAGTTCAAAACCCGTGAATAATTATAACAACGTAAAATATATATATATTTACATCTCACTATCAATTCAACGACATTCAAAACATGTTAATTTGGCAAGCCACTAGATACGAAAACTGTAATAGTTGAATTTTGTTAATGTAATTATCCTTTTGCTCTATACACTTACAAGGACCTTAAAATTAACGATTTATTTTTTTTGAGTTTTACAATAACATATCACGGTGACGACTTTTCACAAACCGGGATATTTGACGACAGAATATATTCTAAATGTCAGTTTTTACCATCATTTTCAACAGACCGATTCGTATATTTAGTACAATTGTTCAAACAATGCCACGGACGACAGGTTGCCAAATCCATATCAGTTGATACTCTAGCATTATCATTCAGAATTTCAGTAGTAAATATGTTATGTCCTCCATAGAATAATATATACTATATATATACTTGTAAAAACAGTACGTTATGGAGCCCGGATATAGTGGTTTCGGGCTCGTGATGATCCCCTGGCCTTTAAACGATGAGATAGAAGAGTATACCTCAGCTCCCTCTTCTAATTCTATTTGATATAAGCCAGCGCACCAAGAGAGGGGTAATAAATTTCTATAAATTAAAAAGTGAGGTATGAACATGTCCCTTATGGAACCCAGATATAACACACGGTATTATTGGAAACCGACTGTATTATTTGGTTATATCTTAGGTGAAGTTACGGAGCCCCGCAACGTTGCCAAACCTCCAAATCTGTGTGTCTTATTTTCTTTTAAGCTACCGCATCTATCTTAATGCAGACGTCCGCAAGTGGATCATGCGCGACTGACTTCGCTGTAAATGTGATTTACTCGCAATGCGTTATTATGATATTTATATGTATCATTGTTGTTATATGACTATAGAAAGGTGAAATAAGGCAAACAGAAAGAAAATACATATTAGCCTTCGCTTCCTATGTGGAATGAACTAAGATAGTGGATTACTGTACAGTTTGTTACTAAAAAAAAAGTAAAAACGGGAGTACTTTAAAACATTTTTCAATTCGAAATCATTTGAGGAAAGGACATGGGAAATGTGATGGGTTTGATGAACAAAGCCAGATTGGGATAGTTGTAATTTATGAAGTCGATTTTTTCCCAATTTCCCGCTGTACATTCACATAATGCTTTGAATTAATTTTGCGCCAGCTAATGTGATACAGTAGCTCATCTAACAGACTACCTTGCTTTTATTATTATTATTATTATTATTATTAATGGCTTGGCGGAATCCACCTGGCCAGTTACCCCTTCCTTTTTGGAAAATGTTTCTAATAGCTGTTATTTTTCTTTGGCTGCTGTTTCACTTGAATATTTATCGGGTTAAACAATTTTGCCAGCTGCAAAAACGAAATGATTAGTCCCCTCGTAGACCTTGTTTCCTATCCGCTATTTCGTGACCGCACATTTAGTTCGTCACTGCTTACTCCTCGATTCCGAATAGTCTTGTTGTAATAGTTTGTAACATTCTCCCAGGTTTTACTGGATTTTCCGTTTTTGTTTTCATTGGCCTCCCATATTTTTTTAGTTGTCTATTTGTAAGAGCTGATTACCACGAATCTATAATTAATGATGTACAGAAAGATATTGCCATTCATCGCTAACACTCTTGACTTCCATTCTATAAAACAAGTCAATACGAGCAATGGACTAATGTTACGTTTGCTAGTCATATTTTTTAGGGAAAAGATTAGAACAATAAAATAATAAAGATTAAAAAACGCATTCATTAAAAAACTGAAATTTTTTTCACGCCTATTCTCCAGGGAAGACGTTATATAACCTACAAAAAAAGAGCAGCGACACCATTTCATTTTTCTCACCTCCAATATATGCGTATATGTTGATGTATGGTCTGGTATTAAGTTATACGTCATAACATTTGGCTAATGTTAAATGTTATATTAGTCCTTCTACATCCGTATTTCGTTTTGTCTTTTCTTGGTAATTCCTAAGAAGTTGTTTCCCAAAAGATTCTAGTCTTACTCTTCATGGTTTTTATTGGTATACTGTGGCACGATAAGTTAGTATTGCCCTACAAATAGTTTCAAACAGTATCATTTAGTTGTCATGGAAATTTTCATTTGCCTATCCAAGTTCGATCCATCGCATGCAAGTTTTCACAGATTCCAACTATTTTTTTGAATTGTCTTTTTCAGGTTAACCGTTTACCTTTATCTTTCGGGTATTAACTCTCATTTCATGTGGTACCTTCTCATATGTATTAAAATTTTGGACTTCCTGTCATACTTAGCGATCATCATCTGAACAGGCAACTTTCAGACACCTTGACACAAATTGATTAAAGTGCCAAAATTATGACCCAGTAGGTCTTTTGCAATTTCCCTAAGGTCAAAACCGTGCCGTCAAATATTCTAACCCTTTTATAGATACCGCTCGATCTCTCGTAAACCCTTGGCAATTGCTCCCTTTCCATGTTAATGTTAGCGCTGCAAATAACTTTCTGCTGTCCACTTTTTTTCATTTATTAGCTTGATATTTCCTTTCCATTTTTTGATAAGTTCACCGCCTTCTTACTTCCCCCTCTTTCATGTTGTTATCCTTCCCTTCCTGACAACTCCCATACTCTGAGTGGGGTTTTGTGCAGTGTAGTTATTTTTGTTGCATTGTTTTCGCTCTCATGTGTCATCATTGCGTTGCGCATCATTCGTAAATAATTTATCTATCCTACTACGTATACATATCCGGCTTGTTCCGCTTTCAGTGTTTGTAGGCCATTGTTTCTACTAACTTCTTTACTTTCGTTTCAACTTGCTTCCTGATTTTTCTAACCATATTTTTTCAATTTCGTTTTTTATTCCTTCTATTATTTCCTTTCATGGTTGGATATTATTCTTTTTTCACTCAAGTATTGCTTCGATCTTATTTGTTATTTTGTTTGTTTTATTAACTCTTTAACTATAATGTTTGTTGCTTTATAGAATTGTTTTAGGATCCAAATGTTTCTCTGGCAGCTTTAGAAGATTTCTCTAATTATATTTTCCTTTGCTAGCATTTCTGCGTTGGTTTCCGTGTACTCTATGAATGCTAATACTAGTTTCTCCTTCCTCAATCTCAATGTTCTTATCGTTTTCAGAACTAATGTCACTTTCCACTCGCCTCTTTTTACATTCCTCTTTTCTTTACGCTTTTAATTTTTGCCATGAGCATGTAGTGATCGGAAATGTCTTGGTCCTCTCGTAATCTTCACGTCACACACACTTGAATTTTTTTTATTAAACTTTGACTTACTATGCTCCTTCTGCTAAGTGATGATTTTCGAGTAATCGTATAGATTTGTTTACGATAGAAATAGGTGTTTATCACTAGTGTTGTTCAGAAGGTAATATTCCATTAATTTTATACAGTTACTATTTATCTTTCCTACTCCTGTGACAAATCATTCATTGCCTTTTGATTTCTCACCTTACCAATTCAAATTCACCAGAAACATGAATATTAATTCTCTCAGATACAAATCCATCCACTTTCACATTACATACCATTTGGTACCCGTCAATAATAATTTGTGTCTAACACATCGTCAACGTATTAAAAAAAATATTCATTCCTTCCACATTTAATTCTTAGTTCATGTTGCTTTATGTATTTTCTACCCCCCCGTCCCACTTATATTCTGATTCTAGAGGGATGACATGTATAAAACTAAGGACTTATGGAAAAAAATCTGTTGATGTTAGGTTATCAAAATTGAAATAACACACGAATTATGCAAATCTTATAGACCTTGAAGAAGAAGAAGGTAAACTTGATATAACACACAACTAATCAACATAAATCACTGAGCAAGGTAAATTGGTGAAATCTGTACGGTCAAAGAAATTGACAAAATAAACAGTTTACATTATCGATTCCACTTACCAGGGTAATAGAAATAAAAATTTCGGCTAACAAGTATTTTAATTTATGGAACAATATTGCTGAATTACCAGAAAACTGTATTTATATTTTATTAGGAGGTAGCTAACGAAATAGTTAGATTAATACAGATAGTAAAATTCGAGAACAATAACATTCAGGGTAATGATATTATAGAGTAGAAAGTCCACACAGATATATAAATCCGCTACCAACATACAGTTATATAATCAATGGTACGTATGGAACCCAACGAGTTGTGCCAAAATTCGGGACTCAAACAACGTTCATGTTGATCTATTGATATACCGTATATAAAATTTGATCAGGGAGCCCCCCTCTACATGGTCCTTCCGGAACTATTTGTCTATTAATTATCGGAATAGTACGCTATGGAGCCCCCCGCGAAATTTGTATTTTTAGGGTCTTACTGACTATTTCCAGCACATTTAAAGTGAGATACGACTCGATACATTGTTGAGCCCGGACCCGGGTCAAACAACGTAAATTTTGGGCTTCCACAGCGACCGAGGAATATACATTCAACGGGCTCATCAATGACTGTTTATATGTCTATATATTAGGAGATATTTTTGCGCATGATTATATATATATATATATAATTGTAAACAGTACGTTAATGAGCCCGATATATTGTCGGGTTCATGATGATCCCGGCCTTTAAACGATGAGATAGAAGATATACCTCAGCCCTTCTTTAAGTCTATTTGATAAAGCCAGCGGCACCAAGAGAGGGGTAAAAAATTCCTATAAATTAAAAGTTAGGTCAGAACATTGTCCTCTATGGCGACCCAGATATATAACAACGGTATTATTTGGAACCCTGACTGTATATTGGTTTATTCGTAGGTACGTTTATGGAGCCCCGCAACGTTGCACAACCTCAATACTGTGTTTTTTTTTTCTTTAAGCTACGATCTATCGATGCAGTCGTCCGCAAGTGGACATGCGCAATGACTTCGCGTAAATTGATTTACTATGGTCAATATGCGTTTATTATTGAACATATTTATGTATACACTTGTATGTTATGGATATAGAAAGGTGAAATGAGGAAAACCAGAAGAAATACAGGTCGAAAAGCCAGAAAGAAAGCAAGGCACAATGCCTTGTCTTCTATACGGAATGAACTAAGATAGGAATTACTGTCTACAGCTTGTTACCTTAAAAAGAAGAAAAACGGGCGAATATATTTTAACAAAATTTCCAATTAGAAATCATCTTGAAGAGATACAAGGGACAGGGAAAATGTATGGAGTTTGAACAAAGCCAGATTTGATAGTTGTTTATTTATGAAGTCGGATTTTCCAAATTTCCCGCCCGGACATTTTCACATAATGCTTTGAATAAAATTTTGCGCAGCTAATGTGATACAGTACCTATTAACAGACTTACCTTGCTTTGTGCGCGACGGGTGGTTTTTTTTTTGCGGGGGGGGGTAGGACGTGGTGAGGCTTAGGTTAGACTGTAGGTAGCGTACGACCCCTTGTGGAAACTAAAAAAATGAAAAAAATTGTCTAATAGCTTGTTTTATTTTTCTGGGCTGCTGTTTTGTTCCCTTGAATTTACCAGTGTTAAAACAATTTTGCCACAGTGGCCAAAAGAATGATTAGTACCTTCAGAACACATTGTTGCCTATCGCTACTTTCGCCTCGTCGCACATTTAGTCTCCGTCATGTTACTCGCGATTCCGAATAGTTTTGTATAGTTGTAACATTCTCCCAGTTTGTTCGGAGTTTCTGGTTTTTGTTTTCATTGGACTCCCATGTTTGTCTATTTGTAAAGCGATGATCCCACCAATCTATAATTAATGATTATAAGAAGTATATTGCATTCATCGCTAACACTTTGATATTCCATTCTTACACAAAACAAGCAATACGAAGCAAATTTGACTAATGACATTTGTAGTCCATATATTTTTAGGGAAAAGACACAGAAAAACTAAATTATTAAAAAAAAACTTGCATTATTAAATAGCTGAAAATTTTTTTCACGCCTTTCTCCAGAGCAAGACGTACATGAGACCTATACAAAAAGAGCAAGAGACACATTTCATTTTATCACCTCATATATGGTATATGTTTGATGTATGGTATGGTATTAAGTTTATACGCCATAAACAATTTTAGCTTAATGTTAAATTATATTGTCCTTGCTACATCCGTATTTCGTTTTTGCCTTTTCTTGTAATTCCCAAAGATTTGTTTCCAACAGATTGCTAGTTTAATCCTCATGGTTTTTATTGGTATCCTGTGGCTACTATAAGTTAGTATTGCCGCTACAAAATAGTAATCAAAACCAGTATCATTTTAGTTGTGCTGCGGAAATTTTATTTGCTTAATCAACGTTCTATTCCATCGCATGATAAGTTTCACAGTAATTCCCAACTATTTTTTGGAATTTTCCTTTACTGTCAGTGGCGGTTAACGTTCGTTTATCTTCGAGGTATTAACTCTCATTTCATGTGGTACTTACCATAGTTATTAAAATTATGACTTGACTTCCTGTCATAATCATGAATCATCCCTGAACAGAGCCACATTCAGACACCTTGACACAAATTGAGTAAAGGCAAAAATATGTCAGTAAGCGTGCCTTTTGCATTCCTCTAAGTTTCAAATGTCGTCCGTCAACTACTTTCTAACCCTTGTCAGGGCCGCTCGCTTCGTCGAACCCTTGGCAAATTGGGCTCCCCTTTCCATGTTAATTTAGATGCTGCAAATAACTTTCTGCTTGTTCACTCTATAAGCTGATAATTTTCCCATTTTTGCTAGGTCACCGCTTCTTTACTTCCCACTCTGTTTCATGTTTATATCCCTTAATTCCTGAACAACTCCATACTCTGGTCGTTTTTTGGAGTGAGTTAATATTTTTGTTGGCATTGTTTTCGCTCTGCATTGTTCATCATGCGTTTGCGTTTGTTACGCTATTCCAAGTTGTTTTTAGGCCATTCTTAACACCTATCCTTTCTTTACTTTGGTACCAAATTGCTTCTTTATTTTCTAACCATATTTTTCATTTCGTTTTTTCTCTACTCTATATTCCTTTCATTGATATTATTCTTTTCACCAAGTAATTGATTCCCATCCTTATATGTTGTTTATTTTTGTTTGTTATGTTAAATTCGTTTAACTATAATGTTTGCGATTATAGGAAATTGTTCTTAGGAACTCACATGTTCCTCTGAAGCATCCAGACGCATTCCTCTCCATACTTATATTTTCCTTTTCTAGCACTTTCTACGCTTGGTCTCCGGTTCTTCTATGAATCCTAATATACTCTTTCTCCTCCCAATCTATATGTTCATCAACTTTCACTCGCTCTTTTAGATTACTCTTTTATCTTACGCTTTTTAATTTGCCATGAGCATGTAGTGAATCGGTGATGTCTACTGGTCCTCTCTTAATCTCTTAAACGTCACACACTTGCCTTTTTTTATAAACTGTGACTTACTATGCTTCTTCTGTAATTGATGTTGTCGAGTAATCGTAATAGATTTCTTTATGAGGGAAATAGGGTTTATCTCGAGGTTGCTTCAGAATCTGGATCAATATTCCATCTATAATTTATATACAGTTACTATTTATCTTTCCTCCTTCTTTGTGAACAACCATTCATCTCGCCGTTTCATTTCTCACCCTACACAATTAAAATCACCAGAAAAAGAATAGTAATTCTATCGATATCAAAACTCCATCAACCTCACAGTTACATACCCATTTCGGTACCGTCGAATAATAATTTTGTTTCTAACACATCGCACCTCAGTGTCTAAAAATTTCATCTATTCACCTAGGCCATCAACCGAACAATTGTAATTCCTTTAGTATCATGTTGTTTATTGTATGCTCGATTATACGTTCCCCACTTATATTCGACTATAGAGAGATGGACATGTATAAATAAGAGCTTATGATGGAAAAAAATTATGTTGGGTGTATGGTTATCATAAAATTGAAAATCACACAAGAATATGCAAATCTTATAGGGCCTTGCAGAAAGAGGTATAACTTTGATATAACCAACAACTATTCCAAACATAATCACTGAGGAAGTTAAATTGATTGAAATCTGAACGTGTCAAAGACAACTGACAAAATAAAACAGTTTTACCATTATCTGATTCACTTACCAGCCAGAGGTAAATAGAAATCAACTATTGCGGCCTAACAAGAGTATTTTAAAGTATGAAAACACAGGTCTATATGAAAACATACATTTGCTGAATTTATCAGAAAAAGTATACTTATAATATTTATTAGGAGGGGTAAGCTAACGAATTAGTTAGATTAATACAGATAGTTAAGTAAAATATCGAGAACAAAACATTAGGTTAATTGATACTTATAGAGTAGAAGTTCCACCGCGATATTAAATCCGCTACCAAACATTACAATTATTATATCACATGGTATGTTATTCAACGGACCCAACGCAGTTGTTGCCCCAAATTTCGGGCTTCAAACAACGTCATGTTGATTATTGTATTATAGAAGTATATAAATTTGATCAGGGCGCCCCCTAACATGGTCCTTCCCGGGAAAACTATATTTGTCTATTAAATGATAGGAGGATAGTACGCTATGGAGACCCGTACCGCGAAATTTGTACTTTTAGGGTCTACTGACTATTTCCAGCCATTTAAAGCTGAGATACACCTCTGATACGTTGTTGAGCCCGACCCCTGGGGCTCAACAAGTAATTTTGGGCTCCATAGCGACCGATTATTATAGTCACACGGTGACTCATCAATGGGACTGTTATATGTCTATAATATATATATATATACTATATATAATATTTACATTTCACTATGCAATTCACCGAACATTACAAAAAAACATGTAATTGGCAGCACACCAGATACGAACCTGTATAGTTGAATTTTTTAATGTATATTACTCTATTTGCTACTATCAACTGAAAAAGCGACTTAATAATTTAGCGATTTATTTTTTGTTGGAGTTTACATACCAATATCACTGTGACGACTTTTCATACACACTAAACCGGCTATTTTGCACGACAGAAATATATTCTTCTTAAATGTCATTTTAACATCATTAAACGACCGATTCGTATATTTTCGTACAATTGGCAAATCCATATACCAGTGGATCCTCTCAGAATTATCATTCAGAATTCAGTATTAAATCGTTATCGTCCCTAACGAAGATATTTTTTCGTTTGTACTAATTTCATTCACGGTTTCCTAACTCCATGTTTAGGTGATGGCTGTAATGTAATTTAAAAAATAATCTAATTGCTAATTACTGCATATGTTTAACATTTAATATCTGCTTGAAACAAAAAATAAAGTTAGAAAAATAATAAAATGCGGCGAACCAATTAGAAAAATTTACCAAATTGAAACGGCATATTTTACGCCACCACCACCTGAAATTTATGAACAAACCATACATACTTTACGTAAAGTCCTAGTTAAATATTAAAATGCTAAACGAACGTGCTCTAAAATGTACAGGAAAAATAAAGGATAAGATTTGTTTTTTATATTGATGAAAGCACCTGAGACCAAATATGAAGGATTTATTCATTTTTCTTTTATACCTAGAACTTGTGAGGGCTAAAGTATTTCAAATTGCCTCTGCATTGAGCCACAAGCAATTTTATGTTAAAGTTAGAATTTGTAGATGTAGATTTTAACAAAGTAGTATTTACAAAAATGCGTTCGAAGTAGCTCTAAATGGTGACTCCTGTGCCACCGCGTACGCAAAGAGTTTCGGGAATATGTGTAATCATACTGGTGGAAACATTTTTATAATAGGACATTATTATTCTATTTCAATCAGTACCAAATTATTTTATTAATAGTTACGTAAAATTGTAGGTTTAGGAAGTGTTGCGAATTCTTGGTTAGTATTATTAGTCTATTTACCCGTACACTTATTTTGTATAAACACTTTAATTTTTAGCCAGTCCTTATGACAATACCTCTTTATTTGTTATTAATAACAGTATAATACGGTCACCCTATAATTTCACAATCAATGACCCTTCCATCCAAAATCTCCCAACATTGTCTCCAACCGACTGAAGAAGTTGACATAAATCCTGTGATCTACTTGTCAGCTTTGATGTCGATATCCTTATTCACCAAAATTCCATACCGGATACAGTATACATTATTAGAGAATTCCTTATCTCCAAGAGCAGAACTGGATGATCGGCTGGACTTGGTTGAAGCTTGTCTTTTTCTACCCTCTTTCCAGTTTAATAGTAAATACTACGGGAGCAAGCCTTCAGGCGCCGCTATGGAATCTCCTATGTCCTTGTCGTTGCCAACATCTTATGGAAGCGTTGGAACAACAAGCACATTATCTTTACAACCTTAATCCAATGTGTTGGCTACAGGTACGTTGACGACACCATTGTCAATTCTGCCCTATGAATACGAATCTATTCAACAATTTTCACGTTTTGAATCTCAACACCCCCGATTCCACACATTTCACCATGGAGTCGAATCGGATTGGCTGGTCTTTCTTGCCTAGATGTTATGAGTACACACGGCGGTCACTGACGGGTTACTGGGAACATTCCGTTTACCGAAAACCTAGGCAAGCGGATAGATCTCTTCAATGGCCTCTCTCCACCCATCATCCAGGCCAAAAATACGGTGTATTTGTCAATTCTCTTATCCAAGTGCCATTTCGGTATACTGACACCAATCGCTTCCTCAAAAACTGAACCAATCAACTAAAACTTTGATCGCAATAACTATTCCAGGAAAGATATTCAAACACCATTAACGCTACACCAACACTCCTAACCGCCTAATCCTCCACAGCAACTCCCCTCAATATAACACTAATTTCCGTAAGCTTCAGGTGTCACGACGCAGCAGCAGAGCAAGTTCTCATTCAAGGAACAGCATAATAAACATCTTCAAACTCTCAGACTACTTTCCCATCAAAGACCGCTGCACAATCAACTGGAAGTTCCCTGGAGTCTTACAGATTCCCTGTTCGTGTGGTAGTGTGTACATCAGCCACACTGGCTCGAGCACAAAAAATGGAAAAACTGGTCCACCAAATCCAATTTAACTCTCTACACGCATCGTATCTCGCAATCACTATACTAAGCAAGAAAACTCTTTGTGAACTATAGAGATTTTTAAAAAACATCCCAACAATTTAAATCGCGGAAGATGGCTGCTCCTTTACGTCAAGGTGGAAATCCAACTGGTTAAACCTCCTAGCAACCGCCACGCCTACATCGATGCATAAAATTCCGCCTTCCTGTGATGTATAACATTCCGTTTCATCAACGATAACAATTCCACTTCCTCGAACGCATAAACATTTCCGGTTCATTAACGTCCATACATTCCCGCTTCATCGACGCATAACATTTTCGCTTCCATTGACCCCCAAACAAGCCCTATATATAAACCCTCCGGAACAATGAATAAGGTCTCAGTAACGTGATACAATCTACAGCCTACTTGAAGATCGATACATATGAGTGTGGTACGAAACGTCGATCTAAAGCTAGGACTCTCACCTCTCTCGATGCTGTGTATCCAACCGGAAACCTCAAGAGTAGTAAACTAACAAAATGTTTAGAAACGACAAACACGGCGTGAAAAACGATGGTATTCACGTGGAAGAACTACGCCCCGCCCTCTCCCCGAGATCCCCCTGTCTAAAAGCGTCAACAATAAATTAACCTCGCGAATGCGAAATACAGGCGATGTACCGCCTGTTCGACTTTGGTTTACCGAACGCCATGCCTACGTCTAGTTGCTCCGATCTAGAGTATGATATTCCAGACCTATCACGATACAACGTCGCGCTCGAAGCGCTCGTCTAGAGCCGGCACCCCTCTTCACGCAATATACGCGTTTCTTTAGATGGTGGTGTGTGTTTCAATACTCTAACAGGGGTCGTCATCGCGATGGAGACACGGTGCTACCTTCTTCTGTTTGTTTCGGCTACCAGGAATAGACATGGCGATAGAGCTCTATTGCAAAACAGTGCTTTTTCCTTTTAGTTTCCATCTCGAGGAGCAAACTGTTTCAATATTTGCTTAACTAACTGCTACACATAGTGTACTTGCCCTTTCGTTGCCATTACAGAGTTAATTTTTGAAAAAATGGAAAGTACGGCAAAAGATAGAACTTGGATAACCTTTTTTTTGCGTCCCCTCCTGGAAGATAACAGCGAAATCGAGAAAGAAAATCTAAAGTATTCGATTTATACATCGTTGATAAAATTTTCTCTAGAATTCGACCACAGATTATTAGTAGTAAACATTTGTGCATTTAGTTTTCGCCTAACGCTGAAAATACACAAGAGAATCGCCACTTCGATAAATGCTGTCAGAAACATGTCACAAACGAATTGGATAGAAACAGTGACAATTTGTTTACGCTTGAACGTTAAATAATATCAAATATGATATATACATTCGATGTATGGTTGTATCGTGTCAGAAGAAGAAATATGTTTATTTCGATTGGGCCAATAGCAGAAGTAGAATCTGATCAGAAACCGTGATATACCTAAGGTATTAAAAGGGTAACTCTAAATCTGTGGCACTGGAACACTGAAAACAGTCCCAAAAACCCTGTACCACCAACACTCTAATTCGTACACTGGACGCCGTTTTCGATAGCAAAGCTATCATCATAGCAGCCAGAGCTTGAACTAACCAAGGCTAAGCGAAAAAAACTATACTTATAAGGAAAATAAATTATGCAATATGTAAATTTAAAATCGTAAATTTAATGAGCCGGGCCTCATTGCACCATGACTATAACTCAGGCCCACTACAGGTAAATGAGAAACGAATGACGTGAGTTATTTAAATGCCTCCACCAACGGAGTATTACCAAATGGGAAGCCCGGTTCCATCTGCACAGAGGTAAAATATAAAAACCTAGTACATGATTAAAAATGATGTAACAAAGGAAATACAGAGGCAGGTAGAGAATTTAGTGGTCCTACATCTGAGTTCATTAAGTGAGTTTTGTTTTTGAAATTGCCCCAGCCTTCGATAATTCCAATTTATGCTATTGGAAGCAGTATCCCTTCCTTTACGTTTTAATGAACTTATATTATTAATCAAAACATTATGGTTATTTTCAAGCGTTATGATAGAGGGAACGCTCGATTGTATCAAACCTTTGAATTTTAGAGAAGAGCCAAACTGTTTTTGTACCTAATTTTGATCGATCTTATTTGCTCCTGCACCAAATACACTTGATCACATTTTTTTACATGAAATTTTGTAAATCCCTGATTATCCATGTTATCCACTGGGGACCCGAACCGCCACACACACTCGCTCATTTTTGTCAAATGCATTTCATTACTCTCAGGTCTCCTATTGGATTCCTAAAAAAGGTTCTTAAGGTTATTCCTCGAAGAGAAAACAATATTGCGGTCAATCCTAGAATAAGATTTTGAAGATCATTGGTTGTACATGGATAAAAGGTAATAATTTAACATAGTGTTACTATTCGGTCCGTTCATCAATGCGTTCCTAATGTGCTACATTTCTAAGTCTTAATCAGGATTATCTTATGTTTCCTAATAGTAAATTAAGATGACATCTTCAGAGTAATCCGTTTAACGTTAGAAAATATTGCGAGAGTTTCTTTAGTTCATTTTGAGACTATCAATCTTTTAGTAAAGGACAAAATGGAGTAACGGTTCACCAAAAAAGTTAAGTAGCCGAAAGCTTGGGTTCATTATGGTGATAGTAGAATCCTGTAAGATGAATTCATTATTACTTGTAGGTTTCCGTATGTACCGATTATATTCTAACGTATTTTTATTTTTCGTTTCAGACAATGATACGAGTACATGTCGGAGGAAAGGAATTCATGTTCGTCTATTTTTCTTCTTCGGGGTAAATATTTGACAAGGGAAATTTTGAGTTAAGTTGTTCTAGAAATCCGTTATTGTAACAGTTGCTGATGTCAAGATTGCACAAAAAAATGTCATCGACGTATCATGATCCAAAGCCGAGGGAAAATAAACCAAAGTATTCGCTCAGGGTAATGTCAGTTTCAAATTTACCCATAAAGAGGTTAGCCACATAAACGGAGATAAGCTGTAACCCATTGCTCTTTCCTGTCACGTTTGTGATAAAACAGATGTTGTTAATTTGAGGAAGCAGTTTTGTTTCATAGCATAAGTTTTGTCAAGAATAGCTAGTAACCTGTTCATTTCTATCCAGTGAATGGTTATAACTAATCAAAAGTGTTTCTAATATCCAAAAGTAAATCAACCGGAACCACTCGCTATCAAAACGTCGGAACACAAATGACTTACGTCAAACGATACTAAAATTTCTATTGTCAGTAAGGTCAAGTCCTTAGTTTTTTCCAATGAACTCGTAAGAATTTTAATGCAACTCGGGAAATTGTACAGGTAAATGGTTCAATTTTGTATACGATAACCACCTGGAAGTAATTAAGAGTAGACAAAGGATTTTTTTGATAATTTTGAATAAGAAACATGTGACAAAGTGGTGTTGACCTCGACTAAAAGAAATCTTCTTTATCTAAGATGACTACAGTGTTACCCACTGTTGGATTTAAATAAAAAAACAATTTTGGGTTTTTTTAGTCTTCTAGCAATGATTGATCTTTTCGTGCAATGTCAGGTGCCATTCTTTCCTATTTTCAAAATTTGACTTTTACAGCGGTATACAGTGTTGCCAAATAAGCAGCCGTCGGCATAGTCGTTGACATATCAAACAATAGACACAGCTAATATACATTGGCTGCAGCGCCCCCAACTGCACGAAAATATCTTGAACTAAAACTATACAAATTTTACCCCGGGACCCCATTTTCAGGGACATGTTTTTATGATATTTTAGGGTGGGGGGAACATTTTAACACGTATTACATTTTGACGGCCGTATACGGCCGTCAGATTACGCTGGACGTCATAATGATGGTAAATAGGCAATGTATGGTCGTCACGTTGATATCAAGATAAATATATTATATATATATATATATATATATCGATATTTTAAATATATATATATATATATATATATATCGATATTTTAAATATATCGATATTTTAAATATATCGATATTTTAAATATATCGATATTTTAAATACATCGATTTTTTTAAAATATATCGATATATTAAAAATATTGAGTAGAAAATCAATGAAAATTTTTCCAATATATCGAATGCTATATCGATGTACTGTCAAATATATCGAATGTGATTTGAGTCAACAAAATTTCTTTTTAAATAAATATTTTTTGTGGAGGTACCACCTCCTGGCGACTGCCATAATTAGTGCAATCTGTAGGTGCCCAGTGGGTAATATAACAAACCATGAGCTTTTTTCTGATTTTTACGTATAAAATTTTTTTTTTTAAGTATGTACTCATTCTCCACAAAAAAAGGTAATACTATATTTTTTAACAGTATGGCAATACTGGCAATGATCAAGTTATTTCCCCAATGGGGAGAATGTTACCGATCATTTTTTTACTTTATTTTAGAAATTTAAAAAATGCCTATCAAGTAAAAAAAAAGAAAATATAATTCGGGTGTTTTTCAACTATATTTTAATATTTTTGTTGTAATTGTTAACCCAAACCAAAGATATTAATTTAATAGCAAATAAAATTTGAATGAGAGTAATTATTCCCCTTGTATAATTTACATTTTTTCAAAAAATCAAAATTAGAGTTATAATGACAAATTATGAACCTATTCGTGTTGAAAAAGGGGCCCGCCGGTGCCAATGTGTTTTCAAATAAAATTTCTATTTTAACGAATATCGATAAAATATTTGATATATTGGCACCGTATATCGAATATCGATAAAATATTGCAATACATCAAAATACGATTTTATTGATAATCCTCCCACCCCTACTAATGAATAAAAAAATTTTGGGAAGCTCTTCATATGTAAAAGGGGTCCCCAATGGGGAAACATATAAAATATATTGATAATTGGCCCCGTATATCGACGATATCGATATAAACATTGCGAACGATATATCGTATACCTGCTAGTTTTTGCCATCCTATCTAATTGCATCTTTAAATCACTGGTTAGAATTGCCCCGTCTATGTCATTACTTATTTTACCTTCGGGGAATCTTTCTTTTTTGAAAGGGTTATAAATCTAAGGAAAGATAATCGTGTCGCCCCACATAGCTTAACAGCGGGGCCACCAAGGGAAAAGGGGCGCGCCCGTCTGTCGATGCGTAAACACTGTCGGTAGCAAAGCAGTTAAAATTCGTACACTTATCATCACTAGCGCGGCGGGTGGGGTAAATTAAATACAAGCGGAAACAAAATATTCAAGACTTTTTTAAAAAAAATGTCCAGTATGCGCAAGGCAAAACAACAACCCTTTTGCTGAAAAGAAAAATTTTATCTGTGAGTTTCCAGATTTTTGTACCACGGTGCAAAATAGTTTGTAAAGCGTGCGAGAAAATTTTTGTTTGGGGCCTGGCAAAGAAGGACGTAAAAACATGAAAATAGTGCAAAAACGAAATAGAAAAACGGCGCGTCAAATAAAAATGATTTTTTTTTGTTTTTACTTGTCTGATGATAACATGAAATTTGTCATTTAAAACATACTGGATAAGAAATTTTTTAAGAATTTTTGGAACAAAAAAACCCGGAGTTGAATTCCCAAACTACGGAACAGCACGTAAGCTTTTTATTTGTACGAAAAGAGTGAAAAATAAATCATTTAATAAAAAAAATCTTTGCTTTGGTTTGTTGTTGAAGAAAACAGATTGAAAAAAAATTCTATTTCTGTTATATTTTCGTGTACTAAATAAACATAAACCACATTTCCACTTTTTACTGGCCACAAAAGTTACAAGGGTGTACTAGTGCCAATTACGACTGTGATCTTACTACTTTAAAACTTTAAGTCTAACCGTAAGCGTTGATGTTTATGAGCGTGGTGCAACGACAATGCGTGCGGTAGGCCTTTCTCTTCTTGAACACGGTTGGACTGTTTACAGTAATTTTGTAAGTGCATCTTTACATCTTGTGGCACAAATTTTAAACAATGTTTTCCCAAGGTAGAGCATTAATTTCATGTAAAAAAAAAGTGTTTCTCAAAAATCTCCAAAACGTCTTCAAAACATTTCACGCACGATGTCCCGGTTTCGTGAACTACCAAGCCCATTCTTACACTTTGGGGAACCGGTTGCATGCGCTTTTTATTAAACTGAACATTTCAAAAAATAAAAATGTTATTCTACAATTCAAACCTGCCGAAACTGCAGTATTAAGGAGAGCCCGTCAAAATTTCAAATACTTCTGTTGAAACAGATTTTCAAATATTCATGCTACTAAAATGTTTACATATGCACGGGGGAAAAATTAAAAATAGAGCGTTGCGTTATGAAGTCATACAAATATGGACGAAGTACATACTCTGCTACGCACTATAATACGCAAAAAAAAATTCGCGTTTTGAAAAAGTTTTAGAGATTTTAAAAAGATTCAATTTTATCACTTTACAATAAATTTGTAATGGTCTTCGACTAATCCTCAAATTGAGTTTTAAAATTATTTTAATCATCATGTATTAATTTTTTCACCCTGCGAAAACCGGTTTTTACGAACAAAAATTGAAACATATCTAAGCATCATTTTTTTACGATTTTTATCCCCTGGTTTTTAAAACTGCTTAAAGGGGGGTTTCCAGCCTTACGGATTTATAATTCTTGATTTTTTTTTTTTATTATTTGCTTTTTTCCTTCTTTTTCGGGGGATTATAAAATTGAAGAAACCCCACCCTTGGGGGCGACAACGTTACTTACTCTGTTATCACCAGGTTATTATCTGAAGTTTTAAATAGTTTTAAGAAACATTGTGTAAATACTTTTTTTTGTTTATTGTGCCCTTTGTTGCCCCAAAAAACCTTTTTTATGGTTTTTTGTATTGTGATTTGTAACGATAGACATTTTTAGTTCTTTAAACAAAAATTTGACTTTTTATTACGCCACACTTCATTCAGAGTAATGGAGGGAAAGAATCAAAAGTTAAAAGGGGTTTTAGCTCAATCCTCCCGAAAAGTAAATAATATGATAAGTCCCCTTTAAGTTGTAAAACTACAAAAAATTTGTTTTTGCCGAACTTGGTTATTAATTTTTAAACCCATTGGATTTATTAGAAAAAATACAGGGCATTGTCCAAAAAATTTACCCCCTGCGTTGGGATTTTGGGAAAGGATGTTTTTCCTGAATTTTAAAAAATGGGGTTAAATCCCATGCTGTTCCAACAATATATATTGACCCCCAATGTCAATTAAAATTTTTTACATAGCTTTATCATCGTAAGCAAAAATTTTATTTTGAGACAATTTTTTTTATTTTATTGTCATGCAAAGGCAATTTGTTTTAGTGGGTTTGCATGTACGTTTTAAAATATAAAACCCCAAAGGCATTTTCCATGGTTGCTCGCGATTTACATTTCTGATGGGTTGCAAAAAAACCAAAAACTTTTGGATTGAAAAAATAATTCCTTTAAAAAATAATATTTTTGTTCGTTCCTAGGTCAACCCAAGGAGGGAGAGTCTTTAAACTGGGGCCAATCATCACCTGAATAATCC
>JAROYE020000046.1:148479-420249 GCA_029619315.2 Dynastes maya
TAGCTTTTCTTTATTTTTGGGAAAAACATAGAGAATCGCACTTGATAAATGCTGTCAGAAAAATGTCACAACGAATTGGAAGTGACAATTTGTTTACGCTTCTGAAGTTAAATAAATCAAAATATGATAATACATTTCGATGATGTTGTATGTTTCAAAGAAGAAATATGTTTTTTTTCGATGTGCCAATAGCAGAAGTAGAATCTGAATCAGAAACAGTGATATACCTAATTTATTAAACGGGTACTCTAAATCTGTGGCACTGGAACACTGAAACAGTTCACTAAAACCCTTACCACAACACTTAATTCGTACTGGACGCACGTTTCGATAGCCAAGCTATCATCATCAGCAGCAAGACTGAACTAACAAGCTAAGCGAAAAACTAACCTTATAAGGAAAATAAATTATGCAATATGTAAATTTAAAATCGTAAAATTTAATGAGCCGCTTCATTGCACATGCCCTATAAATAGCCTACAGGTAAATGAGCAGAATGACGTGAGTTATTAAATCTAGTATTACAATGAAGCGGTTCATTGCACATGGTTAAAATTACAACTATAAATGATTAAACATGATGTAACAAAGGATAAAGGCTGGAATTTAGTGGTCCTAAATCTGAGTTCATTAAGTGAGTTTTGTTTTGAGTAATTTCCATGCCTTCATAAACAATTTAATTGAGCAGTACTCTTTACGTTTTTAATTAACTTTATATTATCAACATTATGGTTATTTTCAAGCATATGTAGGGCAACGCTAGATTTATCAAACCTTCTGAATTTGAGAAGAGCCAAATGTTCTTTGTACCTAATTTTGATTGATCTTTTTGTCTGCCCAATATACACTTGATCACAGTCTTTACATGAAATTTGTAAATTCCTGATTTATCCATGTTAATCCACTGGGTCTTTGGAATTTCCTAAAAGGGTTTTTAAGGTTATTCCTCGAAGAGAAAACAATCTTGCGGTCAATCCTAGAAAAGATTTTTTGAAGATCCTTGGTGTAACATGGATAAAAGGGTAATTTAACATATTTCTTATTATTACGGCCGTCAATGCGTTCTAATGTGCTTACATTTCTAAGTCTTAATCTATTCTTATGTTTCCTAATAGTATTATAGACGACATCTTCAGAGAATCCGTTAAAGTTAGAAATATTGATGATTTCTTTTAGTTCATTTTGATATCAATCTTTAGTTAAAGGAAAATTGAGTAACCGGTTCACCAAAAAGTTAATAGCCGAAAGTTTGTGTTCATATGAGTGATTAGAATCCTGTAAGATGAATCTATTATTACTTGTAGGTTTCCTATGTACGTCTATTTCTAACTTATTTTTATTTCTTATTACTAACATGTCGAGGAAAGGAATCCTGTTGTCTTTTTCTTCTTCGTGGGTAAATTTGACAGAGGGAAATTTTGAGTTAAGTTGTTCTATGAAATCCGTTATTGAACATTTGCTGATGTCAAAGATGCAAAAAATGTCATCGACGTATCTGATCCAAAGCCGAGGGAAATAAACCAAAGTATTCTTCAGGTCAGTTTCAAATTTACCCATAAAGAGGTTAGCCATAAACGGAGATAAGCTGTTACCCATGCTGTTCCTTCCGTTTGTTGATAAAAAGTGTTGTTAATTTGGAAAAAGTTTTGTTTCATGCAAAGTTTTGTCAAAGAAATGAAGCTAGTAACTTCCTTTCTATCCATCTGGTTATCTAACAAAAGTGTTTCTAAATATTCCAAAGTTAAATCAACCGGAACACTAGCTATCAAAACGTCGGAACACAATGAACTTACGTCAAACGATACTAAAATTTCTTTGTCAGTAAGCTCAATGTCCTTAGTTTTTTCAATGAACTCGTAAGAATTTTTAATAGCCAAATCTGGAAATTGTACAGGTAACTGGTTCAATTTGTCAGATAACCACCTGGAAAGTAAGTAAGAGTAGACAAAGGATTTTTTGATAATTTTGAATAAGAACATTGTGACAAAGTGGTGTTGACTCGACTAAAATAATCTTCTTTATCTAAGATGACTACAGTGTTACCCTTGTTGGATTTTAAATAAAAACAATTTTTGTTTTTTAGTCTTCTAGCAATGATTTGATCTTTTCGTGCAATGTCAGGTGCATTCCTTTGCATATTTTCCAAAATTTGACTTTTACAGGCGGTATACAGTGTTGCCAAATAAGCAGCCGTCGCATAGTCGTTGACATATCAAAAAATATACACAGCTAATATACATTGGCTGCAGCGCCCCCCAACTGCACGAAAATATCTTGAACTAAAACTATACAAATTTTACACCGACCCCATTTTCAGGGGACATGTTTTTATGATATTTTATGGTAGGGGGAACATTTTAACACGTATTACATTTTGACGGCCGTATACGGCCGTCAGATTACGCTGGACGTCATAATGATGGTAAATAGGCAATGTATGGTCGTCACGTGATATCAGATAAAATATATTATATATATATATATATATATATCGATATTTTAAATATATATATATATATATATATATATCGATATTTTAAATATATCGATATTTTAAATATATCGATATTTTAAATATATCGATATTTTAAATACATCGATATTTTAAATATATCGATATATTAAAAAAATATTGAGTAGAAACATCAATGAAAATTTTTCCAATATATCGAATGCTATATCGATGTACTGTCAAATATATCGAATGTGATTTGAGTCAACAAAATTTCTTTTTAAATAAATATTTTTTGTGGAGGTACCACCTCCTGGCGACTGCCATAATTAGTGCAATCTGTAGGTGCCCAGTGGGTAATATAACATCCATGAGCTTTTTCTGATTTTTACGTATAAGATTTTTTTCTTTTAAGTATGTACTCATTCTCCACAAAAAAAGGTAATACTATATTTTTTAACATGTATGGCAATACTGGCAATGATCAAGTATATTTACATATGGGGAGAATGTTACCGCATCATTTATTTACGTTATTATTACGAAATTTAAAATGCCTATCAAGTAATAAAAAGAAAATATAATTCAGGTGTTCTTCTAATCTATACATTAATATTTTATGATTGTAATTGTTAAACCCAACCAAAGATATTAATTTAATAGCAAATATAAAATTTGAATAGAGAGTAATTATTACAACTTGTAGTAAATTTACATTGTTCAATAATCAATAATTAGAAGTAATACTAATGACAAATTATGAACCTACTTCGTGTTGCAAAATGGGACAACGCCGGTGCCAATGTGTAATTTCAAATATAATTCTATGTTAACGATATATCGATACAATATATTGATATATTGGCACCGATATATCGATGATATCGATACAATATTGCAATACATCATATAATACGATATATTGATATATCCTGCCATCCCTACTAATGAATGACAAATTTGGAAGCTACTTCATATTGTAAAATGAAGTACCAATGTGGCACATCGATACAATATATTGATATATTGGCACCGATATATCGACGATATCGATATAACATTGCGATACGATATATCGATATACCTGCTAGTTTTGCCATCCCTAGTCTGAGATTGCATCTTTAAAATCTACTCGGTTAGAATATGTCCGTCTATGATCAGCTGACTCGTATGTTTACCTTCGTGGAATCTTTCGTTTTTGTAAGGTTATCAATCTAAGGTAAGATAATCGTGTCGTCCCACCATAGCTGTAACAGCTGGACCAGCCAACGGAACTCGGCGCGCGCCTGTCTGATGCGATGCGTAAACATCTGTCGGGTAGCAAAGCAGTTCAAATTCGTACACATTCATCATCACTAGCGCGGCGTGTGCGTGTGAATTAAATCAGGCAAGCGGAATACTAATTATTCAAGACAATTTTTAATTAAAAATGTCCAGTATGCGCAAGGCTAAACAACAACCCTTTGCTGATAAAGTAAAAAACTTTATCTGTGAGTTTCCAGATTTGTTGTACCACGGTGCTAAAATAGTTTGTAAAGCGTGCGAGAAAACTTTGATGTGCTGGCAAATGAACGACCGTAGGAAACATGTAAATAGTGCAAAACACAGAAATAGAAAAAACGGCGCGTCAAATAGAAATGATTTTATTTTCGATTTACTTGTCATGATGATAACATGTAATTTGTCACTTAACATACTGGATAAGAAATCGTTTAAGAACTTTTGGAACAAATACAACCCGGAGTTGAAGTTGCCAACTACGGCAACAGCACGTAAGCGTTTTATTTGTACGCAAAGAGGTGAAAAATAAAATCATATTTACATAAAAAAATCAGTTGCTTTGGTTGTGTGTTGACGAGACAACAGATTGTAAAAAAATTCTATTATACATGTTATAGTTCGTGTTTCTGAATCAAAAATAAACCCACATTTCCACTGTTACTGGCCCGCAAAAGATTACAAGGGTGTACTAGTGCAGCAATTAGACTGTGATACTTACTACGTTAAAAAAAATTTCAAGTCTCAACACGTCCCAAGCGTTGATGTTTATGAGCGATGGTGCAACGACAATGCGTGCGGTAGGCCGTTCTCTTCTTGAACACGGTTGTGACTGTTTACATGTAACTTGTAAAGTGCATGCTTTACATCTTGTGGCACAAACTATTAGACAATGTTATCCCAAGGTAGATGCATTAATTTCATGTACAAAAAAAGTGTTTCTCAAATCTCCAAAACGTCTTCGAACATTTCACGCACGATGTCCCGGTATTCGTGAACTACCACAGCCCATTCTTACACGTTGGGGAACCTGGTTGCATGCAGCTTTTTATTAAGCTGAACATTTCAAAAAGTAAAAGCTGTTATTCTACAATTCAATCCTGCCGAAGCTGCAGCTATTAAGGAGAGCCAGTCAAAATTTCAAGATACTTCTGTTGAAACAGATTTACAAAGTATTCATAGCTACTATAAATGTTTACATGATGCACTGGAACAATTAGAAAATAGAGCGTTGTCGTTAGTGAAGTCACTACAAATAGTGGACGAAGTACATACTCTGCTACGCACTATAGATGACGCAAAAAATATTCGCGTTTTGAAAAAGTTGGAGAGTATGTTAGAGAAAGATTCCAATTTTATCACATTACAATAAATTTGTAATGGTACTTCGACTAATCCATCAATTGAGTTCAAAGATTATTTTAATCATACATGTATTAGATTTTTTCACCACTGCGAACACGGTTCCACGAGACAACTATTGAAACATATCTAATGCTATCATTTTTTTACGATTCTTATCCACTGGGTTATAATACTGCTTAAGAGGGTGTGTTTCACAGCCTTACGGATATTATAATTCTTGATTAGTTTTTTTTATTATTCGCTTTATTCCTTCTTTTTCGGTATTATAAATATTGAAGAAACCGCACGCCTATGGCGCGACGAACGATTATCTTACTCTAGTTATCACCAGGTTATTATCTGAAGTATTGTAAATAGTTAAGAAACATTGTGTAAATATCTTTTTATGTTATATTGTGCCATTTGTTGCCAAAACACCTTTTTTATGGTTTTTTGTATTGTGATTTGTAACGATAGACATTTTTAGTTCTTTAAACAAACTTTGACTTTTTATTAGCGCCACACTTCATTCAGAGTAATGGATGGCAAAGAATCTAAAAAGTTAAAAGGTGTTCAGCTCAATCCTCCAGAAAAGTAAATAATATGATAAGTGCCATTGTAAGTTAGTAATACATACAAATATTTGTTTTTGCCGAACTTGGATTATTAATTGTAACCGATTGGATTTATTAGAAAAAACTACAGGGCATTGTCATAAAAATTGTACCCTCTGCAGTTGGCATTTTGAGGAAAGGATGTTCCTGAATTATTTAAAAAATGGGCTTAAATCCGATGCTGTTCCAACAATATATGATTGACCCCCAATGTCAATTAACTGTTTACATAGCATTTATCAGATCTGTAAGCAAATATTCATTTTGTGAGACACATTTTTTTTATTTCTATTTGTCATGCACAAGGCAATTTGTTTTAGTGGGTTTGCATGTACTGTTAAAGCTAATAAACCTCAAAGTGCATTTACCATGGTTAGCTCGCTGATTTACATTGCTGATGGGTTAGCAAAATAACCAATAACTTTTTGGATTGAAAAAATAATTCCTTTAAACATAATATTTCTGTTCTGTTCCTAGGTCAACCTAAGGAGGCAGAGTCTATAATGCTGGTGACCAATCATCACCTGAATAATCCTCAATGTTCTCAGAAGAATCCAATCCTATACCATCAACAAGTGATGCTCCACAATCATCAACGCAAACACCACATTCCTTCGAGCCATAGTCCCCGAAAGGAAAAGCTACGTCGTCATTTGAAAACTTCCAAATTAATAGCAAGGAAATTGGTGTTAGGGGCAGAACGTATTAAGGGGGGATTCCGGTTCGTCGGTTCAAAACAAAATCGATTTTTTTTTGTTTTTCTTATCATAAAGAGGAGTGGATTCTACGTACGTACGCAAAATTTCATTGATGTAACTCAAAAATTGACGAAGTTACAGCAGCCCAAAGTCGACCATGCAACGCTTCCGAGCGCCGCCCGAGAGCGCTCCGGCGGCAGGTAGCAAAAAGGGCTCGCATCGAATAAAGGGAAGGACATTTGCACGAATCGGAGGGGGGTATCCTTTATGCACCGCGCTTGGGAGATGAGTGTGGCAACGTTGTAAAACTTTAAATTAAATTTTCTCAAAACTATGTTTTCGAAATTGGCTGGCATGATTGCGTCCAAACTAATGATCCGATTTGGATGAAATTTTGCAGGATGATAGCCAACCGATTTCTCCTGGGTCTGAAATTCACAAATTACACTATTTCAACAATTAAATATTTTTGAAGGCCCCCCAAAAACGAAAAAAAAGGGAAATTTCAAACTTTCAACTTTGGACGCCCGCCATTTTGTTTAAACATCTTTTTTCTGCACATTTTGGAATTTCAAACCCGGGAGAAATCGATTGGCTATCATCCTGCAAAATTTGGTCAAAATCAGATCATTCGTTTGATCGGAATCATGCCAGCCAATTTGCAATGCATTTTCTGCAGTGCTGTGTTTACAATCATGTATTTTGTAAATAAACGAACTTTGGACTAAAAAGAAATACTGGAAGAGAGTTTATTTCTAGGTTAATAAACCCTCACAAACCGCATCCCGAAATTCGCAATAGTTTGCTGTAAAAAAATTCGCGAAATTTCCTTCATTTTGACGCCCGCGAACCAGAATATAGAAGAGGAAGAATTGATAAATTTTCATCGCCTGTGCGATAAATATTTACCAGTTCACTTATCAAACCTAATGGAAATTCAAATCGAATGTAGTAAATAAAGCAAGCAGAAATACTCATACCAATTGAAGCAGTTTGCACTGATTATTTATTTCTACGGACCCCAAGTATATAAATTTTTAGCAGGTACATTTTCTTTGGTATCTGTCAGGACATTAAGAAGATTTACCCAAAACTGTGAGGAAGCACCTAGTATTAATGATTTTCGGTTAAGTACTATAAATTTGAAAATACAAAGCATGAGTAACGAGGACAGAGCGAGTATAATTTGCGTTGATGAAATGTCTTTAAAGCCAAATCTGTTTTATCGCGCAAGCAGAGATAGAATTATCTAATTTGATCAAAATACGGGATCAACTAGTTGCCAAATTTTCTCTTGTGCTTATGGCAAGAGAAAATCATGCCAAATGGAAACAACCATTAGCATATCTATTGCTTCAATCTAGCTGTCCATCTATGGATTTGCACGAATTAGTGTCGAACCTTATAAATAAACTCGACAGCATAGGGTTGCGTGTGAAGGGTTTCGTAACAAATATTGGTTCAATTTTTTTTAATCTTTCCAAGCAAATGGGAGTATTTCCATCGCAGCCATATTTTAATATTAATGATAAAAAGATTCTTTATTTTTTCGATACGCCTCATTTAATAAAAGCTTTAAGAAATAACTTTTTCAAGTATAATTTAATAATTAAGGACCAAACAACTGATAAAAAGTGTGTAGAAGACTTTTACAAAAAAGGCAAGCAACAAATGTATAGAGCTTGTTACAAGTTGACCAATGCACATGCGTATCCTAATAGGCTCAAAAAAATGAAAATGCAACTGTTTGGCAGATCTGTATGTGCGGTAATGGAAATGCACATATCTGGATTTCTCCCTCTTACTGCAATACATACAGTTGAATTTATCGACAATATTGATAAATTATTTGACCTTTTAAATTCTAGCACAAAGGCCGAAGCCAAATATTATAATAGGGCGTTTGTAGGAGCTGGTTACCAAATTCAGTTTGTAACTGAAATAGATCTTTTTGCAGAAATTAAAGCAGTTAATAATACAACCGGTGCGAACATAACAAAAACCATAAAGTCACTTAAATACTAGCAACTTACCATTGCAGCAATACTGGAATTATGGAAAAAAGGAGATTCTTCTGAGTTATATACCCGCCGTATAAATCAGGAATGTTTGGAAAATTTCTTTGGTTCGATTAGAAGAGTCTGAGGCAACGTAATCAATCCTACACCTGCTCCATTTCCAAAAGCGTTTAAAAATTATTTCTTATCAATTGTTTTGAACATTTAGAAGATGCCAACTGTGCAGAAGATTAGATAGTGTATTACTACAAATATCCAGTACTCCTGTTGCCAATATAGTTTTTGAAGATTGTAGTGCTCCCAACATCAGCCACAAAATTATGTTGATACGGTAGATTACCGACAATTTGATTTACTAGGGGCTAATGTATTAACATATGTTGCAGAATACCTGCTAAAAAAATGACTAGAGAAGCATCGCGATAGACGCAAACAGCTGGGAATTTTCTGGCCAAAGTTTACTTATACATTTTCGGGCATATAGCACAAGTTTTTGGCAAGTTATTAAATCCCAGTCAGGAATTTCGCATTTATTAAAAAAAATTAGAAGACGTTTTTCGATATGTTTCAAACATACTCAACAAAGTGTTCTATTGGAAGACTCATACCTAATGAATTGCAAAATGTACATTTTGTTCATCCATGTGCAGAATTTCCTCATATGAAATTCTCTATATTGTGTACATATGCTGAGTAGATATAAGAGCATCCAACTTCATTTACAAACAAAAATCACATTATTGTCAGATCTGTATCCATAAGGTTATATCCTTTTCTTGCATTTGAAAAGAACTTGGCTATTTTTGGATCAATATCAATCGATGCAGAAATATCTTCATCATTCATCTTCATTATCATCATTAATATTGCTACAAAATCTTCTGGGTTTCCTTTATTTCTTTACATGAGTTTATTTTATTTTAAAATTTCCTAAAATGTCTATGTGTGCAACAAGCTTTTGTTTGAAACACAATTATAAATTTGGTCAAATTTTAAAAAAGAACAATCTATATATAAAACAGACAAAAAAGAACAATACTATATAAAAAAAAGAAAACATGATTTCAAGAGGTCTGTTGGCAATCGTAGATAGTAGCAATGGGAAATAACAAAAAATAAAAAACAAGCAAATTCCACAAAATAGAGATTTAACAACAGTGTTGAGATTGTGTTTATCAAACACATTTTCTACTCCATCGATTTTATCCAGAGCACACATTTATTATGCAGGTTTACCATTCATCGTAATTCAAACCACTATCGATACCCTTACAGTAGTATTAAAATCTGTGACATAAACAAAAACAATGTTTTCTATACGATGCAATGGATAAAATAATAGGGCAAATAAGGAAGTTGCATCTGTGTGTACGGATACCTTTTTAACTTGGTGCAACACTTGGTGGTTAACACTTACTTGTGCGAAATGCGTAGTTAATGCAAAAAGCGATGAATTAAGTAGATCCTGTTCTTCCTCAAGATTCTTGAATTTTTCAAGTATAACGCTGAAAGTACAAATGTTGCATTAAAATGTTTGTGACATTTAACTACCTTAGCACTTACCAATGTGAGCTACAACAATCATTAGTGAAACTACTCGATAACTCTGACTCTGCTTCGTTGGGTGCCCCTAATGGATCCCATCGTTTCCCCGTAGGTTGCTCTTCAGAAGCAACCTCTGAGAGCATTGGATCATCCATTATCTACGAAAAAAAGAACGCACATTTGAGAGGATTAAAAGACAAACATCTATCGGTTTTTTTACATTTCGTTTTAGTCAATTTCCTCTTACTCTGCAAGGTATATGTTCCTCTTCATTTTTACGTACGCCGTCCAAAAATCTGTATCAAAATAATCCATCCTCGAATAAAATGTTTCTGCTATATTAACATTATTGGTAAATATGAGAACATGTATGGCGTTTTCGAATAGCGTCAAACTCTAAGCGCATTAGCCACTGACATTGGTGACATGGTGACATTTGATTATACATATGGAAGTTAAACCTGATAAGGAAATATAAATATGTATCAGTTGCGGTTACAGGAATTACTTAGTATTTATGTAGTTGGTTCACGAAAAGTCTTAGTTCATTTATATTTATTTATTCCATTCTATTTTTTTTTTTACTTCATTTCTTGATATAAATTCGTTTGTAGGTAGTACGTAACCATGTACGTAACAGAGTCGTATTGATCATCTAACTAACAGGTGTTAATAGCAAATCAATACGTACCAGAACAGTTCGGTCAGATCGCATTTAATTAAAAGTTGTGCAATAAAAATAGAGAAGTGTGAATATTAATACACATACATTACTATTCCTTCCAGCTATATATGATTAAAATTATATTAATATTAAAAAAAAACATGGTCTACTAAAGAATGTCACGCGCATAGGCGTGCGGTTTCAGATAAAGTAGGCAACTGAATTAGTCTTTTAAAATATTCAGTGAATACATATCAATATATCATTCTTCCATTCTCCGTTCGGGTGGCTAGGAAATTATGTATGTGGTTAATGATTTCCAGTCGAGGCCAATAATAATAATAATTCTTCCATTCAACCAACGTCAAACTTAACATTTATGAAGTTAATTTCAACAACTCTAAAAAGAAATTTATGTGCATAAAGTTGAATTAATAATGTTGAAAAGGTACTCAGAAAGAATAAAACATCAAATACACCAAAAGTATGTGTATGTGATAGATAATTAGGTTTCTTTCTGCAGCGATTTAAAATCGTTTGAAATCAGAGCGTGCGCATTACAAAAACAGTGTTCGTGCAGTTAAAACGGCAAATTCTGACTACTAGTTTGACGTGATTTGGCGTTCGTACAGATCTCCAAATTAATTTCTAACCATTTCTGATACTTGCTCCATCAGGCGCAGTGATCCATCAGACGCATGCGCATTGTTATATTGTGAAGTGAAAAGTTGTGTTAGTTTTTTTTGTATATGTTCACACTTTACGCGTTTTTTACTCATGTCTGTGGTTTTGTTAGGAATCAACAGTTCCTTTAAGGTTGTAATTCTGTTTAAACATTTCGCTTTTATTTCTGTTTTCACTTACCTCTTTTTGTGATATTTGAATGTAATGTTGTTCTCATCTGCATATTTGAGTATATTTTCTCTCTTAAGTCTATTAAATACGCTTGTAATTTATACATGGCCTGATAATCGTAAAAAAGCGTTCGTGCAGTTAAGTTGTTAAATCAGTTTCAAATCAGTTTTAGTTTGCGCATGCGTAGATTAATCCAAATTAACCTCTGATCAAACTATCACAAATCGGCTGCAGAAACAAACCTAATATATTTGAAAAATATTTCATAACACAGGAAGGTAAGAGTTTCTATAATATTAATATTTGCCTAATATATAAGCTTGAAACATTCAGAAAGGGTAATCAAGTAAAAAAAAGCTGCATGTACAGGATAAATCATCTCCGCGAGTTCGGAAGATTGTGCCTTTGTAAATGGAGATTTTTCAAAGCGGTTTTCTTCTTGTTGTGAGATCTGATTGTGAACATCTTTTAAAATTATATTGAAACTTACAGAACATCTTATAAGTTCGTAGCCACCCAAAGTTGTATTTCTTGAATGAAGCATGCTATTATATTACTGCATTTTTGCCTTAAATTGCAAGGCGAACTGTAATAAATAGAGCGCTTTATCGTTAAATATATTGTTGTTGGAGTTAATTAAAACTTATAATTTTAACGTTTCGACAATCTTTATTGTTTTCTTCAGAAATACATGTTCGCAATAATATATAATATAATATTGTTAACTAACACAAACACTAAAAATTCTGGTTTTGTTTTGTCAAATAAAACATCATAAAATATTCAATGCTACAATTTTGTGGTTATTTTGACTTATTTTTAAAAGGAATATTCTAGCCATCTTTGTTGGTTGACAGAAAGGCGAATGCGAATACTCCGATTCCAGCGAGGCGGCACGCATTCAAAATTTTGTTTATTATGTATAAGTGTAAAAAATCTTTTATAAAATATTTTACTACCGTAAATTATTCACAAGACTAAAAATTGAATGTAATAAAATTAATAGTTTGAATAATTAATCATTATAAAATAGGATAATAAATTTTAGATAGTCCTTCGATTACTGTTTTGTCGTTAACTGAATTTTTATGTTTGTTAATTTGTATCATTTCTAGTATGCATCTTGCTTTATAATTGACCTCTTTATTAAGTATAGAGAGATTGTCGAAATTGAAAGTATGTCCAGTATTTATTGTGTTTTTTAAGGCGGTGATATTGTTTTGATATTTGTGACCTTTTAACCTATCATTTAAATATTGTTGTGTTTGTCCAATATAGACGCCATTACAGTTGTTACATGGGATTTTATACACTACATGGGTTTGTTTATTTTTATGTATTTTATCTTTAATTTTTTGAAAATGCAAACTCTAAATTATTGTCATTTTTATGTGCTACTTTAATATTATGTGGCATTAAAATTTTATTGATTCTTTCGGATAATTGTGGAACATATCGTATACTGACATATTTTGTTATTGGTCTATCGTTGTTGTTTATGTTTTTTATTCTCTGCTTGGAATTGTAAAAGACATGAATTTTATTTTTTATTAGTTTTTCTGTCATAGCTGTTGTTATTTTTTAAATTCGTTTTTATTTTATTTAAAATTTCAAATCTAAATTTTGGGCTTATTAATGTGATGGCTCTATTAACTAATGATGTAACAACATTCTTTTTAAGGATTGAGCGAAATTAAAATTTAAATATCGACCGGAAGATGTAGGTTTACAATATGACTTCGTTAATATCTTTGTTTTTTTGCGAATTAGTGTAAGGTCTAAGAAATTAATCATATTTTTTTTGTTCGTTTTCTAAGGTAAATTGTAATTTGGGGTGGAACGTGTTAAACCTTTGTAGGAAGTAATTTACTTTGTCATTTGGTATACAAGCTATGCAGTCATCTACATATCTTTTAAAAAAAATTGGTTTGAAATCTAATCCAGTTATAACTTGTTCTTCTAAATCTTCAAGGACTAACTGTGCAATTGAGCTTGCTATTGGGGATCCCATTGCGCAACCATAGGTTTGTTTGTACAATTTATTCTGGAAGTGAAAATATGTTGTTGATAGGGTTAGTTTTAGTGCATCCAGAAATTCATTTAGGGGAAGGTCAGTATGATGTAATTTGTTCCAATTTTTTTCCACAACATTCATTGCATAATCTGTCGGAATATTTGTATACATAGAGACAACATCTAATGAGATTAGTTTTTCTGAATTTGTGATTTTTACGCTGTCAATAAATTCTTTAAATTCAAATGAATTTTTTGTGAGTAAAGTGAACACAAGATACAATTGGTTGCGCAGTGGGATCATCGACATCAAGCTCAATTGCACAGTTAGTCCTTGAAGATTTAGAAGAACAAGTTATAACTGGATTAGATTTCAAACCAAACAAAAATTCAACACGTTCCACCCCAAATTACAATTTACCTTAGAAAACGAACAAAACAATATGATTAATTTCTTAGACCTTACACTAATTCGCAAAAAAACAAAGATATTAACGAATTTATATTTAGAGCGGGCCAAGAGCGCCACGCGCCAGGTTCGCAATCAGGCTGCCGGGCGCATATATGTATGTAAACATAGGTAATGTAAATATGTAATTATTAGGACGAGGACCAAAACCACTGTCTATTACGTCGTGAAGACGCGCAAATATACACCTGCAGTTTGGGTGTTCGTTGATAAATAGGGCGTTGTTCACAGTGGGCCACTACAAAAAAAAAGTTCATTCATCGACGGCTACGAAACTAACAGCGCGCTTATTCATTTACGGATGACGCGCTCTATTCATCAACAAATGACGAGTCTGCAGATGTTTCGTTTGCACCACTTCGTGGCATACTAGAAAACAAGCGTTTGGTGTGCTCGCTTTAGTGATTATGTCTAACGTAACTATTAAAAATAAACGGCATTACCTACGAAAGTTAATAAATTTCTTAGTGAATTTGTGGATTTACACTACAATGGGAGTACAATTTTCTGTAAAGTTTGTAAAAAGAAACTACTGTGCTGGAGCAAACGTGATTTTGAAAGACATATAAATAGCGCACACCACAGAAATAAAAGAAATGGTGTGTCACAACAACGTCAATTTCAATTAGAATTGCTTTTAACGTTTATGGTATGTGGTCTACCACTTCGTATACTTGATAAAAAAGCATTTCGAAAATTCTGGGGGTTTCATACAATACCGAGTGGATACTACCATCTCGGACAGCGTTACGGAGAGATATTCCACGAATACGTGAGGACATTGAAAATCGAATTAAAGCCGAATTAAAAGATAAACAGCTGTGGCTATGTCTTGATGAGACGAAAGATTGCAAAAAAAATTCTAATTTGAATATAATAGTGCGCGTATTAGATCCTATTAAACCAAATTTTGCCAGCAGAAGATTAAAACAGTGTACTAGTAAAGCAATTACGGCCGTAGTTCTCGAAACGTTACAAAAATTTCAAGTGTCAACCAGTCAACTGTTGTTGTTCATGAGCGATGGTGCAGTAACAATGTGTAGTGTAGGCCGTTCCCTTAAAGAAAAGTGTGAAGGACTTTTACATGTTACGTGTAAAAATCCATGCTTTACATCTTGTGGCACAAACTATTCGAGAGTGTTACCGGAGGTGGATGCATTATTAGCAAACACAAAAAAAAGTGTTTCTCAAAAGTCCTAAGAGGACTAGGGCATTCCACAGGTTATGCCCTGGTATTCGAGAACCACCACAGCCCATTCTTACGCGTTGGGGAACGTGATTTAAAAGCCGCTTTTTATTATAATGAACATTTTCAAGAAGTCAAATCCGTTATTTTGCAATACGTCCCTGCCGAAGCTAAGAGCTATTAGGATGAGCCAGAAGGGATTTCTCGATATTTCGTTGAACACATCTAAAGAATATTAGCAACAATTACAAAGGGTTAGTAGACGCGATAGAAAATTTGCAAAAATCTGGATTGTCGTTAGTAGAATCAGTGCAAGTCGTGGAAAGAAGTTAGTACATTGTTACACAGTATAAACGATGCAACAAGTGGACAAGTTTAGCTAAGTTCGATAGTGTTTTAAAAAAGAATCCGGACTACACGAGATTAAGACAAATGTGCGATGGGGCATCTGCAGATTCCTTGACTAAGTCTAAAGATTATTTTAATTACGCCTGTCTTACTTCGGTAGACGTGGAACGGTCGTTTTCGAAATATAAGAACATTTTTCGTCTCGGCGAACATCCTTCACCGAGGCAAATGTGGAAAACTTATCTGATGGTGCAACTTTTAAAACAAGCCTATCCGCATTATTAAGAAGGATAGAATTTATTTATTATATCTTTATTTACAGTTAATTATTAAGTACAACAGAATAAAAAAAAGCGTTCAGTTTCTCAGTTATTTCCTTATTACATCCATTTACAACGCATACCGTTTTCCATCAAATAAAAAAATCATAATGAAAATAAAAACACCTCAGCGTGTACATATATATATAGACATATAATATATATATATATATATATATATATATATCCGCTCTAATTACTAAACATTATTATTGCGTCAGCTTTTATTTTTTTACTCTTGGTGTATTAATTTCGAAATATCACATATCTGCTGTGACTCACATATACGCTATTTACAATAAGCGGCCGTTGCGCCTGATTCCGATTCTGTTGGATGGCGCAATTTGGCCCGCTCTAGTTATATTGTAAACCTAAAAACATTCAATGAGCCTTGTGAATAATTTACGATAGTAAAATATTTTATAAATAGAGCCCGGTAACAGGGAGCCGTGCCATAGCCGTACCTGCCTAGTATACAAAAACAATAGTAAGAAAATAGAAAAAAAATAACAGAACTAATACATAATTATAATATGCGAAAAGTAGTGAAACACTCGCCCTTTTAAGCAGCCTTGGCTACGGAACAGTAAAACTAGAAGAACCATTTTAAATTCTTCTAAACCCTCAATACATAGCATATTGTACCCTTATATCCTAAGTTTAACAACCTATTATTTAAAATAACTGCTTAAAAGTACTGTTAATTCTGAAATAACCTCAAATCAACAGAAAATTTAATATATACAAGTATCACATGATTTATACAAGAAATTTAATAATTAAACAAATTATACATAACAAAACAACTAAATTAACCAAAAACGTAATTTTATAACCGATAATAACAATTATGCTCTAAAACGCCCTCTATCTGCCCTATCAAGTATCTTGTCAAGGAATGCTTAAGATACCTGAGGAGCTAGTTTAAGATTTTTGTTATTTAAGGCGGCCTTAAATGAGAAATATGTTCTATGATATACAAATTTCTTAATCAAGGAATGCTTAAGGAAAAGTACACCTTAAGGAAGAACTATGAATAGGGCACTAAAACCCTTACCACAGCACTATTGTGGTAAAGGTTTTAGTGAAGTGTTTCAGTATTCCAGTGCCACAGAGTTCGAGTACTTGATTACAAAAAAAAACAGATTTTGCAAATGCAAAAAGGATATTGAAGGAAAGAGGCATTCAGAAAATCAATTGTTAGGTTTGCTGCCATGAACTCAGCAATACGTACATCAATATTTCGGAAAACATTTGAACCGCTATGGATTGCAGTCTGTCTATTTGCCAACATGAGACATACATACCATAGAAAAAGATAAGAATAAAAAGGCCACTATCCTTTTCTAATTAGTTAAGTTCAAAGTCATCTATAGAGCCCGGTAACTGGAGAGCAATCGCAGCGGCGGTGTGACTGTGTTTAGGTGGGCGGGGAGGGCTGGTCGATTATGATGCGACACGACAAATCATCATCACTCAGTTCAGTTTAGCATTGGATAGAGGATAGGGCGTGTTGATTTTATTGATATAGACGTAGTTTTTAATTGTAGTTTTTAGTGAACATGTCGAAGGCTAAAAAACGACCCTTTCAAGACATAGTAAATAAGTTTATTTCTGACTTTCCCGATTTGTTTTACAACGGGAGTAAGATAGTTTGTAAAGTGTGCAAAATACATTTCATGTCAAATAAGAAGTGGAACTGTACAAGACACGTAAATTCCGCACAGCATAGAAAACGAAAATTGGGCATGGCACCGAGAAGTGCATTTTTTTAATGTAATTCTTATGTTGATAAACTGTAATTTGCCACTAGGCTTACTCGATAAACAACCGTTTAAGGACTTTTGGTACAAATACAATCCCGAGTTGCGGTTGCCAACGGAGAAAACGGCACGTAAGCATGTTGCATTTGTACGCGATGACGTGGAAAAGAAAATGAAACGCATATTGAAAAAACAGTTTCTTTGATTATGTGTTGACGAGACAACAGACTGTAAAACAAATTCAATTGTAAATATTATGGTACGTATACTAGACCCTAGTAAACCTACATTACCACTGTTACTAGCTAGCCGAAAACTACAAGAGTGTACTGCTGCAGCAATTACGAAGATTGTACGTTGGAAAAATTTCAAAAGATAAAGTGTTGATGTTTATGAGCGATGGCGCAGCGATAATGCGTTCGGTAGGCCGTTCTCTTCTTGAACATAGTTGCAAGTGTTTACATGTTACTTGTAAAGTGCATGCTTTACATCTTGTGGCAGAAACCATTCGGCAATGCTCTCCCGAGGTAGATGCATTAATAGTAAGCACAAAAAAAGTATTTTTGAAATCTCCCAAACGCCTACGATCATTTCACACAGAGTGTCCTAGTATTCGTCAATCACCGGAGCCAATTCTTACACGCTGGGGAACATGGTTGCAGGCAGCTTTTTATTATGCTGAACATTTCAAAATAGTAAAAGCTGTTGTTGCACAATTCAATCCTGCCGAAGCTGCAGCTATTAAGGAGAGCCAGTCGAAATTTCAAGACATTTCCGTTGAAACAGATTTAAAAAATATTCGTAGCTACTATAAAGAATTAGCTGACGCAATAGACCAATTACAAAATAAATCGTTATCGTTATTGGAGTCTCTGCAAATTATGGACGGAGTGCATACACAGTTACTGACTATACATGACGCAAAATATAATCGCGTTTTAGAAAAGCTCCAGAGTGTGCTACAGAAAGATCCCGATTTTAGCACACTGAAACAAATTTGTGATGGTGTATCGAATAATCCACTGACTAAGTACAAAGAGTATTTTAATCATGCATGTATAACATCGGTAGATGTTGAACGCTCCTTTTGAAAATATAAACTCATTTTCTCAGCACAGCGAACATCGCTCACCGAGACAACTATGGAAACATCTAATGGTGTCAACTTTTTGCCACTCTTATCCATATAATACTGATAATGTTGCTTCTAGTTTTACTGTTCCGTAGCCAAGGCTGCTTAAAAGGGTGAGTGTTTCACTGCTTTTCACACATTATAATTATGTATTAGTTCTGTTATTTTTTTTCTGTTTTCTTACTATTGTTTTTGAATACTAGGCAGGTACGGCTATGGCACGGCTCCCTGTTACCGGGCTCTAGTCATCTAGAATTGAGTTGTGGTTTTAACCCGTAATTAGAGATTGTAACGCGGCTAAAGTAGGTTTGTATATTGGCAAAGCATGATTTTGTAGTATAACCATTGATTAGCGGAATACAATAAGATTGGTAACCGCATGTAAATAAGCGTGACCACTGCTAGGTCTGAGATATTGATGGCGTATTGTCGATCCAGTCCCTATTTTAAAAAATCGGTGTTTGCTATTTACTGTTTCATTTGTGCCGTATATTCCTAATGTAGTCAGTTTATGTCCCTGCAACGTCATGTTCATTTTTATCATTCTCTCGTTGATTGGTTCCCATGTTTATTAATTTATTAATTTTCTGTATCGTCTGTGGATGACTATTTTTGGCTCTTTCTTCCTCTGGTACTCCACTGTAAAAGTGGTCATAGTTACTCCAACTTTCAGATCCTCCACCCTTCGTCTTCGTTTCCGTCAAAACTGCTGTGTCCACTTTTAGATGTTGTAGTTCATTTGATACTTTGTTTACCTTACAAGATGGATCCTGAACATTCCATGTACCAGAAATCGTTGTTCTTTTTCTTAACTTGGTTCGTCGTCGTAAGTTTTCCGTCCAGTTTCGAGGCTTGTGATTAGGATATTTTGCATATTAATCATTTTTCCGAGTGTTGAGGTGCAGGCCCATAGCCTCAACCCCCAACCTGGACTCTTCTATCAGGGTTACCATACCTTAACCAAGGGGATCCAGATTTAAGGCGCTGGAAACTCGCCTTCACCCATTCCACCACGGGTAGGATTTGCTAGTGTCATTAACGTATGTCGACTTGGGCATTGCTTGGCATTTAATGACAGTACCCACTTGACATAGTTACTTCCACCCAAACCCAGTCACTAGCCATTCACCCTCTTCTTTTTTCATCTGGGCTTGGGACCGACAATCGCGAAGTAAATAACAGTGTAGTTGGAAGATTTGGGGAAGATATAATTAACGACAACGGAAATCGATTAGTCCAAGTATGTGAACTGAATAAACTTAAAATTCTAAATGGATACTTTCAATACCGAGACATTCACAGATACACATGGACAGAAGCAACAAGAGATCGGAGAAGCATTATAGATTATATAATCACAAAACAGAAAACCCGCTTAAATTTTATAGGCATGAGAGTATATAGAGGAGCTTCATGTGGAAGTGACCACTACTTCCTGAATTCGAAGATAGCCGCACCAATAAGAAACAGCAGGCAACAGTCAAAAGAAAACTCAGGAAATGAAACACTAGAGAAACAAACAGAAACATAATATAATTTGAGCAGTCTAGAGCAGAAAAGTATAGTAAGAATGCTATACAAAAACCGATTAAACAATAAATTGCAAAGAGAAGTGTTTGAAGATATAGAAGCAATACTAAACATACTTAAACTCAAATAACATAAATGATAGACAAATATACAAACAAGTACAGGCAAGGGCACTTAAAATGATCAAGGCAAAAAAAATGAAAAACGGGAAATGACATGCTCTAGATTGAATACGTATATGGGAGGTAGGAAAAGCACGGAAATAACAATAACAGCGCAAACATGGAACAAATATTTTGAAAGAATGCTGAGAAGAGACACAGAAGAATTTATCAACAGACACAATAGCAACACGCATGTTATCACACAAGAATCTACGATAAGATTAAGTATAGTAGAGGTAAAAGAGATTTGTAGAGCGATAAAAATGGTAGAGCCCCTGGACCGGGAAATATCCCAGGAGAATTAATAAAATACGGAACCGACAAATTATTTTATATGCTTCAAGATTTGTTCCAAAAATGCATACACGAATCAAAGATGTCAGAAGAGTGGAAAATTTCCTACATATCCACCATACATAAAAAAGGAGGCGATAATTATCGAGGAATATCCGTCACCCATTCAATTAGCAGACTATATGGAAAATTACTGAAAAACCGTATTGAGAATGAATACCGCGAAATGGAGGCAGAGGAACAGACAGGTTTTCGCGCGGGGCGATATACGGTGGATCACTTATTTACAGTAACACAGATCGTGGAGAAGAAGAAAGCATACGATCAGGAAGTACACCTACACTACGTTGACCTAAGAAAGGCATATGATAACTAAAGCGTGACAAACGGTTGCACCCGCAGAGACGCCTGTACGGGGGGGGGGGGGGGTGTATGTACGTATGTGGATGCAGGGTTCAGTAATACGGCAGACATTGAGGAGTTTGGTCGTTCGGTTATTTATCGGATTCTCATTGTGTGTTTTCGAAAACATGGGACGTAAGCCTGGTGTACCTCTTGCATCGCATGTGAAGAAATGTATTTGGCGTTTCCCTGGTTTGGAATTTACAGGTTCGCACATTCGTTGTAAATCTTGCGGTATAGGGTTGCTAGGTCGCACGACATTTGAATGTAAAAGTCAAATTAAAAGTAAACGTCATGTATTGAATTTATGAAACAATATTCCGTACTGGCAATTTTTGTATGACTTTATTTTCATGTTGAGCACGTGCAACATCCCACAACACCTAGTAGATAATGAAAACTTTCGTCTTTTTTTGGGATAAATATGTTCCATCATGGAAGCTACCAACAAAAAGACAATTGCGGTACAATTTACCACATGTCCAAAGTACAGTAAAAAACTGTCTAAAAGACGAGTTGAGAAATCAAAAAATCTGGCTCACTGTGGACGAAACTACTAATGCTCAGAAACACAGCGTGATTCATATTGTGGGGCGTCCTTTAAAACATAATTGTCCAGCAACTTCCTTATTGTTAGCCAGTAAAAGGATTGAAAGAACTGATGCCGAAACCGTTGTAAACATAATAAAAAGTATGTTAAGAGAATTTTGTATCGTAGGAGCCCAAATCACCATGTTAGTTTCTGACGGAGCCGCAACAATGCTGAAAGCTGGTAGGATATTAAAAGTATGCTTTCCGACTCTTCTTCACATAATATGCCTCATGCATGTCATCTTCTAGCAGAAACAATTCGAAGCAAGTATCCTAGGGTGAATGATTTAATATCATCTACCAAAAAGTGTTGAGATCTTCCAAACATATCCGCGTATTCAAGCAATTGTATCCGCAAATTCCGCTACCACCTCAGTCTACATCGACGCAATGGGTAACATGGATCGAGGCAGTATCTTACTATCGCAAATATTATTCCCAAGTGAAAGATGTCATTTTCAAACTTAATTCTTCTAATTCTCAAGCAATTCGCGGGTCAGCAACTTTTTTCCGATTCGGACGTTCAAAAAGAAATAGATGACATTTCCATAAACTATTCTGTAGTGACACAAACTATTTTGCAGTTAGAAAATACTCACTTATCTATATAAGACTCGTTAAATAACATCAACAATTGAGCAGCTGCTCTAGAAAGCTTGACGGATCCTATAGGATTAGATGTCGCTCAAAAATTTCGTGGTTTTAAATAAAAATCCGAATTTAGAAAAGGTTCGATCTATATCTGGAATTCAAGACTGCACAGAAGAGATACAGGAGTATTTGAATTTCGGAAATCTTACTTCATTAGATGCTGAACCATCATTTTTAAAGTATACGAGAACCAACACCATTCAAAACATACCTAGAACGAGCCCTATCAACGTGGAAATGGAATTGTGATAGTATGGGCATACCATTAAATGATATGTCAACGCTATATTCCCTGTCATTTGCTGATAATCAGATTGTGGTCACCCAAGATATTGAGGGCATGAATTATATGGCACGTAAACTTATGGAAGAATACAAGACTTGGGGACTAGAGATGACTATAAAGAAAACTAAATATATGTACATTGGGGGGCAGCAACAAGACCTCCAAGTTTCAGATGGTCTAAGTATTCAACAATGTGACACCTAAAATACCTTGGTGTGAAGATATCAAGCGATGGTACATTGCACCAAGCGATTAAAGAAAGGAACATACAAGGTAAAGGAGCCATCACAATGCTAAATAGTATTCTATGGGACAAACAACATAACAAAGGAAAACAAAAGGAAAATCTATAATCAATTGTCAGAAGCATAATACTGGTAACATACAGTAATTAACTTAAAAAGAAATCAGAAAGAGTCATAAAAGCTACTGAAATGGACTTCTGGCGGAGAACTGCTGGAAAATCTAGACTGGAAAAAGTTACCAACGAATATATAAGAAATATGATGGGCATAACAGACGATATTGTGGACGATTACTTGTTAGACAATCTTTTTAATCAATTTGATGTTACTGAGTGATTCAGACGGGCATAAGGTATACAACATTAACTTCTCTTATTTTAAACACTAAGATCTCATACTCAGTGTACAGTGGATCTATATTATCAACTCCATTATATAGTTTGATTTGCCGTTACTGGGATGTCGTTAGTTGTCACGGGATTTTTAACTATCAGATACCAGAATTATGAACATGTATTTTAAGTGGCTTAATGTTTATTTACACCACCACGTCGACGTGTATAATATCAGCGGAACAGACTTTAAATAATTTCAGTCAAAATTCCACGATAAATAGCTAAGGCCACATTATCATGGTATTATGACTTTGTGTCCACACTTCATCAAACACAGCCAACAGCCGCCGAGAGATGAAGTCTGGGCAGTCGAAACTCTCGCAGCCTAGGCCAGCAAAGAGGATGTTCTTTCGTAGCGTAAGCCACAGAAAGGCTGTTCCTGCGTAGCTTGCACCGCAGAAAGACAAATGTACGCGGATTTGAACGCCTTTTATAGCAAAATTTGCTCATTTTTGTCTTTCTACGTCATGCGATCTTGTATGTAAACGGCGCGCGCTCATCACAGAACTCGTAACTATCATGCTTATGTACTAACGTACATCACATTTGCAGAGTACACTGGGGTACAACATAAATGGTTCTAAAATTTAAAACAAGAATTAAAAGAAATAAATTTACGATTTACAACAAAGATTTAAAGACTAAACAAGACAGGTAAAAATTGAAACAATTTTTCTTCGTTCTTTCAGAATTAAAGTCTTTAAATTTGACGAAACGGAATGGTTCGTCACAATATATATATATATATATGTTAGATCGGAGGTTTCCGCAGGTGAAGTGTTATAATATTAAAATAATAAAATTAATGAAGAGCCGCACTGTTAGAGGTGAATAAGAAGCACGTGTTTAGCTTTGTTCTGATTTTCCTCCGTGTTTTTGGGATTATTCTATGTTTTCTTGGTCATTAAGTTGGAGATGTCCAAGGAATAAAGCATAAGTTTTATTTCACGTGTTGTTTTTCTTTTCACTAGAAATTTCCTTTGCTTTTGAAGTGATTATTAATTTTCGTTCCGGTTTGAACTTTGATCTGTTTTCTTGTCGTATAGTGCCAGCGCCGTACGCATTCGGGCGCACAGTTCGTGCGTGGGGTCGTCTGTCGACTCGATTGTCGCAAAATGTCTTCTAACACTTCTATCTGGCACTTCTATTGCCGGAGGTGACCGGATTGAATCAAATGATCGTACCGTTGATGAATTTAATGCCAGTAATAACAATACACAGTCCTTTGCAAATGCACTTAAGAGTAGTTCACCGTCTAGATTTACATTACCCGAGAGAGACCCGGTCATAGTTTTCGATGCAATTGAAAATACGTTTAAAAATGACTATATATGTAATTGGTGTAGGAGATGTAATCAACCCGAAAACATCATTTTTGCATCTCGCGTTTCTAACAACAGAGTATGTATCTATTTGTCCTCGAAAAAAACCGTTGAATCTTTCATGTATACTCATGGAGGCATACAATTGAATGATACCCTTATCCCTCGTAGACTTGTCTCCCCGGCCAAACATATTATCCTTGCAAACGACTCACCTGTGCTGACTATATTTGCATTATCATTCCTGATAAATCACTTTCCAAACTACAAGACAGACTCTCCTATGTAGTACGGCTCAATCAAATAACTGGCTTTTTTCAAACGGTTTCGATCTATCCATTGAAAAAACGATCGTAGTCTTTTTCTCGCGTCATAGAATTCAACCCAGCAATCATATTGACTTAGACAACAGTGCTGTAGCCGTTCAAGAAGTCGTTAAGTACCTAGGCTTTATTATTGACAATAAATTAAAGTGGTTCGATCACATAGATCATGTAGTGGCTAAATGTGAAAGGTGGGGTATACTGTTTACGGCGATACAAGTAGTAACAATTTGGATAGACTGAGGGTAATTCAAAATAAGGCGCTTAGAATCTGCGTGCGTGCAATGCGGTCGACTCCACAGAAGGCTTTATATGTGGAAGCGTAAGAACCTCCCCTTCAACCGCAGAGGCAATTTTTGGCAGCCAAGTATATGGTAAATTTGAAGATAAAGAGCATTGTTTTTAATAATAGTCATCGACTGTCTACCTTAAATTTGGCCATTCCATAATGGGCAAAGAAAGTCTCCCTTACTTGCAGAAGCCTATCGATATGTTTCGAACTTGAATTATATCATTGGTCAGTCAAGTCCGCCAGAAATTGACTACAGTAAGTATATCACCCCCATTCCCATCGTCTTTCCCAATTACACAGGCTGCAGTGTGAAGGAGTAAGCACCCCATTTTGAGTTAATAAGCAATTTTACCAACTCTGCTATTATCTATACCGATACCCCTAGATTAAAAAATGGTTGTGGTTGTACGATTATAATGTCAGTAGATCGTTTAGATTAAACAACTTGCTGAATATTTTTTCCGCGAAGGCTACAGCAATTTTAGAGGCACTTAAATATATAGAGGAAATGGGCTTTACTAAAGCAATGGTTATGTCAGACCCTCAAGTGTTCTAAATGCACGGAGACGCAGAAAGTGGTTTGCTAAAATTCATCCCCTAGTGCTTAGTATAATTGCAAAATGTGCTGTGCTTAAACTAAAAGATACCAATGTAAGAATCTTTTGGGTTAAAAGTTATATGGGGATCTCCCCTAACGAGGTAGTAAACTTTTTAGCTAAGATCTCAGCAGCTAAAGGCGAAGTCGCAGATCTTAGTATCTACGAATCGGAAATTTTATGTCCTAAGTAACGGTGGTGAACAAATTTGAAGTTTCAACTAAGCAACTTTTAATGTTTATGAGTGATGGTGCCGCAAACATGCGTTCTTTGGGCCGATCTCTTAAAGAACACAGTGGTAACTTCTTACATGTAACGTGTAAAATCCATACTCTAAATCTTGCGGCACAAACGATTCCTACATGTTTTCCACTAAATGCATTGATTGCTAGTACAAAGGCAGTGTTTCTAAAGTCCCCGAAACGTACCCGACTATTTTACAAACTGTGTCCTGATTTACCTGAACCACCACAGCCGATTGTTACACGTTGGGGAACATGGTTGCAGGCTGCGTTTTACTACAACAAATATTTTAATCAAGTAAAGAAGGTAGTTTTAAAATTCAATCCGACAGAAGTTGCGGCAATCAAGAAAAGCCAGGAAATATTTCAAGATAATCAGGTTAAAAGAGATTTACAAACTATTCACAACAATTACTTCGGACTAGCGGAGGGAATAGAAAAATTACAAAATGTTTCGATGTCGCTAATGGATTCTGTTCAAATTGTGAATGATGTTCACGCACAGTTATGCGCTGTAGAAAGCGAAACAAATTGGTGTGTAATACGAAAATTTGAAAGTGGTTTAGAGAAAGTCTCCGATTTTCTTATATTAAGAGGTGCGTGTGAAGATGCATCAAATTGTTTCAAAGATTCTTTTAAATATGCAAATATAACATCGCTAGATGTCGAACGGTCGTTTTCGGCATTAAAAAACATTTATTTCCGCACGTCGCACTCACTTGACTGAAACAGCTGTGGAAACATATCTAATGATTCAAAGATTTAACAGATATTACCCAGTTTGTAATTTCACGGAAGACTTTTAAAACGGTAAGTGTTTCAGCACGTTTTATAATTTATTTCTTACCTTCTATTTTATGTGTAAACTTTTATGCGCTCGCCACGCCTCTGGCTGTTACCGCATATTTGCTCAGGTTACTAATAAGACCAATTCATACTCGGCTCTTCCACTGAAATGCAGTTGATTTGCAAAAATTCCCAGGGGTGGTTGACCTACAACCGTTACACAAAATAATTACACATTCTGCGCAAAATTATGCATCGTGCAATCTTTTTTGTGAGTTTATATTTTAATGTAATACCTTAAATTATTGCTTTTATGCAGTTTCCTAATTTCGTCATTGCAAATCAGTATTTAGGTAGAAAGACATTGCATTCATGTATTAACATAGATCATATATTGAGCTTTTTGAAAATTGAATACATGATTAAATAAAAGACTTACTTTTTAGAGTAGGTTTTATTCTCTGAAAGGAATTTCAAGACGGGCACTATTATGACGTTGGATAACGGAAAATTAGCCGTTCTAAAAATGTTTTTAATTACTATTGACTTCAAAACCAATGAGATAAAATATACAATCTTATTGTAATGAGTCCTCTTAAATTTACTAAAACACATAACGTTCTTAGAAATATTCTTTCTTTACTCAAAAAGCATTTAAAGAAAGGACAATAAAAATTAAAGAATTTTTATTTGTTAATGTTCGGTCACAGTTCGGCATGCATTAATGTTATTACTAGAGCTCGGTAACAGGAAACCGTGCCATGGCCGTACATGCCTAGTATACAAAAACAATAGCAAGAAAATAGAAAAAAATAACAGAACTAATACATAATTATAATATGTGAAAAGTAGTGAAACACTCACCCTTTTAAGCAGCCTTGGCTACGGAACAGTAAAACTAGAAGCACCATTATCAGTATTAACATCATATGGATAAGAGTGACAAAAAGTTGACACCATTAGATGTGTTTCCACAGTTGTCTCGGTGAGCGATGTTCACCGTGGTGAGAAAATGAGTTTATATTTTGAAAAAGAGCGTTCAACATCTACCGATGTTATTTATGCATGATTAAAATACTCTTTGTACTTAGTCAGTGGATTATTCGATACACCATCACAAATTTGTTTTAGTGTGCTAAAATCGGGATCTTTCTGTAGCACACTCTCGAACTTTTCTAAAACGCGATTGTTTTTTGCGTCATGTATAGTCAGTAGCTGTGTATGCACTCCGTCCATAATTTGCAGAGACTCCAATAATGATAACGATCTATTTTGTAATTGGTCTATTGCGTCAGCTAATCCTTTATAGTAGCTACGAATATTTTTTAAATCTGTTTCAACGGAAATATCTTGAAATTTCGACTGGCTCTCCTTAATAGCTGCAGCTTCGGCAGGATTGAATTGTGCAACAACAGCTTTTACTATTTTGAAATGTTTAGCATAATAAAAAGCTGCCTGCAACCATGTTCCCCAGCGTGTAAGAATTGGCTCCGGTGATTGATGAATACCAGGACACTCTGTGTGAAATGATCGTAGGCGTTTGGGGGATTTCAAAAATATTTTTTTTGTGCTTACTATTAATGCATCTACCTCGGGAGAGTATTGTCGAATGGTTTCTGCCACAAGATATAAAGCATGCACTTTACACGTAAGATGTAAACACTTGCAACCATGTTCAAGAAGAGAACGGCCTACTGAACGCATTATCGCTGTGCCATCGCTCATAAACATCAACACTTTATCTTTTGAAATTTGTAATTTTTCCAACATACTAAGTACAACCTTCGTAATTGCTGCAGCAGTACACTCTTGTAGTCTTCGGCTAGCTAGTAACAGTGGTAATGTAGGTTTACTAGGGTCTAGTATACGTACCATAATATTTACAATTGAATTTTTTTACAGTCTGTTGTCTCGTCAACACATAACCAAAGAAACTGTTTTTTCAATATGCTTTTCATTTTCTTTTCCACGTCATCGCGTACAAATGCAACATGCTTACGTGCCGTTTTCTCCGTTGGCAACCGCAACTCGGGATTGTATTTGTTCCAAAAGTCCTTAAACGGTTGTTTATCGAGTAAACCTAGTAAAAAATTACAGTTTATTAACATAAGAATTACATAAAAAAAATGCACTTCTCGGTAGCATGCCCAATTTTCGTTTTCTATGCTGTGCGAAATTTACGTTTCTTGTACAGTTCCACTTCTTATTTAACATCAAATGTATTTTGCGCACTTTGCAAACTGTCTTACTCCCGTTGTAAAACAAATCGGGAACGTTGGAAATAAACTTATTTACTATGTCTTGAAAAGGACATTTTTAGCCTTCGACATGTTCACTAAAAACTACAATTAATAACTACGTCTGTATCAATAAAATCAGAACGCACTACACTAAATAATAACTACGTCTATATCAATAAGATCAACACGCCCTATCCGCTATCCAATGCTAAACTGAACTGAGTGATGATGATTTGTCGTGTCGTATCATAATCGACCAGCCCTCCCCGACCACCTAAACACAGTCACCACCGCTGCGATTGCTCTCTAGTTACCGCGCTTTAGTTATTAGGTTGGTAGTCCTTGTAACGATATGTTCATTCATGATTATGGAACGCATTTCCTCCGCTTGGTGTCGCCATATTATAGCGGCATTCTAAATTTTGTTTGAGTATCTATAGCTATAGATTATATAAACAAGAGTAGAGATTCATTGTATTTATAGGTTAATATTGTAACGTATTCATGGTATTTTGTAGGTTGATAACGATACTAATTGATTATAAATGGTTTTCAAAAAGACAAAGAAAGAAGCACCGTTTTGCATTATGTATTAGTTATGAACAAAGCTCGGCAATCCGTACGAGAACACATCATTGCTAGTATATCCATTCGTTCGCACTTATCGGTAGGAAATGAGAGTGTACAATATCTAATATTCAGTATCGCACAGAGAGTGGAAAGTATAACACATCGTCTTGACACCGAATTCTATTTCTACATATTTGAAGCTTCCTTGTTGTATATATTGCTGCTTGTCTTTCAAATAATTCTTTTTTAGACATTTTTCATATATGTACTGAAATATCTTTCTTAGGGTTTCTACTCTAAATTTTGTTAAATTTTCAAATTTAACTCTATTAAATGATTTTCGTAGGTTCAGGGGTATCCCTAGATACCCTTGTGGCAATTTTGAATAAATTGGTACCTTAGTGAAATCAGATTAACGAATTTTTTAAGATTTTTAAAATCAACTAACCTTTAAACTTTCGACCGACGCCAATGTAAATACACACTCTGTTTAAATACACACCACAGGAACTGCCTGTTCTGCATATTTAACCCAATTTGCTTTTCTAATAATGACTTTGAATACACCACGAACACTTATCTTTGGATTGGATTCACGACAAACTTTGATTCAACCAAGGCCGAATAAAGATTGATGATAATTGAGGGCGTCGTTACTCTTTCATTTATTTTAAATCGCGAAAGACCGGCGATTGTTTTCTTTCACAGCCAATTTTGATAATTTGCCTAAATAGAAACTAACTGTTCGATGACTTTCAATCAATATGATATTAGTACTCGAGAACGAATGCAGTGACTTAACCAGGAGGTTGTTTGTTGATGATTCTGTGGTACAAATTGTCACCAACAAGCTTTAAAAGAGAAAATCCACTACTAATTTATGGAAACCTTTCAGATAAGGATTTAATTGACGAAATATTATCTGTTGTGCTTTGAAATTTACGTTGTTGCTTATTCCAGACGATTTTTACTTTAATTTAGAAGAAGTAATTGAATAGGAAAATTGATAAATGAGTAGAATTGTCCATGATACCCCACACTCGTCGTTATCTGGACTTATAATTAATTTCTACCGTCCTCGCCTCAAGGACGGTTGGCTTAGGGAGGGAATGGTAACGCAAAAATGACCAATTATCCCCGCAAGAGGAGTATTTGGTTGCCAACGAGTGGCCAGCCTGACATTTACTTCAGTATCGAAATGACAACCGAGAGAAATTGTTGTCGTCGTAAACACGACGTTGAACATAACATAACAGTACATAGTAGATACATGGTTTCCAACATACCTGCATTTAGTTTTTAGTCCCAAAGTTTACTTTTTCTTCTCCCGACGACGACAGAAGTATTGTTGAATGTAAATTAATTTTAGAAAATAACTTACTAAATGAATTACAATTTATAAATAACCATAAATATTCTGAGAAGTGCAACTTGATAACATTAGTGGAAGCTCCAAATATCTTAATTTTTTTTTTTGTGGTGTGGTAGGGCCCATATAAGCTTTTTAAAGCTTGTCATAACCTCAGGATCCTTGAGTATGTAAATTGTGTGTGTAAAGTGTTCCATGGCTTTGTTACTATCACCCCCTCGCCGTAAAGGGCGAAGCGCAGTTAATTGTACCCCAACTACGAATGGTGACTCAGAATGGAGTGTACCGGACTCGCCAAGAAAATTTGATCCTAGCGGGACTCGAACACACAGCGCCTAGCTCTGCCCAGTCAAGCGCTGGCCCTCTTACCACTAGACCACCGAGCCGTTACATGATGATACAATGATACAATAAATCAATTAAAAGATATTCCCAGAGAATTTGGACACAAGTTAAATCAGAAAATTATGTCAGTGTTCAACAGAAACACAGATTTACGTATATACTAAATGAACTGGGTATCAATGCAAATATAAATACCGATGTACTCGCAAAATACCATGGTTTTATACCATATTTAAAATTTGCTCCACTAACTGGTTGTGATGTTGAAAGAACATTTCTTGCATTTAAAGAAATACTGACATCAAGAAGAATCAGCTTTACAGTTGAAAACTTCTAGTAAAGGTTAATTCAACCGGTCATATTTCCATAAATAAAAAATGTTAATACTATTTTACCGACCAGGATAGGGTTTTGGCGCACCTGCCACGTTGCCTTAAGAGGGCTCTTGTACTTTTATGCCTTATATCTTAACACACAAATAATTCACAAAAAAACTAACATAACGGTAGAGATATTCATCAAAAACATTATAACTGTAAAAATATTGAAGTATATTGTAACGATTTAAACGGGTTTCAATTCAAATCAGTATACGTCAAAATTGACACTTCCGAAAATTACAAACACTAATAACTGAAACTTTTACAAACAAGTGAAACTGATTCTAACTGTCTAATTGTGATGACACCTTCTTTACGATGCAGTTGCCTGTGGCGCCTGTAACACTGCCCCCTCTTTAGATCTGTTACGTCCCGGAACAGAATCAGGTATATGGAAATATTTGCAGTCCGCTCCTTTTAGGCATTGCGACGTCTGGAAGAAATAACGGGCTACTTCTTTACATCGCCTGGTCTTCGTGGGTTGTAACAGCATATCTGAATGTCGATGCCCGTAGACAGGAACAACTCAATCATGTTCCTTACGACCCTCCAATTCAAACAATCTAGTCCGCAACCCAGCTTCGGTATGCTCAACTTACGCCAGCTGGAGTATGTATTGCTTCAAGCTTGTCAGGCCTTTCCAGATTGTGCGATAAGTCGGCTTTTGATGTGACAGTTCTTTAGTCAGGAAATAGAACAAATGCCCTCCTTTACTACGTAGGTACAGAGACTTTCCGACTTCAGGATTTTGGCGTCGAAGGTTTTCAACGCCCCCAAATTTCTGCCAAAATACTCTGGCTACCCCTTTCTCCATTCTCGGATCTTGAGCTACGCAGTGTGCCAGTGCATAATAGCCAGGAGTCGAGAATAGGTCTTGCTGAATCTCGGTCATAACACCATGACGGATTTTACGACTATTTCAGTAGTTTTCCATGACCTCCTCGTAAGTCAGTTGGGGACGTTGCACTGTTGTACCACTTGTTCCTGTTCATCAGTACGATTGTTTCCGAGGAATGGCGCCAGTCGATTAAAATGAACTATTCTCGGCCTCGACATCGCTGAGGATTGTATAGCCAGACTAAATCTCCTCGCTGATATCCGCTCTCTTCCGCTCTGACATCGTAATACTCCATCATTCTGTCGCTTGCTTCATGGATGTTGGTCCTTACCCGATTATGAATCTCATCCACCCGCTTGGGAAGGTTCGAAACATAATCTTCCCCGACCACTTCTTCGTCTGATTTAAAGCTGAACTTCAGATCACACGGCAGTCATAACTCTTGTCCAAAAAGCACATTTGCAGGACATTGTCCAGTGGTTTCGTGCACTGCTGCTCGGTATGCTAATCTCGTTGATGGTCGGCAACAACTTTGGATAAGTATCTTACGACGGTCTTATTCATGCGCTCTACCATGTCATCGGACTGCGGATGTAATGCAGTAGTCCTAGTTTTTCGAATGCCCAGTATCCTGCAAACATCCTGGAATACGGATGATTTGAAGTTACGACCTTGATTATAGTGCAATTCAAGTGGTACACCAAATCGACTAATGAGCTCTTTGACCAATGTCTCGGCGACTGTTATGGCCTCTTGGTTAGGTAGTGCGTAGACTTCCCCCACTTACTAAAGTAGTCAACTGCAATTCCTTCGAAGGGACTGCCCACATTATACTGCTTCATCGGAGCTCTTCTTCTTTGATGGGGTCCATTGGTCATGGCACGAGATACACATCTTCGGCAATCTTTAACACTTTCCTTACAGTTGACCCAGTAAAACCAATTACGCACTTTCTCGAGAGTTTTTCGAACCCTCAAGTGCCCTCTTGAAGTACCATCATGTAGCAGCTCCAATACCTCAGGAATTCTCTCTTTTGGAACCACTACTTGTAGCTTCCTGTTCGTTTCCAGGACGCCTTTTAGCTCTTGCTTTAAGAGACCGTTTTCTAATACCAACGAGTCCCACTGTGCCCAATGATTTCACATTTCGAGTGTGTGGAGCTACCTTCTCCCATTTTGGCCGCACCCCCTTTCTCTTCCATTCCATCAAGAGCTTTAGGTCTGGATCCGATTCTTGGTCGATTCGAATTTGATCCTCACTCCAATGATCGTCTATGATAGATACTCTATAGCACGATGCTTCCGCTGCTTTACCTTCTATACGGCGACAATGCATGTAGCCCTCCAGACAAGGTCTTCTTGATAGCGCATCTGCATTGAGATGACTAGATCCTGGCCGATGTTATGAATCAAAGTCGAATTCGTGCAGACGCTATCTGGCAACTGATCCTTCCGGATTCTTGAATCGTAGAAACCATGTCAACGCCGCGTGATCAGTTCTCAACAAGAATTTTCTGCCACACACGTACTTGTGAAAGTGTTCCACAGCTTTGACTACTGCCAATAGTTCCCTTTTTGTTACGCAGTAATTGCGTTCTGGTTTTGACAACACTTTGCTGAAGTACCCGAAGTACTTGGCCATGTTGTATCTGGGACAGGACGCCTCCGATACCTACGTTACTGGCATCCGTGTCCAGAATGAATTTGTCATCAGGCCCAGGGTAACCCAAAATACCCTGGGCCTGATGACAAATCAACATTTGTTTTAGCTTTTCAAAAGTACCCTGGCAATTCATGTCCCAGTCGAAATATTTTCCATCTTTTGTAAGTCTCGTGAGCAACAGCTGCTAAACCTACCTCCTCTTGAGATTTATATCAAGGGAGAAGCCAGAATTGGTGCATACAGACTGAAAAATACTAGCAACTGGAGATCCCACAGTGGATCTGGGCACACCAGAATAGAAGCAGTAGTAACTAACCCTATCTATGATATGGGTAGTGATACAACAATCTCCAGGATCTCCTATGACAAACCTTTCAAGGTTCTCTTGAATTGGGAGGAATGGAGAGTCGGAGAGGGGAGAAAACCGAAGATCTGGACCAAAACGGGCACTACTTCTGGCGTTGGTGTATATGAGGAAAACCAGGGATACAAAGTATGTGTATCACTTGGGCGATACACCACGGTATTTCAAACAGAAATTTATGCTATACAAACCTGCGCGTGGGAGAGTCTGCGTCGGCGACAGCAGGGTGAGACGATTTGCATTCTCTCTGACAGTCAGACAGCCTTAAAGGCACTAGCATCCTATCGTCTAACCTCCAAACTAGTATGGGAGTGCCTGCAAACCCTAATGGCTCTGTCTAAACACAACAAGGTGACATTGGTGTGGGTGCCAGGGCACAGGGGCATAGCGGGCAATGAAATTGCAGACCAGCTAGCGAGGGAAGGTTCAAAAATGAATTATATAGGCCCTGAACCGGGTCTAGGTATTACCAAGAGTGCAGTGCGTGGTGCAATTAATGAGTGGATCATAACACAACACCAATTAAATTGGAAACATGCAGCTGGACAAAAGCACAGCAAACGGATGATGGGAAGACCGTCGCAACATCTGACTGCTGACCTGCTTGAATTAAGCAAGATACAGTTTAGGACAGTAACATGTCTATTAACAGGACATGGCTGTTTGAGAGGCCACTTGCATAAGATGGGGATCTACAAAGATGAGCCCTTATGTAGACTTTGCAATGAGGAGGAGGAAACAGCCCCTCATATTATTTTCGAATGTGCAGCGTTAGCTCAACGCAGGTTCGCTATGCGAAGCACAATTCAACTACTGATGGAGAAAGATTTACTACATAGGCTCTTAAACCTGATTGCAGGAACTAACCTGTTCGAGTAAAATAAAACCGAAGCAGGAATAATACAATAAGCTACTAAGCTTCAGTGTTAGGGATGTAAAGACCAGCCCTGCTTTGGTAGAAAATCAATCAAATCAAAAGTCTCGTGAGTGGCTTAGCAATATCAGCGAATCCGGGGACAAAACGGCGGTAGTAGGTACAAAGTCTAAGAAAACTTCTTACTTCATGTTTATCCCTCGGAACTGGCCAATTGGTAACTGCTTTAATCTTTCCTGGATCCACTGGCACTCCATCTATAGATACCACATAGCCGAGGTATTTTACCTGCCTTCGGAAAAGATTGCACTTCTTTGGATTCAGTTTTAGGTTAGCCGTTTGTAGTCGTCGAAATACTTCTGAATTCTTGAGGTGGTCGTCGAATGATTTTCCGAGAACAATTATGTCGTCTAGGTATACTAAGCAAGTTTCCCAAGATAGTTCTTATCACGTTTTCCATTAGCCGTTCAAATATCGCTGGCGCATTGCACAGCTCGAATGGCATGACAGTGAATTGCCACAACCTTGTTCCAATTGTGAATGTAGTCTTCTCTTTATCTTTAGGCTCTAACTCCACATGCCAATAACCACTTTTCAGGTCCAGGGTTGAGAACATTTTACGTCCATCCAGAGTATCTAATGTGTCATCAATCCGGGGCAGAGGATTACTGCCTTTCTTTGTTACATTATTGAGCAAACGACAGTCCACGCAGAACCTAGTTGTGCCGTCCTTCTTCTTTAGCAGTACGATGGGCGAAGCTCGTGGACTCTCCCATTGTTCGATCACCCCATCCCGTTCCGTATCCTGGATGATCTGTTCCGCCTCCACCCGTTTCGCTGATGGCAACCTTCTAGGAGCTTGGCGTACAGGCATCGCATCTCCTGTATCTATCCGGTGTCGAACAACGTCAGTCCTTCCGTTCAAAGTACCATCAGAGATAATAGATGTAACAGCGCTTACCTGCTAACTACAAATTATTATATTAATGTATTAACATTGAGTATACGCCCTTCATAGCTTCAATGACACTACTCTTTTATTGCAAATGATATACAACTTTATAATAATAGGAAAACACCTGTATAACGTTTTTCAATCCATATCACCCAGGGATACCTACCTTTACAAAGTAGTCATCGCTCGCGAAATTAGCCGCGAATCAATCCGCGGATGAAACCGCTAATTAAACAGCGAATCAATCCGCGAACCTAGCCGCGGACGCCATCTTCCTAGGGGACCTGGAGGATCTTGAACTGATCCTATTATGCCGCAAATTAATCCGCGAATCAATCCGCGGACGCCATCTTCCTAGGGGAGCTGGAGGATCTTGAACTGGCCCCACTATTCCGTGAATCAATCCGCGGACGCCATCCCTTACGGGGCGATAGGGAACCTGGAGAACGAGTGACCTTGAACTGCGCTAGAACCGGCCTAGCCTACCTACTAACGTCCAGTCAATGTTTTTACTGCTTGCCGTTGTTCGGCTGTCAAATCCTAGCAATCCGTATCAATGAGATTATCCAGCCGTTTAGAAAGTGGTTGAAGTGTTCCGGTAGCTTTGTATACTGGCTGATCGAAGAAATAGGCGAACAACTACTACGAGTGTTCCTTTCTTAAGTTTTAGGGGAGTTTTGAAGTTCATCAATCGTACTGGGAATTTTTCTCCAGCACGGACTATTGCTTTTGCGATCAATATTCCCCGATTTTATACGTCGCCTACCGTTGGTTCTAGCACTACGATTTGCTCTTCGGAAAGATCACCATCCGTTCTTGCCTCAGCAGTAGTTTCACTGCGTTCCGTCATTATTATGTCTTCCGCTAAAACTACACATGCTGAATTATCTCGCTGGCCGTTGAGGATAACCTCTTCTCCATTTACACACCCGCTTGAAGATCTAATGTAAGACCAAACTTTTTCATAATATCCATTCCGAGAATTATGTCTTGTTCTATGTTCGCTACCAACACACGGTACTCGAACAATGTATCGTCGATGCGAAAGTTGGCAAGCGTCTCCCCAAGTACGTCAACTGACTCGCCAGTTGCCGCCCACTTCGTTGGAGAGATTTGTTTCTTTCCGTCGACTACTTCAGGACGAACGATCGTTATCGATGCTCCAGTATCTAGTAGCAGACCACGAGATTTGCCATTAACGCATCCATGAATGAAAAGGCTATTGGCTTGGCACTTCATAGATGCAACAGTTATACGCATCTTCGGGGCGTCAGTAACATGGGTCGTCGGTTGCCCCTTCCCGCCAGCCCTTTTTAGTTTTCCTGATTCTTTGGTTTTTGAGGCTTGGGACAATGACTTCGTAGGTGCCCTATTTCCCCACAATTTCAACAACGTTTTTCAAGTTTCTTTGACCTCATTTTGTCAATAATCTTAGCAACGATTTCTTCTATGTCATACGGTTTTTCTTCCTCCTCACCAGTTTCTACAGTCCGGACACGAGCATGGCTCCGTACAGAGTGTTTAACAGCTTCGAATTCGAGAACTTATGACAGAGCATCGTTTAGCGTCCTCGGACGAGCTAACTTTACCGCCAGTTGTGTTTCGCTTTTCCTGAGTCCGTCAAGAAATTTCTCTACTGCTTAATTTTCATGGACGTCGTCCGGTACTGTGAAGTATGCGCTCCTTATACTTATTGCGGAAGCACATCTCTAGTTGCTTAACGAGTTTTTGATAATTTTGTCGTTCTGCTAGAGGAATGGATTGAAGTACTCTCAAAGCATCACCGCGAAGAGTCAAAGACAGCACAGATCCTTTAGTAGGCCATGTCCAGCTGTTTACCATAGCAGCTGTCTCAAGTAAAGTTAGGTATTCCTCTAACGGTGTTTTACCATCGATTGTAGGCAGTTCGCTTCGCCCATAACGCCTAACTAGTGCAACCCTACTTATGTCCCTCTGTTCGTTTCGTATTTCTCCCCAATCGTCTGTGCCTTCAGTTCCTGCAGTATTCACATGGGGTAATTCTCTTTCTAGCATCTTCAGGCGTTCGTCAAAACTTCTGGAGTTTTCCACGAGCTTCTCTTCCATATTTCTGGAATTTGCCATGAGACTCTCTTCCATATTTCTAGAAAACTTTTCTTCCAATTTTATCTTCCAAATCTTCTCTTACACCTTTTGAACTCTCAATTAACTTTTCTTCCATAATTCTGGAATTTTCCATGAACTTTTCTTCCATGCTTCTGGAATGTTCCATGAGTTCCCTCTGCCTGTTTTCCCCATTTTTTAGAATTTTCCGGCAGTTTCTCTTCCATGCTTCTTAACATTTCGTCGAGTTCGTTTGCGGCACCGGTTACTTCAAACAAGCGATTTTCTGAATCTTCGCCTACTGCTTCCATCGTATTTTTCAATCGTTGTTGTAGTTCGAATTTTCTTCCGCTTGTATCTTGATCTCTTTCCTCCAATTCACGTTTAAAATCTCTCACTTTTAATACGATTAATTTGTACCGCTTCGTTGCCATCTTCTTTTTATGTCATTGCTTTATCAATTGAAGTCCCAGATTTATTTTAACAAAAAAAATATCGCCTACCCCACTTCTGACACGAATTGTAACGATTCAAGAGGGTTTCAATTCCAATCACGCGATATAATTCTCTTAAAAGAACGATTTATTTTCAGTATAAGTCAAAATTAAGACTTCCCAAAATTACTAACACTAATAACTAACCTGGGCAAATATACGGTAACAGCCAAAGACGTTGCGAGCGCATAAAAGTTTACACATAAAATAGAAGGTAAGAAATAAATTATAAAACGTGCTGAAACACTTACCGTTTTAAAAGTCTTCCGTGAAATCACAAACTTCACACGCACCTTCACAAATTTGTCTTAATATAAGAAAATCGGAGTCTTTCTCTAAAACACTTTCAAATTTTCGTATTACACACCAATTTGTTTCGCCTTCCACAGCGCATAACTGTGCGTGAACATCATTCACAATTTGAACAGAATCCACTAGCGACATCGAAACATTTTGTAATTTTTCTATTCCCTCCGCTAGTCCGAGGTAATTGTTGTGAATAGTTTGTAAATCTCTTTTAACCTACCTATCATGAAATATTTCTTGGTTTTTCTTGATTGCCGCAGCTTCTGTCGGATTGAATTTTAAAACTACCTTCTTTACGTGATCAAAATATTTGTTGTAGTAAAACGCAGCCTGCAACCATGTTCCCCAACGTGTAACAATCGGATGTGGTGGTTCAGGTAAATCAGGACACAGTTTATGAAATAGTCGGGTACGTTTCGGGGACTTTAGAAACACTGCCTTTTAACTAGCAATCAATGCATTTACTAGTGGAAAACATGTAGGATTCGTTTGTGCCTCAAGATTTAGAGTGCGGATTTTACACGTTACATATAAGAAGTTACCACTGTGTTCTTCAAGAGATCGGCCCAAAGAACGCATGTTTGCGGCACCATCACTTATAAACATTAAAAGTTGCTTAGTTGAAACTTCAAATTTGTTCAATGAGTTCAACACCACCTTTAAAATCTCATCGGCAATACAATTTATAACTGTTTTGGAAGCAAGTAAGAAGGAGGATGACGGTCGATGTGGTTCCATTGTACGTACCATTACATTAACCACAGAATGTTTTTGACGATCTGTTGTTTCGTCCACACACAACCACCGTTTTTTATCTTTCAATTCCGTTTTCATCCTTTTTTCTATATGTTCACGAGCAAATGGCACTACATTTCGTATCGATGTCCGACTAGGTAATTTACAGTCCGCATATTTATTCCAGAAGGAGACAAATGCTTCTTTGTCTAGTAAACGAAACGATAGATTACATAAAATAAGAGTACACATAAATCAAATGTAAATTTTTCTTGGTCTCGTATGCCACTTTTTGCAAAAGAATGCTGTTTGCTTTCGATGTGACGTTGACAATGGCTTCTGGACCAACACATTAAAGGGATTTTACAAACTAGACATTTAATTTTAGCGCCATCAAAAGTTAAGTCCGGCATGTCCACTATGAAGTTTTTAACTGTATCTGCCATTAGTCGTTTTCACGACGTACCTAATTGCGACATTTTTAAAGCAAACATAAGCGTACAATTACGAAATAAGTTATGACAGCCTACATATACACAGAACCACTCGCATACAGCATCGATTTAGTACTGACGCTGTGAACGCGTGAAATAAATAATCGCCGACTCCGCACCACATATCTACTACACTGACTGTTACCGCTGTTTGCCCAGACTAGTTATAAAGTGTGACTGAAACGCTGAATCTAATATACCACGACACGGATTAAATTTTCCTTTATTGTCCTTTATATCTAAACAGACAGTTGTTAAAAGAACTTGTCGTACGCCACTGCTGTTTCAAGACGATAATGCAGATATCTTGTTTTCATTGCTTTCGATTTCTTGTTGTTTTGGTTCGTTTTCAAAATTTAGGAAGGTATTATGTTTGCTGGTACATTTTGTGCATGTATTAGCTTTGCATTCTTTACTATAATGGCCTCGTTTTAGACAGTTGTGGCAAAGGTTTCGTTTTTTAAAAAGTTCTACACGTGAGTAGGTAGGCTACACCGTTTCTGGATCACTTTCAAGGCCATTCGCGTCCCATAACTTGATACATCCGCGGTTCGCGGATTGATTCGCGACTAATTTCGCGGCTATTTCACGGTCGCGCTTTTAATCCGAGGGTAATTTCGCGGAATCGAAGTTTGATTAGCGTCTCGCGCTTTTAATCCGCGGCTAATTTCGCAGAATCAAAGTTTGATTAGCGGCTCGCGCTTTTAATCCGCGTTCACGGCTGTTTCAAGGTCGCGGTTTTTATTCCGCGGGTAATTTCACGCTTTATTTCGCAGCTAATTTCAAGTTTGCATTTTTTAATCCGCGGGAAAGATAACATCCGCGGAGAGATGTCGTCCGCGACTAGGTTAATTAGCGGTTTCGTTTCGCGGCTATTTCAAGGTCGCGCTTTTTAATCCGCGGGTAATTCCGCGCTTTATTTCGCCGCTAATTTCAAGTTCGCGCTTTTTAATCCGCGGGAAAGATGACATCCGCGGAAACATGGCGTCCGCGGCTACGTTAATTAGCGGTTTCGTTCGTGGCTAATTTCGCCATGACGCGGTTCTCGGAATTTTACATGGTCGTTGATGCATGTAAATGAGTCAGGGCGATGACGCGGTTCTCGGAATTTTACATGGCCGTTGACGCATGTAAATGAGTCAGGGCGATTGCGCGGTTACTTCTAGGAATTTTTTTAGAAAAATACCGATATTGTATCTTAGAAACAGGTCTCAACATGATGTATCATCCTTCCAGAATGAGTCAGACAGGTATAAAAATTATCTAAACAGTTATCTAACAGTTATATTGTTACTTTAGTGCTTCATACATCTCAGAGTTCTCCTACAACTTTGCATCCTATTACATGTAAGTACTTTTAATTTATATTTCTTTACATTGTCATTTAAATTACGTTAAAGTTTTTGTTTTAGAATATTCTTATGTAATTTTTATTAGCTTTCATTCAAAAATATTTATGATTATAACTAAAGCTGGCCACGAGCGGTACCGCGCAGTAGCGTAGAGTCGACCAGGCCTCGCGTTCCACTAGAGTTATTCTGCTAATAGGGATGTTTGCTGCCGCAAATAATTTCGCTCATCTTTTAAATAAAAATTAAATAACACGTGCTCAAACACTTACCATTTTAAGAGTCCTCCGTGAAATCACAAAGTCTGTTAAATATCTGCAACATTAGATATGTTTCAACTGTTGTTTCGGCAAAACTAGTACGACATGAGGAAAAAATGCGTTTATATGCAGAGAACGAACGTTCTACATCTAGTGACGTAATATTTGCGTAAGTAAAATAATCTTTCAAATAACTTAACGATTCTGTTGACGCACCTTCACAAATGTGTCTTAATGTGCCAAAATCAGAATTTTTCTCAAAAACACTTTCAAATTTTTCTAGAACAGAAACATTTTTTGTGTCTTCAATCGCGCATAGCTGTGTGTGAACATGTTGCACTATTTGTAGAGATTCTTCTAACGGCACCGCAGGATTTTGTAATTTTTCTATTGCATCTGCTAGCCCGAAGTAATTGTCGTGAATGATTTTTAAATCCATTTTAACTTGACTATCTTGAAATTTCGACTGGCTTTTCTGAATAGCGGCAGCTTCCTTTGTATCGAATTGTAAAACCACGTTCTTAATATTGTCAAAATATTTATGATAATAAAACGGGGCCTGTAACCATGTTCCCCAACGAGTTAGAATAGGTTCTGGTGGCTCTCGTATACGGGTACAGTCTGTGAAATTCGGTGATTTGACAAATACTGCTTTGGTATGCGCTATTAAAGCGTCTACCTCAGGATAACATTTTCTGATACTATCCGCCACAAGATTGAGAGCATGAATTTTACACTTAATGTGTAACAAATTAGCAGAATGCTTTTTAAGAGACCGGCCTACAGAAAGCATGTTTGCAGCACCATCACTCACTAACATCAAGAGTTGGTTTGTTGAAAGTTCAAACTTGTCCAATGTATTTTAACACTAACTTTGAAATTACTTCGGCAGTACACTGTTGTATTCGTTTTGAGACTAATAGAATTGAAGGTGCCGATTGATGAGGTTTCAATTTGCGTGCCATTACATTAAGAACAGAATTTTCTTCCGATCTGTTTGTTTCGTCGATACATAACCACAATTTTTGATCTTTCAACTCCGATTTTATTTTTTGTTCGCGCGCAGATGGCACAATTCTTCGTAACGATGTTCGACTTGGTAATTTGCACTCCGAATAGTTATTCCAAAAGCAGATAAATGGTTCCTTGTCTAGTAAATTAAACGGTATATTACATGCAATAAACGTGTCGCATAAATTAAATATAAATTTTTCATTGTCTCGTGCGCAATTTCTTTTTGAGTCATGCTTTTCACTATTTATGTGTCGTAGACAATGTTGTCTGGACCAACACACTAACGGGATTTTACAGATTACACATTTAATTTTAGCACCTTCATATATTAAGTCTGGAATTTCTGCAATAAATTTTCGAAGTTTGTCCGACCGCGGTCGTTTTGCTGACGAAATCATCATTTTTCTACGACAGATAAACAATTACGCAAATGACCGGCAGCGAAAATGTCCGTACTGCTCCGCAGACGAAGTAATACTACCGTTCCTCTCGGTCCGAACTGATTCTACGCCGATGCGCGGTACCGCTCGTGGCCAGCGTTAATTATAACCACACGAACTTCTGCTTTAGACTTAATTTTTCTATATTACAGCGAAATGGATTCTCAATTTACATCGCCCACGGCTTGTCAATTTACGGATGAGGAGTTGTGGGAAGCCTACGATGAAAAATTTAAATAGCAAAAAAAAAGGGTTTTGGGGAAATGGAAAAGGTATGAACATACGGAGGAATTGTCAGAACACCAAATCGATCTTGAAAAAATTTAAAAATTTCTCTTTAACAAACCACAAACGCATCGTTTATAAAAAAATTTCACATACGGAAAAAATACTTCATTTAAGGTTTAATTAATTTCACTATCCGGTTTAAAAAATTTACCCCTTATTTCATGTTTTTTAATACCTATCTAAAATTAAAACAAGACATTTCTTTTATTTTTTATTTTTTAAACTTATTAATTCATTAAAAAACTAACTGACCATTAAAAAATTTTAAAAATTTATGTCCAACTACGCTCTTACACATATTTAATTTATTTTTTGATGATAAAAACAAGCAATTTGCCTTGGAAACCGATTGGGAAATCGGAAGATACACCCTGGATCATCAATCTCTTTTTAAATGTATTCTTACAATGAATTGTAAAAAAAAATAAAAAAAAATAGTATGGAAAAAGAAATCAGAGCCCCCTTGCGGGGACTTCGACGAAAATTGGGAAGATTGGACACAATAGACGACACCTTTTTTCACTGCTCCCCTAAGTCCTACGAAAAAATACTGAAGCAAAGTGGCACCTCACACCTAAAAAAAGAGAGCCGCACTTCAAGACGCTTCCGTGTACCCCCATATGAGGATGATCAATTGGATGGCTACCACCGGCCATAAGAAACTGTGCAGGACAACAAATATATGTAAAAATTTATATAACACAAAAATGTTATCTAAAGTGAGGGGCTAAAAAAAAATCATACGGGATAAAATATAAAATTTTTTTTTATTTTTTTCCCCAGTAATCAATGCCGTTGGATAGATTTAAATAATGGATAACATTGAACGTTTGCTAAAACAAATTTTTGTTCATTGCTGTGGTAATGCAAATTCACCCCGAGTTTTTCTTTTTGTAAGAATGTTTTTTTTAAATTTTAAATTCACTATTGGGACCAACGAAATTTTTTCAACCATCTGCTTTCAATGTCCTTTAACATACACTTTTAAATTAGCGCAAATTTGGTAGAATCTATCAACTTCTTTAAAACGACATAGCCATCCTAATATTTTAAAATTTAAGAAAAAACGCTCAACCACTTGAAAGAAGTGTATAAGTTCGCGTTCCATTCGTGAACACATTCTTTAGGCGTAAAGTGGGGGCATTAAAAACTCTGCATATGATTACCAGGGGAAGCCTCGAACCCCCTGACGTATATTTTTTTCCTGTGTTCAGGGGAATAAAACAAGCTTAAGCTTTTCCAAATTCTTAATTTTGTTTGCAAAACTTTTTCTATCGGCCCCAATTACCCATGCGACCCTTGATCTTGTTCGGTATTGTATAAATTGTGATTCACATCAAATTCACTACATTTTATTTGGGGCTTATGTGGGGAGGATGCCAGCAATGGTTTGCCGAAGAGATGCGCGTTTGCGAAGAGTAAGGGCCTTTTTCTTTGCCCCTTACCATTGACCTCTTACCCTGCGCAAGACCTGGAAATTTCCCTCCATTTCATATGCCAATCTGGGGCGACCCTTTGACGTTCGTCGTCAAACTCGCGACCATGGGTCACCTTTATGGCAAGTTTGCGGCGCGGGGACATGAGGGAAAGAATACTAATTACCAGGGTAGTAAATGATTCCAATCGTTTTCATAATCAAGGGGTAGACCTCTTTATCATCAAAAAAACCCCGCTAAAGATTTCGAAGGGGCCCCGTCGATTTGCTTCCTAAAATAAAAGCGATAATCTCCTTTACCAAAAATATAGAAGATAACCTAATAAAATTCAGATTTGTATTGATTCCTTTAGATTTTTGGCATCCCTCTAAGAAAAACCAGCTCATACCTTCCCGTATTTCCAAATATATGATTCAAAAATCCAATCATTAATAGCAAAAGAGTGTTCAGTTCGACTATATGATCTTTCGCAAATTAGATGAGGAGAACTTGTCCGACAAACAATATTTACATTCAATTGACGGTGACTCAGACATACACATGACGGACTATGGCATGCCAACGCGTGTGGGAAACTCTTTCGGGATGTCAAAATTTAGGCGAGTACAGCGACCTATATTTAAAAAACAGACATTATGCTATTGGCTGACGAATTTGAGCAATTTCGGACTAGCTGCTTGAAAGCTTAGGCTTAGACCAGCGCATTATTGTATACTTTACACGGGTATACCTGGGTATGTATGCTAAAGTTTTACCCGATATTATGCTCCGAGCTGTTGACAGATATCGATATGGTGCTGTTTATAGAGTGAGGTATCCAGAGGTAGGACTAAGCCAGTGCCGAAACGTTACGCGGTCGCGAATAATAAGATCAGCCGAATTTCAAAACCAGATCGGCCTCAAAAATTCTTGATTTATGACGACCATCAACAATCAGTATGGATGGGCGATTTCACAGTGCCTTCCCTACGGATGGGATTTGAGTGGGTAAAGGCGATTAGGCCAATTTTAATTTCAGTGTAGTTGCAGATAACCCTGAAGGTTACATTCTTGAAGTTTACTTAGATTACCCAGCAAGCATTTCACAATCTCCATAGCGATCTCCCATTCTGTCCTGAACACCGCGCCGCCGCCAAATTCTCACGAAAAGAAATTATTAGCCACATTATATAACAAAGAACGTTATGTTAATCCATTACCGCAATTACAACAAGCTTTGGAAAACGGGTTAAATTCTAACAAAAATTAATCGGTGCTTAAAATTGAATCAATCAGTTTGGCCTAAAATCCTACATCGAATTTAAAACAAAACAACGTCGGAATTTGTAGGCCTTCGCTCAAAGATGTACGCGTATAGAATGGATGGGGCGGACAAAGATAAAAAGGCCAAGGGTGTAAGGGGCCCATTGCAAGCGCCACATCACGGTTTAACGATTATTTAACCTATTTGCGTGAGAGCAAAGAAACATCCATAGAACAAAAACTGTTCAAATCAGAGCACCATCAGGTCTTTACCATTCGAAAAACCAAGACCGCTTTAAGTCCCCACGTTGACAAAAGGTATCTGATGCCCAGGGCGGTGGAAACACTGCTGTGGGGACATTGGAGAATAATGGACTCATGTGTTGGCGAATCCTACGACGTGCTGATGTGAAAAGTATTATACAATTATTTTCAGGCAGCTATTAAACAGATTATATATGTGTAAATAGAATATATAGATATATATATATATCATTTATATAGAGTCTCATGTATTTATCGAATAGTGTTGTCGATAGTCCTTGATTCGCTTCGTGCGCTTCCCACTTTATACTTTCATAGCGGACAAATGTTGTAACACGTCATATATTTTAGCGGTTAACTTTAATACGAAATTTACGGACGCGGTATATGGTAATCAGATAATTATATCTTTATATGTAAATGATGTTTATTTATCTAATATACGTATATGTTAAATCAGATGTTTTATTCCTCATCCGGTTTACAACAACCAGCTATATTTCATATTTTACACCTAAACGGCAGAAGTGTTTACTCCCGGTCATTCCAATTATGTATTACTATAAGTACTTAATTAGGTTTATAGGTTTTCTCATATACAGCGTGTTTCTTTCGTAACCCTGATTAATTCTAATACTTGACTTAATACTATGACTATAATAATAATTGGTAACGCCATTATCTCCCGTCTTTTTATTCGCTCCTTCCAGTCCACGAACCATGTTCCTCGAATCTTCAAATTTATACTAAACAACAAGGAAGAACAAATCATGTCATTATCACATACAGTAAGACAGCACTCCTCCATATTAAGCGGTATAATACCGCAGGAATTAATAAAATTATTCGGGGCCTGTTTGCCGGCTTCCACCATGTTCTGTGATGAAGCAAGAAAAAATTAACTATCAGCTGGAAATAAATACTAGTTATGTGAGGCACAAGGACTTACGCCATGCCGTTAAGAGCATTGGAAAGATCTACTGAAAAAATTAATGAATAATGTACTACTTGGAGGCGATGGAGAACGTTCGACTTTCAGACTTTCAGATCAGGATTGTAAATTCCTCCACTACAGTATTTAACGAGAATTTAGGTTGCGCGGGAACTATATTAGAAATGATATTATCTTTGGTCTATCCCATCTACGTAGGCATGTTAGCATATTTCCAAAACAGCTTTTGAAAGGCTACTGAACAGCTTCTGAACGGCTCCAGAACAGCTTCCGAACGGCTTTTGAACAGCTTTTGAACGGCTTTTGAACAGCTTCTGAACTGCTTTTGAACGGCTTTTAAACGGCTCCTGAACAGCTTTTGAACGGCTTCTGATCGGCTACTGAACAGCTTCTTAACGGCTTTTGAGCGGCTTCCGAACAGCTTCTGAACGGCTTTTGAACGCCTCCTGAACGGGTATCCGTTCAATGACTATATCTCTTGGCACTAGATGGCGCCAGGAATTTATTTCCGTGTGTGATACGTTCAGGGTGTGATACGTTCCGAGTGTGATACGTTCCGGGTGTGATATGCCGTATGGAAGCTATTGCTTGTGGAGGCGATTCATGTTTCAAATGTGTTTGGGGGTCGGATAGATAGTAGTAGGTAGGGGGTCAATTGAGCGTGGGACCTTCATTATCTATTTACGAACCCTAGGTTTGGTTTTCCGAACGGTAAAGACCTGTTGGTGCTCTTATGGTGATTTGTACAGTTTCTGTTCTATGGATGTTTCTTTGCTCTCACGCAAATAGGTTAAATAATCGTTAAACGTGATGTGGCGCTTGACGATGTGCCTCTTTACACCCTTGGCCTTCTTATCTTTGCCCGCCCCATCCACTCTATACGCGTACATCTTTGAGCGAAGGCCTACAAATTCCGACATGTTTTGTGTTTAAATCGATGTAGGATTTAAGCCAAAGTGAATTGATTCATGCTAAGACCGATGATGAATGTTTTAGAATTAACCCGTTTTCCAGAGCTTGTTGTAAATTGCGTCAATGGATAACATAATTAGTTCGTTGTTATAAATAATGTGCTAATAATTCTTTTCGTGAGAATTTGGCGGCGCGCGGTGTTCAGGACAGAATGGAAGATCCGCTATGGAGAATTGTGAATGCCTTGCGGCGTAATCTAAGTCAACTCAAGGAAATGTAGCACTTCAGGATTATCTGCAGCTACACTGAAATTTAAAATTGCCTAAATCGCCTTCTACCCACTCAAATCCTCCGTAGGGAAGGCACTGTGACATCGCCCATCAATACTGATTGTTGATTGTCGTCATAAATCAAGAATTTTGATGGCCGATCTGGTTTGAAATTCGGTTAATATTTATTATTCGCGACCGCGTAACGTTTCGAGCACTGGCTTAGTCCTCCTCGGATACCTCACTCTATAAACAGCACTATATCGATATCTGTTAACAGCTCGAGCAGAATACCGGTAAACTTTTTCATACAATCCCAGGTATACCCGTATAATAATGCGCTGGGTCTAAGCCGTAAGCTTTCAAGCAGCTAGTCCGAAATTGCTCAAATTCGTCAGCCAATAGCATAATGTCTGTTTTTAAATATAGGTCGCTGTACTCGCCTAAATTTTGACACCCGAAAGGAAGTTCCACACGTGTATGGCATGCGCATAGTCTCATATGAATGTCGAGTCAGTATTGAACTGTAAAAGTTTGTTTTTGTCGGGCAAGTTCTGTCTTACCTAATTTTGCGAAAGCAATCAATAACGTCAAACGCGAAACACTCTTTTGCGTGTTAATAATTGGAATTTGAATCATCTAAAATTTGGAAATACGGGGTGTAGCTATGATGCTGGGTTTTTATAGAGAGGATGCCAAAAATCTAAAGGAATCAATAAAATCTGAATTTAGTGGGTTATCGTACTATATTTTGGTTCGTAAAAGAGATTGTATCGCTCTTTATTATAGGAAGCAAATCGACTTGGCCTTCGAAATCTTTGCGAGGTTTTTGATTGATAAAATGAGAGTCATACCCACTTAGAGTATGAAAACGATGGGAATCACGTGACTATCTGGGAATTAGTATTATCACTCCTCATGTGCCGCGCCGCGATAATTGCCAGTAAGGTGATTCAGGTCGGCGAGCTTGGACGTCACGAACGTCAAATGGGTCGCAGCAGATGTGGCAGTATGAAATGGAGCGGAAATTCCAGGTCTTTGGCAGGCGTAAGAGGCTCAATCGTTAGAGGGCAAAGAAATACGGTCTCTACGTCTTCTGCAAACTGACACACCTCTTCGGCCAAACCAGCTGCAGCCTCGCCACGATAAGCCCAAAATAAAATGTCGGGAGTTTGATGAGAGTCAGATTTATACAATACCGAACGAAGATCGACGGTCGCAGTGGGTAGACATGGCGGCCGATAGAAAAAGATTTGCAAACAGAATTAAGAATTTGGAAAAAGCTCTAAGCTTAGTTTTATTGCCTGAACACAGAGGAAAAATATACCGTCAGCGATTCGAGGCATTCCTGGTAATCAATATGCAGGGATTTAATGCTCCCGACTTTACGCCTAAAGAAATGTGTATCGCGAATAGAACGCGAACTTATACATCTTCTCTTCAAGGGTGGAGCGTAATTCCTTAAATATTAAATATTAGGATGGGCTAGTAGATTTAAAGAACGTTGATAGACTTCTATCTAACATTTGCGCTAATTATTACAAAAAGTGTAGAATTAAAGGACATAGAAAGCAGATGTGTTGAAAAAATATTCATTAGTGTACCAATAGTGAATTTAGAAATATACAAAAAACAACCATCTTACAATAAGAAAACTCTGCGGCGAAGTTGCATGTACCACAGCAATGAACTTAAAAAATAAAAGAGAGCAATATGGTTATACGTTAGTGCATTTTATTAGCGTCACCTCACTCTTAGATAATACATGTGTGTAATATATAAATTTTACATATATTTGTTGCATCCTGCACAGTTTCTTATGGCCGGTGGTAGCCCATCTAATTGATCATCCGCTATATGGAGGTAGCACGGTAAGCAGTCTTGAAGTGCGGCTCTCTTTTCTTGAGGTGTGAGGTGCCACTTCGGCTTCAGGTACTTTATTTCGTAGGACATATAGAGGGAGCAGTGATAATAAGAGTGTCGTCTATTGTGTCCAATCTTCCACAATTTTCGTCGATAGTCTGCAAGGCGGCTCTGATTTCTTCTTCCATACTATCTTCTATATTTATTTTTACAATTTCATTGTAAGAGAATACAATTTAATAGAGATTGATTGACCCAGGCTGTAGTACTTCCGATTTCACGAAACTCACGTTTCCAAGAGCAACCTTACTTGTTTTTATCATCATAAAAAATAAATTAAGTATGTGTACAAGAGCGTAGTGTGGACATATTATTAAAGTATTTAATGGTAGTTAGTTTTATGTTATAATTAGCAATAAGTTAGATTACAAAATAAATAAGTAAAAAGCAAAATGTTCTTGTTTAATTCATAGCGCTAGGTATTAAAAAGTCATGAAATAAATGCTAACTGGTAACCAGCGATATACTATGAAGAAGTAGATCTGAAACTACGTGATAAATGAAGTAATTTTTCCAGTATGTTCAATATCCTTATTAAAAGCGAGTGCGTCTTAGATGGTCTTGCATTGTATAGGCAGAATATTTTTAAGTTTTTTCAGATCAGGACTAAGGTGTATGTCTCCACGACTGATGCCTCCATGTTGTTTCACAATACCTTCTCCATTCGCCAGACATCCCTCTTATGATATTTACAATCCATTCATCGTAGGCTCCCCACAACTCCTCATCCGTAAATTGAAAAGCCGTAGGCGATGTAAATTGAGAATTCCATTTCGCTGTAATATAGAAAAAATAAGGTCTAAGGCAGAAAGTTCGTGTGAGGTATAATCATAAATATTTATGAATGAAAGCTAATAAAAATTACAGAGGATATCCTAAAACAAAACTTTAACGCAATTTCTAAATGTGACAATGTATAAAGAAAATAATTAAAAGTACTTACATGTCATAGGATGCAAGGTTCTAGGAAAACTATGAGATGTAAAAGCGCTAAGGATTAACAATATAACTGTTACATGGGTAGAAGAAAGAAGTCCCCCTTTTTGATAAATCGTAAGAATGCCAATAATTAGAGATAGAGGGTCAATTCCAAGAATGTAATAATGATTATACCTGCTCTGAGACTACATTCCTCGGAAGGATGGATAACATCATGTTGAGACCTGTTTCTAAGACAGAATATCGGTATTTTTCACTGTAAAAAATATCTTCCTATGAGTACAAGTAAACCGCGCTAAATCGCCCTGATTAATTTACATGCATCAACGGCCATGTAAAAAAAAAAATTTCCGAGAACCGCGTCACGCCCTGACATCATTTACGTGCGTCAACGACCATGTAAACTCCGAGAACGCGTCGTGGCGAAAATAGATGCGAAACGAAACCGCACTAATTAAATAGAACGTACCCGCGGAGCACATCTTTTCCGAGGATGTCATACTATTCCCGCGGATTAACACAAGTACAATCTTATAATTAGCTGCGAAATGAAGCGCGGAATTACCCGCGGAATAAAAAACGCGACCTTGAAACAGCGCGAACGAGCGCGATTAAAAGTGCAGGAGCCGTAATTCGAAACTTTGATTCTGCCAAACATGTACTACGCGGATTAAAAAGCGCTGAAGATGCGAATCAAGCTTCGGTTCCGCGAAAATTACTCGCGTGAAATTAAAAGCACGCGAGCCGCTAAATCAAACTTCGATTCGCACGAAATTACACGCAGGATTTAAAAGCGCGACCGTGAAATAGCCGCGAAATTAGTCGCGAATCAATCCGCGAACCGCGGATACATGAAGTTATGGGACGCGAATAGCCTTGAAAATGATCCAGAAACGGTGTAGCCTCCCTACTCACGTGACTCTACAGGCAAACTTAGAAATTCCTGACAACTATAAATTGGATGATTTGTTTGTTTACAAATAACGCAATTAGAATTAGTAGAAATGAGTGATGTACGTTTAATCTCGCGCACTTTATTTTGATTAGTTTCTAATGTTTCATATAAATTTGCCTTTCCCTTTAAAAAAGTTTTTAAATCGTCCATAGTTGGACAGTCTACTGGTTTAAATTCCTCCCAATCTCATAACGTTTTTTTGTCTAATTTTTCTGTAATACTGTATATTAATAACGTATCCCAACCCTCAGTTGGTTGACCTAATAACTATAATGACCCGAACATGTTTTGATAAGCCATCTAGCAATGTGTGAATATCTGAGGATGATTCTTTGGTTATGTTATTTAAATTGAAAATCGATTTTATATAATTATGTATTAGCAGTTTTGTATCATTGTATCTTCCACATATCAAATCCCATGCTAAATTGTAATTATCGCCTGTAAATTCGATTGAACGTATGATTTGTGCTAGTAGGTATACTATGCCGGTACGGGGCCACTTCAAGGTCATTCGTGTCCCATAACTTCATGCATCCGCGGTTAATTTCGCGGTTATTTCAAGGTCGCGCTGTTAATCCGCGGGCAATTTCGGGGAATCGAAGTTTAATTAGCGACCACGCCTTTAATCCGCGGGAAATTTCGTGGAATCGAAGTTTGATTAGCGGCTCACGCTTTTAATCCGCGGGTAATTTCCTGGAATCGAAGTTTGATTAGCGGCTCACGCTTTTAATCCGCGGGCAATTTCCTGGAATCGAAGTTTGATTAGCGAATCAAGTTTTTAATCCGCGGGCAATTTCGTGGAATTGAAATTTGATTAGCGACCACGCCTTTAATCCGCGAGCAATTTCCTGGAATCGAAGTTTGATTAGCGACTCACGCTTTTAATCCGCGGGTAATTTCGCGGAATCGAAGTTGGTTAGCGGCTCGAGTTTTTAATCCGCGGGCAATTTCCTGGAATCGAAGTTTGATTAGCGAATCGAGTTTTTAATCCGCGGGCAATTTCGTGGAATTGAAATTTGATTAGCGACCACGCCTTTAATCCGCGAGCAATTTCCTGGAATCGAAGTTTGATTAGCGACTCACGCTTTGAATCCGCGGGTAATTTCGCGGAATCGAAGTTTGGTTAGCGGCTCGCGTTTTTAATCCGCGGGTAAATTCTCGGAATCGAAGGCTAATTTCGCGGAATCGAAGCCAAAGGCGCTTTTGATTAGTAGCTCGCGCTTTGAATCCGCGGATAATTTCGTGGAATCGAAGTTTGGTTAGCGGCTCGCGTTTTTAATCCGCGGCTATTCAAGGTCGTGCTTTTTATTCCGCGGGTAATTTCACGCTTTATTTCGTAGATAATTTCAAGTTTGCGCTTTTTAATCCGCGGGAAATATGGGAACCGCGGAAAGATGGCGTCCGCGACTACGCTAATCAGTGGTTTCGTTTCGCGGCTATTTCAAGGTCGCGCTTTTTATTCCGCGGGTAATTTCGCGATAAAATCCGCGACCCATTAGCATTAATTACTACAATTAGCATTTAAATCGCGACCGATGACGCAGTAGTCTTAATGTATAGTATTCTTGGAATAGAACGAAATACATGACATCGCGGATCGTTAATTAATTTCGCGGTTTTTATATTGTGCTTAATGAAAATAGAACCTTTCAGGAATTTTAAACACGTCCCAACATGACTGGAACTTTCTCTCATTTCGAATAGACGTAAATAGAATTTATGTCACACAGATAGACAGAACCTTTTCGCGATTCTCGGAATTTGCATGACCGTTGACGCATGTAAACAAATCAGGCAGGTAGGCCACGCTTTTAATCCATGGCTAATTTCACGCTTTATTACGCAGCCAATTTCAAGTTTGCGCTATTTAGTCCGCGGTGAAGATGGTAGTCGCGGAAAGATGGCATCCGCGGCTATGGTAATTAGCGGTATCGTTCGCGGCTATTTCAAGATCGTGCCTTTTAATCCGCGGCTAAGTTCACGGCGAATTCGAGATTTGATATCGCGGATTCCGCGAAATAAAATCCGCGACCCATTAGCATTAATTACTACAATTAGCATTTAAATCGCGACCGATGACGCAGTAGTCTTAATGTATAGTATTCTTGGAATAGAACGAAATACATGACTTAGAACCTTTCTCCATCGCGGATCGTTAATTAATTTCGCAGTTTTTATATTGTGCTTAATGAAAATAGAACCTTTCAGGAATTTTAAACACGTCCCAACATGACTGGAACTTTCTCTCATTTCGAATAGACGTAAATAGAATTTATGTCACACAGATAGAAAGAACCTTTTCGCGATTCTCGGAATTTTGCATGACCGTTGACGCATGTAAACAAGTCAGGCAGGTACCTATATTGTGTCTTACAAACAGGTCTCAACATGATGTACCCTCCTTCCAGAATGACAATTAGTCAGACAGGCATAAAAATTATTACATTCTTGAAATTGCTCTTTCAATCTTAATTATTGCATTCTTGACGATATAAAAGGGTGTTTTCTTTCTATCCATCACTGCGTTCGAGTTTCTAGCTTCGTACATCTCAGAGCTCTTCTACGAGTGCAACTTTAGTGCTTTATACAACGTTTCGTGTAAGTAAATATATTTTTTTAATATCTGACTTTTTCCAAATTTAAATTTTTATAGTTGTATATATTTCTTTCATTAACTTTGAATTATTTTTGCAAGTTTTAAATCCTTATTCAATATCTTTCTGTTTAAATTTATGCTTCTTCATTATAACTTTCATCCAAATACTTTTTCTACGTCTTAAATAAATTTAATGAAATAGTTTTTCATAACCATAGTGCTTCATACATCTCAGAGTCCTCCTCCTACAATTTGCATACTATTACATGTAAGTAATTATTTATTTATATTTCTTTACAGTCATTTAAATTATATTAAAGTTTTTGTTTTAGAATATTCTTATGTGATTTATATTAGCTTTCATTCAAAAATATTTATCATTATAACCATACGAACTTCTGCTTCAGACTTGATTTTTCTATATTACAGCGAAATGGATTCTCAATTTACATCGTCCGCGGCTTCTCAACTTACCGATGAGTTGTACGCGACCGACGATAGCGCGATATTGAAGAGCATAGAGATGGACATAAGGATGATGGAGACTGTGGTGGACGATATGGAAGAGATGGCGATTGCAATGCATATTGAAGAAATATTGAAGAGGATGAAATCCATATTCGTAAGAATGAAGGATCATCCCACGGCGCAGGTGTTACTGCCTAGAATATTAAATATATTGGAGGGCATCCATTTCTATTTGGTAAATTATCCAGAATGTATTATTAATGCGTGTATAAGATAATTTTCTGATTGTGCTAATAATTGAAACAAGACATTTGCTTTTACTTATTGTGTGACTAAGTTATTGCTAATACGGCATTAAAACTAACTGACCATCAAATAATTTCAAGTTGTGAAATCGGAAGACTACAGCCCGAGTCATCAGATCTTTATAAATTGTATTCTCTTACAATGAAATTGCAAAAAGTAAATATAGAAGAGAGTATGGAAGAAGAAATTGGAGCCGCCTTGCAGACTATCGACGAAAATTGTGGAAGATTGGACGCAATAGACGACAATCTTACATCACTGCTTTCTTTATATGTTCTACAAAATAAAATATATCGACTCTTCCTGAAGCAGAAGTGGCACCTCATACCTCAAGGAAAAGAGCCGCACTTCAAGACTGCTTACCGTGCTACCGCCATATAGCGGATGATCAATTGGATGGGCCACCACCAGCCATAAGAAACTGTGCAGGATGCAACAAATATATGTAAAATTTATATATCACACACATGTATTATCTAAGAATGAGGTGACGTTAAATAAAATGCACTACGTATAACTACAATTCTTTTTATTTTTATCTAGTAATACAATTAGGTAGATTTAAATAATCGAATAACATATGAACGTTTGCTATAGGAATGACTTTCATGTATTCTAAATTCACTATTGGTACACTAACGAATTTTTTAAACACATCTGCTTTCTAATGTCCTTTAATATACACTTTTGTATAATTAGCGCAAATGTTAGATAGAAGTCTATCAACGTTCTTTAAATCTACATAGCCATCCTTATACCTATTTAATATTTTAAAAATTACGCTCCAACCGCTTGAAGAGAAGATGTAGTTGCGTTTCATCCGTGATGCTCATTTCTTTAGGTGTAAAGTCAGGAGCATTAAATCCCTGCGTATTGATTACCGGGGATGCCTCGAATCGCTAACGGTATATATTTTTCTCTGTGTTCAGGCAATAAAACTAAGCTTAGAACCTTTCCAAATTCTTAATTCTGTTTGCAAATCTTTTTCTATCGGCCGCCATAGCTACCCACTGCGACCTTCGATTTTCGTTCGGTATTGTATAAATCGTGACTCTCTCATCAAACTTCACCGACATTTTCTTTAAATGATTTTCTTTACAATTCCCGTACTTATAATAATATTGATTTTTCTTAGTAAATCCTCTCCTGATCTAAATTCAAAATAATTAACAAAATTAATCGCTCAAATCCTCAACCGTCGACATAAAATTGGAAGTGTAGTGTTAGGAGGAATTTAAAAAGCGGTACAGTAGCTTATCGCCTCATTCTTCACGATAATATTATCAAGTACGGGAATTGTCAAGAAAATCATTTAAAGAAAATGTCGGTGAAGTTTGATGAGAGAGTCACGATTTATACAATACTGAACGAAGATCGAAGGTCACAGTGGGTAGCTATGGCGGCCGATAGAAAAAGATTTGCAAACAGAATTAAGAATTTGGAAAGGGTTCTAAGCTTAGTTTTATTGCCTGAACACAGAGAAAAAATATATACCGTTAGCGATTCGAGGCATCCCCGGTAATCAATACGCAGGGATTTAATGCTCCTGACTTTACACCTAAAGAAATGAGCATCACGGATGAAACGCAACTACATCTTCTCTTCAAGCGGTTGGAGCGTAATTTTTAAAATATTAAATAGGTATAAGGATGGCTATGTAGATTTAAAGAAAGTTGATAGACTTCTATCTAACATTTGCGCTAATTATACAAAAGTGTATGTTAAAGGACATTAGAAAGCAGATGTGTTTAAAAAATTCGTTAGTGTACCAATAGTGAATTTAGAATACATGAAAGTCATTTCTACAATAAGAAAAACTCTGGGTGAATGTTGCATGTACTATCGCGATGAACTTAAAATTTGTTCTATAGCAAACGTTGATATGTTATTCGATTATTTAAATCTACCTAATTGTATTACTAGATAAAAATAAAAAGAATTTTAGTTATACGTAGTGCATTTTATTTAACGTCACCTCATTCTTAGATAATACATGTGTGTGATATATAAATTTTACATATATTTGTTGCATCCTGCACAGTTTCCTATGGCTGGTGGTGGCCCATCCAATTGATCATCCGCTATATGGAGGTAGCACGGTAAGCAGTCTTGAAGTGCGGCTCTTTTTCTTGAGGTATGAGGTGCCACTTCTGCTTCAGGAAGAGTCAATATATTTTATTTTGTAGAACATATAAAGAAAGCAGTGATGTAAGATTGTCGTCTATTGCGTCCAATCTTCCACAATTTTCGTCGATAGTCTGCAAGGCGGCTCCAATTTCTTCTTCCATACTCTCTTCTATATTTACTTTTTGCAATTTCATTGTAAGAGAATACAATTTAATAAAGATCTGATGACTCGGGCTGTAGTCTTCCGATTTCACAAACTTGAAATTATTTGATGGTCAGTTAGTTTTAATGCCGTATTAGCAATAACTTAGTACACAAATAAGTAAAAGCAAATGTCTTGTTTCAATTATTAGCACAATCAGAAAATTATCTTATACACGCATTAATAATACATTCTGGATAATTTACCAAATAGAAATGGATGCCCTCCAATATATTTAATATTCTAGGCAGTAACACCTGTGCCGTGGGATGATCCTTCATTCTTACGAATATGGATTTCATCCTCTTCAATATTTCTTCAATATGCATTGCAATCGCCATCTGGTATGGTTATAATGATAAATATTTTTGAATGAAAGCTAATATAAATTACATAAGAATATTCTAAAACAAAAACTTTAATATAATTTAAATGACTGTAAAGAAATATAAATAAATAATTACTTACATGTAATAGTATGCAAAATTGTAGGAGGAGGACTCTGAGATGTATGAAGCACTATGGTTATGAAAAACTATTTCATTAAATTTATTTAAGACGTAGAAAAAGTATTTGGATGAAAGTTATAATGAAGAAGCATAAATTTAAACAGAAAGATATTGAATAAGGATTTAAAACTTGCAAAAATAATTCAAAGTTAATGAAAGAAATATATACAACTATAAAAATTTAAATTTGGAAAAAGTCAGATATTAAAAAATATATTTACTTACACGAAACGTTGTATAAAGCACTAAAGTTGCACTCGTAGAAGAGCTCTGAGATGTACGAAGCTAGAAACTCGAACGCAGTGATGGATAGAAAGAAAACACCCCTTTTATATCGTCAAGAATGCAATAATTAAGATTGAAAGAGCAATTTCAAGAATGTAATAATTTTTATGCCTGTCTGACTAATTGTCATTCTGGAAGGAGGGTACATCATGTTGAGACCTGTTTGTAAGACACAATATAGGTACCTGCCTGACTTGTTTACATGCGTCAACGGTCATGCAAAATTCCGAGAATCGCGAAAAGGTTCTTTCTATCTGTGTGACATTAAATCTATTTACGTCTATTCGAAATGAGAGAAAGTTCCAGTCATGTTGGGACGTGTTTAAAATTCCTGAAAGGTTCTATTTTCATTAAGCACAATATAAAAACTGCGAAATTAATAACGATCCGCGATGGAGAAAGGTTCTAAGTCATGTATTTCGTTCTATTCCAAGAATACTATACATTAAGACTACTGCGTCATCGGTCGCGATTTAAATGCTAATTGTAGTAATTTAAAGCTAATGGGTCGCGGATTTTATTTCGCGGAATCCGCGATATCAAATCTCGAATTCGCCGTGAACTTAGCCGCGGATTAAAAGGCACGATCTTGAAATAGCCGCGAACGATACCGCTAATTACCATAGCCGCGATGCACTTTCCGCGACTACCATCTTCACCGCGGACTAAATAGCGCAAACTTGAAATTGGCTGCGTAATAAAGCGTGAAATTAGCCATGGATTAAAAGCGTGGCCTACCTGCCTGATTTGTTTACATGCGTCAACGGTCATGCAAAATTCCGAGAATCGCGAAAAGGTTCTGTCTATCTGTGTGACATAAATTCTATTTACGTCTATTCGAAATGAGAGAAAGTTCCAGTCATGTTGGGACGTGTTTAAAATTCCTGAAAGGTTCTATTTTCATTAAGCACAATATAAAAACCGCGAAATTAATTAACGATCCGCGATGTCATGTATTTCGTTCTATTCAAGAATACTATACATTAAGACTACTGCGTCATCGGGTCGCGATTTAAATGCTAATTGTAGTAATTAATGCTAATGGGTCGCGGATTTTATTGCGAAATTACCCGCGGAATAAAAAGCGCGACCTTGAAATAGCCGCGAAACGAAACCACTGATTAGCGTAGTCGCGGACGCCATCTTTCCGCGGTTCCCATATTTCCCGCGGATTAAAAAGCGCAAACTTGAAATTATCTACGAAATAAAGCGTGAAATTACCCGCGGAATAAAAAGCGCGACCTTGAAATAGCCGCGGATTAAAAACGCGAGCCGCTAACCAAACTTCGATTCCGCGAAATTATCCGCGGATTCAAAGCGCGAGCTACTAATCAAAAGCGCCTTTGGCTTCGATTCCGCGAAATTAGCCTTCGATTCCGAAAATTTACCCGCGGATTAAAAACGCGAGCCGCTAACCTAACTTCGATTCCGCGAAATTACCCGCGGATTCAAAGCGTGAGTCGCTAATCAAACTTCGATTCCAGGAAATTGCTCGTGGATTAAAGGCGTGGTCGCTAATCAAATTTCAATTCCACGAAATTGCCCGCGGATTAAAAACTCGATTCGCTAATCAAACTTCGATTCCAGGAAATTGCCCGCGGATTAAAAACGTGAGCCGCTAACCAAACTTCGATTCCGCGAAATTACCCGCGGATTAAAAGCGTGAGTCGCTAATCAAACTTCGATTCCAGGAAATTGCTCGCGGATTAAAGGCGTGGTCGCTAATCAAATTTCAATTCCACGAAATTGCCCGCGGATTAAAAACTTGATTCGCTAATCAAACTTCGATTCCAGGAAATTGCCCCGCGGATTAAAAGCGTGAGCCGCTAATCAAACTTCGATTCCAGGAAATTACCCGCGGATTAAAAGCGTGAGCCGCTAATCAAACTTCGATTCCACGAAATTGCCGCGGATTAAAGGCGTGGTCGCTAATTAAACTTCGATTCCCCGAAATTGCCGCGCGGATTAACAGCGCGACCTTGAAATAACCGCGAAATTAACCGCGGATGCATGAAGTTATGGGACACGAATGACCTTGAAGTGGCCCCGTACCGGCATAGTATACCTACTTGTGCTGACCCCGAAGACAGGGAAGCTCGCAAATAATGAAACTTTTGTATGGGATTAATTGATTCGTTTTTGTGTATTAACGATTCGAAGGTATCGCGGAAGTCTAGCCAATCTTCATAGTTACCATTAAATTTTGGCAACGTTATTTGCGGTTATTTTATATTGTTTAACTTATGATCAGGTTCGTATGGATTTGTAGAGTTAGAATTAACGCTAACATTGTCGTCATTTGCATCGGACGTATGTTGTTCTATTAAAATTTTAGCCTTAGACAAAAGTTTATAATATGAGTTGTCAAAATGTTCTCGTTCTAATAGTTGAAGTTCATAATTATCATGCAATTTCACTCTGTAAATTATCAAATTGTGTTAATAACCCCTCAAATCTTGAGATTCGAAACTGAGCTTCCGTAATTAAATTCACTTTATCGGTAGCGTCACTAAACTTTTCGATTAACTCATTTAAATATTTTTCAAATAGTGTCATTTGACCTTTGACAGCTGCACGTTTCTTAATTAACGTATCTAGTGACCTGTTAAAGAGAGTTCGATAACGATAACCACGTAAATAATAAAACTAACCTTAAAATTTGTTTGTAGATATCCCAAATTGAAAAGAAGGGAAAAACTTACTTGGATAAATGGATCACAGGGTCTGTTGACTGTTCACCACGTTACACAATGCCGTTCGGTTCGAAAGACCATATGTATAATTGTAGAAAAACACCTTTTTTTGTATTGTTTTGTTGTACGTTTTTTGTTCAAGCACAAGGAATATACACACGTGTTGCATGATTTTTGTACAATTTTTTTGTTTGTATCGTACTACCGTATTACCTTCCGCGGTAAATTCAAATACAACATGTATGCTTTAACATCCTGTATATTATTACGATTTTAGATACTCCTCTTCAATTCATGGCAACTTTCTTTAATAATCCCTATACCTATCTATCTAGTTTTTAAAATAATAGACATTATTTGAGATTTTTACGAAATGTTGCTGGCCGAAATCTTACATGCATGGGTGGTGATTCAAATTTTATTCGATCGAGTATTTCTTGGAATTTCAGGCAATTCATCGAAAAGTTTTTTGTATTAACTGGAGTCTACAAGATGGCCATCGAAATTGTTGCCTTGTTGGTTTCTTGCTATTTAATTTTTTTAAAAATCGAACACCCTGTATATTTTTACAAAATATAATATAGAAGCTCTTCTAGAATTTTTTTTGTAAACATATCCCTTTACCTAAAATGCGTTGTTTAAAAACGTAGGGTGCTGTGATGAAATACCATAAACTTTTGTTTTGCTAAAGATATTCATTAAAGCAAATGTGGAAACGTTATTTTTGTTGGAACAATTTCATCACCTACTCGAAGTAACCGTCATTTTCCTACATTCATTGTCTAGTAAGTTTACCAGCACGGATAAATAATAAATAGCGAAAATAAGCAGACAAATGTTAATTTCAGTTCAACATAAAAGGAATAGATTTATTTAGCACCGCGTCGTTTTTTCAGTAGTAAGAAATATAACAAGAACGTATCGAAAGTTATTTAAAAATTTCCCAGTTTAGCTAAGTAGAAATATTTATGAAAAAACTTCCTAGATGAATTTCTAAGGCAATACACAACATGGACATTACACAAAATAATACTCCTGACTTGTTGGTAAATATTAAATAAAATACAAGGAATCGCATTATAGTTTGTATGAGGCAAAATGGTGTTCACTTCGAATAGATGTGAGTATGCAGTTTATTTTTAATTAATATCTTTAGGAAAACAAAAGTTTATAGTATTCCATCACAGTACTCTATGAATTTTAGTAAAAAAACGTATCCGCATAGCTTCATATTTAATCCTCAGCTTCATATTTACTTAACTACAGAACGATAAACGTATAGGAACATAACCAAAAAATAAATGCTAATATAGCTCATGGTATTGGTGGAACCATTCCCGGCAAAAACAATGTGGCAAAGAAAATAGCGCTAACACGAACATGTTTCTGCCTACCTGGCGTCATCAGCATGGTTCTGAGCACAATCTTCTGCTGCTAATCATTGCGTTTGCCCCTCAGTTTATGTTGCTAATCTCCAAAACAGCACTGAATATGTCTTTCGGCGACACCTATCGCCAAGAAACAAAGTCACGCCGTCCCAGAGGGCAGCAAGACAAACCGGAGTGTAGATGTCCACCACCTATCGGGCAGCTCCTGGGCTGCCAAACGCAAGGGGGCGTTGTGCCTAGGCACAGCGACACCTATACGTGCAAATGATTCCTCAGGGTTACCATGATGTACAGAAATACACGTGGAAAGAATGCCCAATAACAATAACCAAAAAATAAATGCTAATATAGCTCATGGTATTGGTGAAATCATTCCCGGCAAAAACAATGTAGCAGAGAAAATAGCGCTAACACATGAACATGTTTCTGTCTACCCGGCGTTGTTTTAGAGAGTATGTACTTCGTCCACTATTTGCAGTGACTTCACTAACGACAACGCTCTATTTTGTAATTGTTCCAGTGCGTCATATAAGCATTTATAATAGCTATGAATACTTTGTAAATCTGTTTCAACAGAAGTATCTTGAAATTTTGACTGGCTCTCCTTAATAGCTGCAGCTTCGGCAGGATTGAATTGTAGAATAACAAAAAAAGCTGCCTGCAACCAGGTTCCTCAACATGTAAGAATCGGCTGTGGTGGTTCATGAATATCGGAACACTGTGCGTGAAATGTTCGAAGACGTTTTGGAGATTTGAGAAAAACTTTTTTTGTACTTAATATTAATGCATCTACCTCGGGATAACATTGTCTAATAGTTTGTGCCACAAGATGTAAAGCATGCACTTTACAAGTTACATGTAAAACTCAGTCGCAACCATGTTTAAGAAGTGAACGGCCTACCGCACGCATTGTCGCTGTACCATCGCTCATAAACATCAACACTTGACGTGTTGAGAAAGTTTTTTAACGTAGTAAGTATCACAGTCGTAATTGCTGCACTAGTACACCCTTGTAATCTTTTGCTAGCTACTAACAGTGGAAATATCGGTTTATGTTGATCCAGTACAGGAACTATAACATGTATAACAGAATTTTTTTTACAATCTGTTGTCTCATCGACACACAACCAAAGCAACTGATTTTCTAATGTATATTCTAATGCTTACGTGCTGTTGCCGTAGTTGGCAATTTCAACTACGGGTTGTATTTGTTCCAAAAGTTCTTAAACGATTTCTTATCTAGTATGTTAAGTGACAAATTACATGTTATCATCATAACATGTAAATCGAAAATAAAGTAATTTTTATTTCACGCGCCGTTTTTTCTATTTCTGTGTTTTGCACTATTTACATGCTTCCTACAGTCGTTCTTTTGCCAGCATATCAAAGTTTTCTCGCACACTTTACAAACTATTTTAGCACCGTCGTACAACAAATCTGGAAACTCACAGATAAAGTTTTTTACTTTATCAGCAAAGGGTCGTTGTTTAGCCTTGCGCACAATGGACATTTTTAATTAAAAATTTTCTTGAATAACTAGTATTCCGCTCGCCTGATTTAATTCACACGCACACGCCGCGCTAATGCTGATTGATATGTATGAATTTGAACTGCTTTGCCACCCGGCAGATGTTTATGCATCGCATCAGACAGGCGCGCGCCGAGTTCCGTTGGCTGCTCCAGCTGTTACGGCTACGCTGGGACGACACGATTATCTTGCCTTCGACATCACTGCTAGTTCCTTAATTTTCAAGCGGCGATCTGCTAATACAATTTCTTCAATAATTGAAATGTTTTGAGGCGTCATCAATTCAATTGGCTGACGGGGCGCTCATCATCTTCAAGGGAATCTTGCCCCAAACGGAAACATTTTGTCCACTTTTTACAGTGGAATATGATGGAGATAACTCACCATAAACGCAGTCTAAACGTTGTTTAATATGTCAGTCACGTTGTCTGCCTGGCTACTAAAAACTACTACTTTTCGAGCCGTAATATACTACATGGGCTGAAAAGTCTTTGGCCTACCAATGAAAAAACGACATTTTTAATGAAAAAACTGTTTTATTCTTCGACATAATCTCCATCTAGAGTAATGCACTTATTGTAGCGGTCCTCTAACATTTTGATGCCGGTTTTGTAGTGCTGCGCGTCAAGTCCTTCAAAATAGGCGTCTGTTTCCAACCCTACTTCGTCATTTGAGTGAAATCTTTTGCCAGAGAGCCACATTTTCAATCGGGGAAACAGGAAATAGTCGCTGGGGGCTAGGTCGGGCGAATACGGTGGGTGGTGAACCTTTTCGTAGCGCAATTCCTTCAATTTATCGGTCGTATCGCGAGCAGAATGAGCTGGGGCGTTGTCGTGGTGAAAGAGCATTTTCTTCTTCGCCATGTGCGGTCGTTTTGCCTTGTATTCGACGTCCAATCGATCCAATAATGCACAGTAATATTGTTTGTTGATTGTTGTACCATATTTAAGGTAGTCTATAAATATTATACTGTGCGCGTTCCAAAAAATACTGGCCAACACTTTACCGGCTGATTGTTGCGTCTTTGAGCGCTTCGGACGATTCTCACCAGGCAATAACCACTCTGCCGACTGCCGACTGGAATCAGGAGTGTTGTGGTGGACCCATGTTTCATCCATTGTCACGAAGCGCCGCAAAAAATCCTTCTTATTGCGCGTAATAAGTGCCAGATTCTCCTTCGAAGGTTTGACACATTGGTCTTTTTGATCAATAGTTAAGAAACGCGGCACCCAACGCGCACAAAACTTCTTCATGTATAAACATTCATGAATGATATGACCTACATGTTCCTTTGAAATGCCTATGGTCTTTGCTAGCTCACTCAATTTCACTTTGAGGTCATTCAGCGCAATTTCACGAATTTTTTTATTTTCTGGCGTAACTGCTTAATTTGGCCTTCCTGAACGTTGTGCATCATTTGTGCTGGTATGGTCACGACGAAATTCAGCATACCAATACTTTACGGTTGAATTGGCTGAGGCAGATGTTCCGTAACACTTATTAAGCCATTGCTTTGCTTGAACAGTATTTTTTCCCATCAGGAAGCAATGTTTTATCAAAACACGAAATTTACTTTTTTCCATGGTAAACAAAAATAACAGAGGTAGCGTCACTTCGAGAGCAATAACTTGAGAACGAGTAAATGAAATGTCATGAAATTTCGACAGCGTTCTAGTTAAGGTTGGTACTCTCCGGCACGCATATTGATTTTTGATTTCTGACGCCATCTATGTGTCAGGCCAAAGACTTTTCAGCCCATGTAGTATATAGTGTAGGCCTCGTACATGTACAACTATGACACAACGGAGTTGAAACACACTCGAACCTATATAAGCCTGTCAGGCCGAGAATTTATGGCGCCTACCTCGTATGTCAATTATTTCAACGACTAAGATAGATAGTGTAACGTGTCGAATCCTACTTTGTAGCAATAATTGAATTTCTTACTGTCAAGGGTTTTTTATGTTTACAATAGATGTCGCTACGTTATTTTTTTTTCTAATAAGCTTCAGAATGTATAATTTCTGTTAATGACATATTGTAACGTATCAAATTCTATTTTACCAACATAATCGTATTTCTTACTATCAAGGGTTGTTTATGTTTACGATAGATGTCGCTAGGTTATTTTTTTTCTCATATGCTTGGAATTTATAATTTGTATTAATGACATTTAATGTTTCGTTTATTTACGTTTGGTAATTTCAATTATAAAGGTTGGTTATTGAACAATTTTCATCACGGCTTTCCTTCTTTTTATTTTTTTTTTTGTTTTGGTTCTTTCTTTTGTAACTAAATTTACCTAAGTTCATTGCAATAGAATGCACGATGTTCGTTGATTAGTAACACCGCTCCCTTTCCGGTGTCGACCGCGAACTAAGAAGGTACGTTTGCGAAAATCTGCTGTGGCGGTTAGTCTCTAAGCAAGTAGTATTTAAAAGATTTTCACAGTTACCATAAGTTAAGTACTGTGATTGGTTCTAATTGGTTTATTTTAATAACCATCACCGACATTGTCGGATATACTTAATTATTTTCTTTTACGATGTCTTTTACGTCAGCTAGCAAACCCTCCATCCAACCGAGGTAAATTATTTTAATCATACTTCATTAGGTTTATGCTTATAGATCGTTATTTTCCACATTTAGGGTTTTTTTGTTGGTTCATCGTTAAGCCGAAATCCACTGAAGAGTAGAGCTCCTGTTGCGTGAGTATGTCCACAAGTCCTGTTCGACCCGGGGACAGGACTAGCGTCGATTACCGCCGTTCAACCACGACAGATAAGTGGACTTACCGTTTTATTTTTTTTTTGGTTGGGTTCACAACCATTTGCTTCCTTTTTAAATTTTGTCTAAATTTTGACTTTTGATTTTTTTCCTTTAACTTATTTTATTTTATTAAGTAATTCTCATTAGTAACCTGGGCAAATATGCGGTAACAGCCAGAGGCGTGGCGAGCGCATAAAAGTATACGCATAAAATAAAAGGTAAGAAATAAATGATAAAACGTGCTGAAACACTTACCGTTTTAAAAGCCTTCCGTGAAATTACAAACTGGGTAACATCTGTTAAATATTTGAATTATTAGATATGTTTCCACAGCTGTTTCAGTCAAGTAAGTACGACGTGCGGAATAAATGTTTTTTAATGCCGAAAACGACCGTTCGACATCTAACGATGTTATATTTGCATATTTAAAATAATCTTTGAAACAACTTAATGCATCTTCATACGCACCTTCACAAATTTGTCTTAATATAAGAAAATCTGAGTCTTTCTCTAAAACACTTTCAAATTTTTGTATTACACACCAATTTGTTTTGCCTTCTACAGCGCATAACTGTACGTGAACATCATTCACAATTTGAACAGAATGCACTAGCGACATCGAAACATTTTGTAATTTTTCTCTTCCCTCCGCTAGTCCGAAGTAATTGTTGTGAATAGTTTGTAAATCTCTTTTAACCTGACTATCTTGAAATATTTCCTGGCTTTTCTTGATTGCTGCAGCTTCTGTCGGATTGAATTTTAAAAACTACCTTCTTTACTTGATCAAAATATTTGTTGTAGTAAAACGCAGCCTGCAACCATGTTCCCCAACGTGTAACAATCGGCTGTGGTGGTTCAGATAAATCAGGACACAGTTTGTGAAATAGTCGGGTACGTTTCGGGGATTTTAGAAACACTGCCTTTGTACTAACAATCAATGCATCTACTAGTGGAAAATATGTAGGAATCGTTTGCGCCGCAAGATTTAGGGTATGGATTTTACACGTTATATGTAAGAAGTTACCACTGTGTTCTTTAAGAGATCGGCCCAAAGAACGCATGTTTGCAGCACCATCACTCATAAACATTAAAAGTTGCTTAGTTGAAACTTCAAATTTGTTCAATCGGCAGTACAATTTATAACTCTCTGGAAGCAAGTAAGAAAGAGGATGACGGTCGATGTGGTTCCATTGTACGTACCATTACGTTAACCACAGAATGTTTTTGACGATCTGTTGTTTCGTCCACACACAACCACACACAGAGCAAATGGCACTACATTTCGTATCGATGTCCGACTGGGTAATTTACAGTCCGTATATTTATTCCAGAAGGAGACAAATGCTTCTTTGTCTAGTAAACGAAACGATAGATTACATAAAATAAGAGTGACACATAAATCAAATGTAAATTTTTCTTGGTCTCGTATGCCACTTTCTGCAGAAGAATGCTGTTTGCTTTCGATGTGACGTTGACAATGGCTTCTGGACCAACACATTAAAGGGATTTTACAAACTAGACATTGAATTTTAGCGCTATCAAAAATTAAGTCCGGCATGTCCACTATAAAATTTTTAACTGTGTCTGCCATTGGTCGTTCTCGCGACGTACCTAGCTGCGATATTTTTAAAGCAAACATAATCGTACAATTACGAAATAAATTATGACAGCCTACATATACACAGAACTACTCACATACAGCGTCGATTTAGTACTGACGCTGTGAACGCGTGAAATAAATAATCGCCGACTCCGCACCACATATCTACTACACTGGCTGTTACCGCTGTTTGCCCAGACTACTCATTAGGGTATGGATATACTCTAGAAATCTTTTATTACTACTGTAATCCTAATTAGAAGTTTACCAATTTTTGGTAATTTACGTTTTTCGAGTATATTCCAAGGAACATTTTACCGCGAGTTGTCATTTTCTTTTTTTTATTTGTATATATTTTGTGTGAATAACCTTAATTAATTGCGTTTCTGCATATGTATGATCGATGTTAAATCGAACGTAATGGCCACCAACGTCGGTTCCTTAGCTAAACTTTGTTCATTAACAATTTCGTGCAAATATTTCGTTTTTATTGAGTACTATTCTCTTTTATTTACATTAAAGAAGTTGTAGTAATAGCTATTCTTTTCCTATCCCTTCTCCACCTCGCGTTCCCGTTTTTCGCGGGTAGTTCTCCCTAATTCAAGCGGGTGGCGCATGCAGTTTTGTTGGTAGTCGTGAACTCACCCCTGTTCATGCTAGCGGGCACAGCAGGAGAACTATGTTAAGGTAGGTCTGCAATTTCTTTGATTGTAGCCCTTTTTCTCCTCCCCTCTATTATATTTCTGTTGCGCTACAAAAGGTATAGGGAATGTTGAAAAAAATTGAGATGAATTGAAGAGGGGCACCCAAAATCGTAATAATATACAGCCTATTCCATAAAAAAAACAACTTGTATTGTGCGCAGCAGAAACTGAACACCCTGTATACTGGAGTATAATTTTATGTTGTGCAGCATATGTCTCCGAATATTTTTTATTGGAAAATTTTTTCTCTAAATTGCTTAGGAAGGGAATTATCGTCCGTCCAACGCACTAGGTGGACAAGCTGTATATACCTACATTTTATTTCTGATTGATCGATTTTACCCTGAACCCTTCTAAAATGAGAATCATGTATTTAAATATAGGTGATCAGCATCACCCCGAGCTCGGGGTGAAGTTGATCACTTTTTAACCAAAAATTAAGGAAGTGCTCGCCCTACGGCCCTGATTCAGTGACCAATCGACAGCTTAAACATTAACGAAGTTGTATTTTTAAATGCATTAAAATATAACTTGTCTTTCAGTTATCTGCAAAGATCGTAATTTTTGAATCGACTTCACCCCGGTTTACAGCACGCACGAAAATATTGCACCTTCAGTTACAGCCTGAATTCCAAGCGAACCTACTCCTACAACGTCATTAGAACCCGACGAAGACTTGACCACTTTAAGAATGACATCTAGGATATCCAAGCCACCTGAACGTTACTCCGCAATAGAATGACGAAATAGGGAGAGAGGCGTTGGATACGGTCCTGTCAGTGAATTTACGTTTTAAATGTGTATAAACACATGTAGTGTTTCTTGTAATTGTTTTTATTGTATATGTATTTTATTAGTAAAGCGTGACAAACGGTTGCACCCGCAGAGGCGCCGTGAAAGGAGCTGTGTTTACTATGTACATACAAGGAATCGAGTGGACGTTCGGTTATTATCGGTTGATCGGTGTGCGTATACTATTTATAATGTTCGAGAAACTAGTGGAACCGTCCGGGGCGTACCGCGCAAAAGTAGACACAGTATTAATAAAAAAATAATAGATTGTTACCCTTTATTGACGTATCGATAACTACTGCGGTAATGTGCGACTGCCATGGTACGTCGCGTAGTACTGCAACATAAGCAATGCTTCCATTGTCGATTCGGTCAGGCCTCGACGACGTTCTGAAAACGTTCTCGTGTACTTTGCAAATGATCGTTCAGCGTCTAATGAAGTAAGATTTGCGAAATTTAAATACTCCTGTATCTCTTCTGTGCAGTCTTGAATTCCAGATATAGATCGAACCTTTTCTAAATCTGGATTTTTATTTAAAACTGCACGAAATTTTTGTGCGACATTTAATCCTATAGGATCCATCAAGGTTTCTAAAGCGGCTACTAAATTGTTGATGTTATTTAACGAGTCTTGTATAGATAAGTGAGTATTTTCTAACTGCGAAATAGTTTGTGTCATTACAGAATAGTTTATGGAAATGTCATCTATTTCATTTTGAACGTCCGAATCGGAAAAAAGTTGCTAACTCTCACGAACCGCTTGAGAATTAGAAGAATTAAGTTTAAAAATGACATCTTTCACTTGGGAGTAATATTTGCGATAGTAAGATACTGCCTCGATCCATGTTCCCCATCGCGTCAATACAGGCTGAGGTGGTAGCGGAATTTGCGGATACAATTGCTTGAATACGCGGATATGTTTGGGAGATTTCACAAACACTTTTTTGGTATATGATATTAAATCATTCACCCTAGGATACCTGCTTCGAATTGTTTCTGCTATGAGATGACATGCGTGTATGAGGCATCTTATGTGAAGAAGAGTTCGAAAGCATACTTTTAACATCCTACCAGCTTTCAGCATTGTTGCGGCTCCGTCAGAAACTAACATGGTGATTTGGGCTCCTACGATACAAAATTCTCATAATAACATATTTTTTATGTCTACAACGATTTGAACATCAGTTCTTTCAATCCTTTTACTGGCTAACAACAAGGAAGCTGCTGGACAATTACGTTTTAAAGGACGCGCCACAATATTAATCACGCTGTGTTTTTGAGCATCAGCAGTTTCGTCCACAGTGAGCCAGATTCTTTGATTTCTCAACTCATCTTTTATACAGTCTTTTACTGTACTTTGCACATGTGGTAAATTGTACCGCAATTGTCTTTTTGTTAGTAGCTTCCATGATGGAACATATTTATCCCAAAAAAGACGAAAGTTTTCATTATCTACTAGGTGTTGTGGGATGTTGCACGTGCTCAACATGAAAATAAAGTCATACAAAAATTGCCAGTACGGAATATTGTTTCATAAATTCAATACATGACGTTTACTTTTAATTTGACTTTTACATTCAAATGTCGTGCGACCTAGCAACCCTATACCGCAAGATTTACAACGAATGTGCGAACCTGTAAATTCCAAACCAGGGAAACGCCAAATACATTTCTTCACATGCGATGCAAGAGGTATACCAGGTTTGCATCCCATGTTTTCGAAAACACACAATGAAATTCCGAACTTCTCAATGTCTACCACATTACTGAACTCTGCATCCACATACGTACATACACCCCCCGTACAGGCGTCTCTGCGGGTGCAACCGTTTGTCACGCATTATTTGTCAGACAGTACCAATGCTTCAGAACACCTTTAGAGCCCAATCTATACACACGTAATATTTACTCAGTTTAAATATAATATAGTAAAGATATTTTCATATTAAATAAACTATTCAAAATACATAACAGATATATTACTCAAAACTGATTTTGCTTATGAACAAGTATATGTATAATTTGTATAATAAATTCTTCCGAATTCGTATGTTTTATTATTACTACAAACTAAGATAAAAAGGACAAAATAAACAAAATTGATTTACAGCGTTAATAAAAAGCGGTGAACGTGACGCTATATTAAAATTTTGCAAAATGGTAATTTCTCCTTGAAATTAAGAAAGAGAGGCGATGTTTATGACATTATTATTCAGAAATTGCTATCATATTAAAGTAGACCGCAAGAGAAGGAAAGGTGCATACTACAAATAAACAGAGACGGGAAGAACTTGAACATCCTTATTGAACTCTCTAGGAATTCTTTTTTGTAAGAAACGCGGAAATGTGTTTTTACCCAAAAATCTTTTACTACATACTATAATTTTAGTTTTCAAGTTTTCAAGATCTCATTAACCAAAAAAATGTTTCGAACAATAAAATTGTGTTCTATATTTAACAAAAATAAATCGAATATTATTATTTCGAATGTTAAGTATTTTAAACACAAATACAATATTTCTATCGGGTAACCTCCAAGAGTATTACTGGCAAACATGCCCCATTGACACAATCTACACATTCCTGGAGTTACTTTCACCAGACCTTTTAATTGTACTGTTAACTTATACGTCAATGTTCCATACGACGCGGCGTAGAGAATTCTGTTTCATAATATTTTATATTAGTGTATGTGAATGAAAAGGTGTATTTCTTTTCCGATAACTAGTGAAAATATCTTTAAATGACGAGACGGAATGGCAGATTTGGTACATTCCATGATTTCGATGAGTTTGTCCAGCAGCTATTGATGCAGTTTACGCTCGGAGCAAAATATGTAATGCCTGTTAAGGTTGTTACTACCGAAGATTCGCGGACGCTCACGAGGTCAACCTGTGAAGTGGGGCTCTTTGGGACACGGACACAGTGTTTACAATCTCTGCAATTGTGTCGTCTGCACCAGATAGATTTTGTTATTCACGATGGTACGGTTAGGGCACGCGCTGGTAAAGAGTGCTGTACTTCAATTACGACCGTGAAGGTACCTTATATGACATACATATATATACATCATCAACTATTAAATCTAGTGCTTTCCACACTTCCTTTACATATACCAATCTTTATTTGTGCTTACTTACGATTTACCGTGTGGTACCGTTATATTTTACAACGAATCGCTGCACCATTTACAATACAGTGTTTAATTAATTCATTAAAACCATTAACTCAATTTATTATCAAAAAATTAAGAACATGTAAATTTTTTAAGTATATACTATAATATATTTTTCTTTTATTTGTCTCTTTTTCAGATTTTCCTTGCCAATTGCGAGAGGAAATAAAAAATGGAAACGGTTGATTTCGCACCTTCGATACCATTAGAATTACACACCACCAACGGCTCCAACATCGATTACATTACAATTGTTTCGGTAGGTGCTAACGACTCCTCGCCAAGAATAGAACAAACCACGAAGCAAACCGATGGAAAAGACTATATCACTGTTCTCAAAATTGGTACCGATGACCAGCCTCTTCGGTCAGTTACAGAAGAAGTCTTGGTTTATAGGTTACCAGGGGAAAAACTGGGTTTTGGTTTAAAATTCGAAGGTGGCACCAAATCTGCTGAGTTCGTCAAAAGACTTTTCATACAATCATGCGCTACCAACAGTCCAGCATCGCGTGTGCAAAGTTCTTGGGGCAGTTTAGTTGAGGGCGATGAAATTCTCGAGATTGATTCAGTACCTGTGAATGCGATGACGCGAATTGACTGTGTAAAGTGTTTAAAAGACTCAAACGTGGTAATAAAATTACTCATCATACATCGTTTCGAAAACAACAATATCGAATCCAATGCAGACGACTCTTGTACTCGATCCACAGAAGATTTGCCTCTCGTAATTAGTGCGGAAAAGAAAAGAACTACACGACCGCCACCACCACCACCAGTTCCTCCAAGAAAAATCAATCGGAAAGGTAAAGAGAACTCAGCTAATGTAGTGATTCCACCAAAAGGATTTGGAGACTTCGTAGGTGAATTAAACACATCTAAACAAAACCATGAAATTATATCAAATAATGTCAAAAATCACAGACTGCAATCTCCGTATAATAGTCTTAGAAAACAACGGCAATCGCCGGAAGTAATAAAAAGAGTACGTAAATTATCTGATGACATGAGCTGCCCACCAAACGCTGAGGTGTATATAGATTTATTTTCCCAAGAATCTGCTTACAGTCTAAGTGAATCCGATGACACCGGCAGCTCAATATCTACTGTTGTTGATAAAATTGGGTCATATCCGACAACTACCAATTCTAGTTTTGCTGGCAGCTTGCCATCAACGCCGACCCCGATTCAAAGGCATATTTACTTAACGGATGATTTTGATTTTAATAATGACAATTATTTATTTAGTAAATTGATAACATCTCAGCCAAATGACGATGAAGAAGTAGTGGAAGATTTAATTTTGGAAAAGGAGAAATCCTCAAAACCATTGGGAATTGCGTCTAGCGACAGTACTCCTATACAACCGCCAACCAATTTTCAAGATGCACCTCTCAGTTACGGCAACGAAGACGTGAAGATAGTAAAATCAGAATTAAGAATTAATTTAAATATACCAGACAGAAAAATCACACATATGTCAGAATTGGTTTGTAACAAAGCACCTTCACCCCCGCCAAGAACAAAATTTGAAACTTTAATGGAAAGGAACAAAAGTAATGTAAACGATGATGTGAACGGTTTTGAACTCCCTAGGCTAGTAGATTTTGTCCCGAAATCAAATAAGAATTCGCCGGTGAAAGAAACTTATGCAAAATTGGATAGTATCGAAATTGTGAGAAGATTTTTGGAGAACGAGCAGTATAATCTTGATGACAAAGTTGACAAATCCATCGATAATTCATCCGGTGATAATTCTTGGACTGCGAAATCGGAATTTTATTCACGTGAATGGAGTTGTTCGACATCAAAATTAGCTACGATTGGCGAAGACGAAGAAGAAATTGCACAAGAAAACGACCATCGGTACGTCAGTACGATATACGTAATTTATATTTAAAGAAAATTTTGATATTCGTTTTAGCGAAGTTCTGAAACATGAGAATCCGATATTGATAATCGAAAATGTGGACACCGTTGACGGTTATTGTGAAAAGTGTGTCAAAGAACAGGATGAAGGTACGTACAAAACGATCTTTGTTCAGTATATGAAAAGTTATACAACCAAACGTACGTTTGAGTTTGGAGTAGTGCGGCAAATTTATCCGAATCACTTGCTTATCGCCTTTGTCGAATTAAACTACATAAACCGTTATACACATATATTACATACAACCCGTTATACGTACATGTAAATATGTTTTACGCGCATTAAATTAATTTTAAACGATTATGCTATTACGAAACAATTGCGTAAAGTTTATTTATATACTTATTTAAGTATTAAACTAAATAACTACAACGAGTCCGTTTAGGTGCGTCAAATTCCAGATTTCCAGCTGCCCTTGACTTCACGTCCACTGACCCGGTGTTTGCCATTACCCCTTCCACCAATTGTTAATCCAACGATGCAATAGCAATACGATCATTATTTATTTATCGATATACGCATTTTGCACAAAAAATAATCGTTAAGATAATTCCTTCCTTGAGTATTTAAATATCACCATTGATTTTTTAATTGTTCGCCTTTTACTGAAAAAGTCGAAGGAGCTCTTGGTAATTATCTTGCTCGAGAAGAAATGGAGAGAATGGGTACATTATCAACTAACCCGGTAATGATCTTTCGCGGTTGAATTTTGCCAAGATGCTTCTCCATCAGTCTTCTTCCGAACGTCTTAAAATACAATACGGGATATTACAAATCAATTCGGTAAAATTCCTAGGTTATGTACGATACGTCTAAGTAATCAAGAATATGCGAAATTAAATACTTTTCGGCTTCGTTATGTTTCAAATTTAGTAACTTTTTACATTGAAATTGCGCGAAAATTCCATTTTTCAGATTAGTATTCAATAATGTTATCTTATCGGAGAAGTACGGTCTTTTTATCGGTTTTGACTAATAATCATCTATACTTTTCTACAACTCAATATAATAATACTGCATATGCATAGTTTTCGACTAAAAGTGAAGATTTGTATTAATAAAAAGGATGTACCTTAACACATCGTAAGTATAATCAATTTAATACAATTCAGGTTTCAAAAGCGATGCATTCTGTATTTTACATACATATAACATATCTATAAACAATTTACCTTGACAAAGTGATTGGTTATTTTTTTGTGGGGGTGTTTATATGGATTTAATAACCTTCATCTTGCCAATCGGTTTACTAAGTCAATGTTGCGCCTTACTAAAGTTCTTGTCGCGAAAGTTTTCGCAAGTACGCCACTACTAGTGAATCGAATAATTGCATTAAAATCGGAATCGGTTCGAAAAGAGTATGGAACCCAGAATAATATTTTGCATCCCCAAAATAGATGCGAGAAATTTAACAGCGGTGACGAAAACAGGTTTGATGATTGAACAGTAATCGCTTAATTAAATCTGTCACCACAAAAGTAAATCACCAATGATCAATTTTCAACTTAAACCAAACATTGTTCGCTTCGAGTCCAAACAATAACGTGTGCATAGTGTACTACTATTATCGAAGTGTTTCTTTACAAACTCTTTTCTTGTAGGTTTAGAAGGAAAGATAGTCCACGAAGTTTCTGCTCTTTGTAATACAGCAAGAAGCACATCTTCACTTACCCAGGAAATCGGTATGTTTTTAATATTCTTTTAAAGATTCATTTCAATTATCAATTTTCTTAAATCGATTCGCTTTGTTTTAATGTTTTAATTATCAGCGGTGTCCTTAATATACATACCATTCCGAAAGACAAAAAGAATGTTCAATATACGTACATTACGTGTTACAATCTACTTTTTATTTAACATTTGCAACTTGTTTCAACGCATAAAGACCTCGCTCCTATATTATTTTTGACATTATGATATAAAGGCCACGATACGTTTCTATAAATATTACTTCTTGCGCTCTTAAACCAATTGAACCACTTCTCGAATTAAACTGTAGTTATTTAAATGATTTGTAGATTGTCTGAGCGTAAACAAAACTATTACCGAATTAACCTTTATTTCGTTAAAACCGATATGGTTTTTCTTTCTTTGTTCTTTTTTAACAAATCATTAGCTTAATTCAATTTTAAATGGGTTAGTGAATACTTTGAAGGAAATGCACACAAAGCACGATCAGACAAATTATTTAATGATATAAATCACTCAATAAAGCAGTAAATATGTGCAAATGAAATTCAAATAATTAAAATCTACTTTACATAAGTATAGGCACGTGCTAATTTCTTATATAATAATATCGATCAAAATGTTATTAATTAATAATAAAATATAAATAATTGTCAATAAAATCGTTAAATAGATTTTTGATCAATGTAAATAAATGTATAATCGAGAAGAAAGAATTAACTAAAGTAATGTAAATGAATGAAAGTAACTGCAGCGACCTAATTGCGCTGCTTTAAGTGTTTCTATACTAATATTTGTGTATAGGAATATTTTTTATTTTTTGCTCTTTACGCCTGCATTGCCTCGGTTATACAGTAAAACCTGTCAATAACGGTGGCTGTAATTGTCAGGTTTTTCGACTTACAAATAAAATACATAATTGGTTTTTAAGATTTTTTTCTTTATTTTATTAATTAAAGTAAATATTATATAAATACGCATATGTATACGAAAAACAAACTATTTTAATGTATGTAATACAAAACATAGACTAGGTACATACATATTATAGATACATATATGTATACATATAATAGATAATACATATGTTCATTATTTACACATATTATTACAACATATTCATACGAAAAAACATAATTTGTTAAGCTTTTCTAAAGTATGGTTCAATCTTTGTTTGCTTTAAAATTTTTAGCTTCGATTTAAAAACCACAGCTTCACATGTAAAGTAAAATTCGAGAAACATCCATAAAAATTTCACCATTGTTACTGCACAATAAATAATTCTGTATGTCTCTTAATTTTGCACACACTTCGCTCATACTAGATAAAGTAGATTTTGGAGTTTCACATTCGTCCACGTCACTATTATCAAAGTTATGTTCTTCATCATTATTGCACAATTCTTCTACAATTTCTGTAATACTGAAGTTAGGGCTCTCTGTAGGCTCATGACTATCAACAGAAGCATATTCATCTAAATCCACAATTTCGTTACGAACTGTAAGAAAGAGTTGGGCAAGGGGTATTTCGTCTTCTTCATCAAACATTGTATCTTCTTGGATAACATCAGAGAATCCGGCCTTGGAAAAACATTTCTTAGCTGTAGCAGGAGATACCTTTTTAAATTTATGTTTTTTTCAGAATTTTCAAAATCACATTCACTGTTAATAAACGTTAGAAGCCTTTTAATCAAAAAACTTCGGTAAATCAATTTGAAATTCTGAGTTATTCCTTGATCCAAGGGCTGACAATGCGAAGTAGTGTTTGGCGGCAGGAAGACTAGTTTAACATTTTTTAATGGAACTTTAGAATGTGACGTGGCGTTATCCAAGAAAATAAGCACTTTTCTATTTTGTTTTTTCCTTTTATTGTCAAATTTATGCAGCCATCTTGTCATCATTTTCGTTGTCATCCATGCTTTTTTGTTAGAAACCCATTCTAAGGGTAATTTGTCAACATGATTACCCTTAAAACAGCGAGGACTTTTTCCAATTATTAATGGATCTTCTTTCTCACCTTCCATATTTGCACACAGTAAAATAGTCAAACGTTGTTTTGCTGTCTTCTTTCCTGCACAATTCTTATTTTTTAATGCAAATGTCTTAGCATGTTGCGGTAATAAAGACCTGTTTCGTCGGCATTAAAGACATCTTGAGGAGAATAATTTCTTAAAATCAACGGTAACTTGGTTTTCCAATCCTCTATATCGTCCAAATTAACCTCTGCGGGCTCACCACAAATTGTTTTAAAAGTTATACTGTCGCCGGCAGAAACTTTCCAACCATCCATTAGATGCTGCGAAATTTTTCATCTTTAAACTGCTTACTGTCTCCAGTGCTTTTTGTTTAAGTAGCGACCCAGATATTGGAATTGTTTTATTTCTGGCTTTACAAAACCAATTGTAGACGACTTGATCCACTGCCAATCCTTCCGACTACGGAAATTTTCAACCATCTTTTTTAATTCACCTTTATTTTTCATAATATCGTTAATTTGTGTTTTTCCAACCACATATTTTTCGGCCAACTTTCGCGAACTTAACGCATACTTTTCACTTTCCGCGATTATATTTATTTTATCTTTTAGCGACAAACGTTTTCTTTTTAGCGACATACTTAATTAAGAACCTCTCGAATACGGAGACAACTTTAAACTAATCAAGTAACCGAAAGAACCTTTCGAATACGGAGAGAATTTAAAACTAACCGCAAGTAACTGAAAGACCACATTATATGTAAACTTGTAAAAATGAAGGCGATCTCTGTTTAATCAAACATAAACGTGCACGTATTGCGGCGGCAATTTGCTGTGGAGGCGTGTTCGGAACTGAGATCGTATTCATCGCACAAATACGAAATAATATTGGATACATATTTCCATCAATAAAGATACATCATAAATAGTCTGGCCGATATCGGCAGGTAAATTTCTATGAAGATAGGCCGTAAAAATTTGGGTTTATTTGGCCGAGGTCGTTTTATACGGGTGGCCGTAAATAACGGGTTTTCGTATATGGGAGTTTCCTTATTGTCGATTCGGGGAACTTTGAAACTACCTCAGGTGGCCGCTTTAGACAGGTGGCCGTTAACACAGGTTTTACTGTATTTCCAAACATTTTTCGGAAGGTTGTCTCAAATAGTATCAAAATTGGGCCAAGTCAGTGCTTACTTTAGGGTACATGTTTAAATAGACAAACTTGCTAAATTAAATTTTGACAGAAAATTAAACAGGATTTGAATTCTCTAGAAAGCCTATTGACAACGAAACATTCCCAACTCGTTCTCACCGATTTCGATAAAATGTGGTGGACCTCATGCAAGAAACAATTTCCTGATCCGGCTAAAATTTAGTAGTGCGAATATGCGATTATGTATGTCATATTTTCTGCAGAAATTGCTAATAAGCATACCGTGTGACGTTTCTGTGTAATTCCGTGCATTATAAAAGCAATTGTCTACAGATAAATTTAGGTTAGGTTATGACTAGAACAACGCAACTGCGCTGAAAGCCAGTGGCGGACGCATAAAAGTTTACACAAAATAAATTAAATGTGATACGTGCTCAAACACTTACCGTTTTAAGAGTCCTCCGTGAAATCACAAAGTGGATAATGTCTATTTAATATTTGTAACATTAGATATGTTTCCAAAGTTGTTTCGGCAAAGTGAGTGCGGCGTGAAGAGAAAGTGTTTTTGTATGCCGAAAACGAACGTTCTACATCTAGTGACGTTATATTTGCGTAAGTAAAATAATCTTTCAAATAACTTAACGGTTCTGTTGACGCATCTTCACAAATTTGTCTTAATGTGCCAAAATCAGAGTGTTTATCTAAAACACTTTCAAACCTTTCTAAAACACAAACATTTCTTGCGTCTTCTATCGCCCATAGCTGTGCGTGAACATGTTGCACTATTTGCAAAGATTCCACTAACGACACCGAAGAATTTTGTAGTTTTTCTATCGCATCCGCTAGTCCCACGTAATTGTTCTGAATAATTTCCAAATCTGTTTTAACTTGACTATCCTGAAATTTCAAGCGGCTTACCTTGACAGCCGCAGCTTCTTTTGGGTCTACCGTCTACCTCGGGATAACATTTTCTGATACTATCTGCTACGAAACTGAGAGTATGAATTTTACATGTAATATGCAACAAGTTAGCACAATGTTTTTTAAGAGATCGACCTACAGCAAGCATGTTTGCGGCACCATCACTCATAAACATCAACAGTTGATTTGTTGAAAGTTCAAACTTTTCCAATGTATTTAACACCAACATTGAAATTACTTCGGCAGTGCATTGTTGTATTCGTCTGGAAGCTAGTAAAATTGAGGGTGACGGTCGATGTGGTTCCATTGTGCGTACCATATAGTATACGACAGCGTAGATGCATACACAACAGATCGGCTTTCGAGTCGCAGTTATACTGGCGCTTATACCGAATTATGCCGGCCGTGTTTATTTTGTGTAAACTTTTATGCGTCAGCCACTGGCTTTCAGCGCAGTTTGCGATGCTCTAGTTATGACTATGACAAAGCAAATCATTGGTCTCAGTTGCCAAATTCTTACACTAATTTTACACTGCTCTATGTGAACGCAACCATAATGTTCTTTTGTGTTTAAAATACTCCCTTTGTTGCACCATTTAAAACAAGTATATGATTTACTATTTTCTAAAAATTTTCCGTCATTTATGGAAAAATAAAGAATTACATAAATTGGACACTTATTTTCTTTTATTTCAAAGAAAACCACGGAATGTGTGGTATATGTAAAAACAGTTTAATATTATTACTTTAAACGTACAAGTAAAATCAGAGGCCTATAATAACCACATAACTTTCATTTAATTATTGTGATAATAACAAAATTGGATACAAGTACTCAAAGCGCAACAAATTATTACATAGCAAATATCTAACAGCACAATGAGAACATGATTTTTGAAATGTTCAGGTTTAGTATCCATATAAGCACCTTTATGCCACATACAGCGTGTCAACTTAGTGCTTGGACGGAAGATAATTCCATTCCTGAGCAGTTTAGAGAAAAAGTTTTCGAATAAAAAATATTTGGAAATAAACGCTGCACAATATAAAATTATACTCAAGTATTCAGGGTGTTCAGTTTCCACTGCGCACGATACAAGTTTCGTTTTTTTTAATGGAACATCCCGTCTGTTATTATGATTTTAGATACTTCTCTTCAATTCATGGCAACTTTCATCAATATTCCCTATATTTATCTTCTTACTTCTTATTATCTTAGTTTTTGAGATAATTGACATAATTTGAGATTTTTTGGAAATGTCACTGTTTCTTTAACAGTCGATGTCTTAAACGCCTTACACGCTAGGAGGGTGATTCAAATTTTATTCGATTGAGTATTTCTTGGAGTTCTTGGCAAGACATCGAAGATTTTTTTATATCAACGAGATTCTACATGATGGCCATCGATATCGTTGCCAAGTTTGATACATATTATTTCAATTATTTTAAATTCTGCAGTACTTCCATTAAATATTTCTAACATCTATAAATTATTTATCAATTATTATGAGCAACGCTGCTCAATGTCTAACCTGGGCAAATATACGGTAACAGCCAGAGGCGTGGCGAGCAGATAAAAGTTTACACATAAAATAGAAGGTAAGAAATAAATTATAAAACGTGCTGAAACACTCACCGTTTTAAAAGTCTTCCGTGAAATCACAAACTGGGTAACATCTGTTAAATATTTGTATCATTAGATATGTTTCCACAGTTGTTTCAGTAAAGTGAGTACGACGTGCGGAATAAATGTTTTTTAATGCCGACCGTTCGACATCTAGCGATGTTATATTTGCATATTTGAAAGAATCTTTGAAACAGCTTAATGCATCTTCACACGCACTTTCACCAATTTGTCTTAATATAAGAACATCGGAGTCTTTCTCTAAAACACTTTCAAATGTTCGTATTACACACCAATTTGTTTCGCCTTCTACAGCGCATAACTGTGCGCGAACATCATTCGCAATTTGAACAGAATCCACTAGCGACATCGAAACATTTTGTAATTTTTCTATTCCCTCCGCTAGTCCGAAGTAATTGTTGTGAATAGTTTGTAAATCTCTTTTAACCTGACTATCTTGAAATATTTCCTGGCTTTTCTTGATTGCTGCAGCTCCTGTTGGATTGAATTTTAAAACTACCTTCTTTACTTAATCAAAATATTTGTTGTAGTAAAACGCAGCCTGCAACCATGTTCCCTAACGTGTAACAATCGGCTGTGGTGGTTCAGGTAAATCAGGACACAGTTTGTGAAATAGTCGGATACGTTTCGGGAACTTTAGAAACACTGCCTTTGTACTAGCAATCAATGCATTTACTAGTGGAAAACATGTAGGAATCGTCTGTGCCGCAAGATTTAGAGTATGGATTTTACACGTTACATGTAAAAAGTTACCACTGTGTTGTTTAAGAGATCGGCCCAAAGAACGCATGTTTGCGGCACCATCACTCATAAACATTAAAGGTTGCTTAGTGGAAACTTCAAATTTGTTCAATGAGTTCAACACCACCTTTAAAATCTCATCGGCAGTACAATTTATAACCCTTTTGGAAGCAAGTAAGGAGGAGGATGACGGTCGATGTGGTTCCATTGTACGTACCATTACATTAACCACAGAATGTTTTGACGATCTGTTGTTTCGTCCACACACAACCACAGTTTTTTATCTTTCTATTCCGTTTTCATTCTTTTTTCTATATGTTCACGAGCAAATAGCACTACATTTCGTATCGATGTCCGACTAGGTAATTTACAGTCCGCATATTTATTCCAGAAGGAGACAAATGCTTGTTTGTCTAGTAAACGAAACGATAGATTACATAAAATAAGAGTAACACATAAATCAAATGTAAATTTGTCTTGGTCTCGTATGCCACTTTTTGCAGAAGAATGCTGTTTGCTTTCGATGTGACATTTACAATGGCTTCTGGACCAACACATTAAAGGGATTTTACAAACTAGACATTGAATTTTAGCGCCATCAAAAATTAAGTCCGGCATGTCCACTATAAAGTTTTTGGTCGTTTTCGCGACGTACCTAACTGCGACATTTTTAAAGCAAAGAAGCGTACAATTACGAAATAAGTTACGACAGCCTACATATACACAGAACGCGTGAAATAAATAATTGCCGACTCCGCACCACATATCTACTACACTGACTGTTACCGCTGTTTGCCCAGACTATTATGACGGTGCTTAATCTGCCAACCAATCACGTCTCAGGTATATATGTTCCGAAAAAATAAAACAAATGGATAATCTTTTTTAACAATTTACGAAAACTTTCTTAGCCTTTTTTCTTTGAAATTTGATTCGTTTCGACAAATAAGTTTGTCTTTTTCAGAATTTTTTTTCCTTTCGGTTAGATTATAAGAATCTGTCCAAAACATGTTGTTAACTTATAATTGTAATTATTCTTTAAACTCTATAATAGTACTTACAAAAAGAATTCCTTAAGACAGTAATAAAAATGTTTTATATTGTTACATTATATTAAACTTTAATCGGTTTGAATTTAAAGTGCAAAGATTTTGAAAAGCACATCGTGTTGCTTAAATAAATAACGAAGGCGATGTGAGAATCTCCACTCCCAGCAAACACTACACGCCCTAAAATTTGTTGTAAAAACATTTTTAAAAGGTCGTTATAAAAGTTAAAGTAGTGTACACGAGTGTTGGAACGATAAAGGACATTTTAAAAATGGAATAATAAATTTTGGACAATCCTTCAATTTTTGTTTTGTTACTGACTGAATTTTTAGGTTTATTTATTTGAATCATTTCTAATATACGTACGTCTGGCTTTTAAATTGAATTCTTTATTAGTAATAGATACATTATCAAAATTAAAGGTGTGTCCTCTATTTTTTCTACGTTTTCTTCAAGCTGTAATGTTGTTTTGATATTTGTAACCTCCTATTTGATGGTTTAAATGTTGTGAAGTTTGTCATATGTACACGCCATTATAATTGTTCAATAGAATTTTATAAACAACATGGATTTATTTATTTATCGGTATCAGGTCTGGATAAAGCACTTTAGTAAAATGCTTCAAATACCAAGCACCAAGCACTGAGCCAGAGTGCTTTAAAATAACAAGTATCCAATACTCCAGTTTGAAAAGGCAAAGAACCACGTACCAAGTACTGGCAATAAAAATATCAAGTACGAAGTACTAATTGTAAAGTATTTTAAGCCCTTGAGGTACTTCGAGTACTGCTAAAAACTGCTTCAAGCACTTCGCAAATTACAAATTGCTAAAAATATTTTAGGCACTTTGCAACGTAGTTCACGCAAAAATAACTGAAATACTAAAAAATAGGGCTTCAGTTATTTTACAAGTACTTTAACTAGCTTAAAGGTGCTTTAACAAGCCTCAAGTTCTTAAACAAAGTCTTTCAAATATCGAGTACCAAATACCGTCTTTTAAAAGTGATTGAAACACAGTACTTGAGGTACTTTTTCAGGGTGCTTTACGATAACACATAGATTGAAGGATTGTCCAAAATTTATTATTCCATTTTATAACGCCCTTTTTCTTTCCAACACTCATACATTACTTTAACTTTTATATCCCGACGCTTAAGAAAAATTTTCGGACCCAAGAAAAAGGTATGGTGTTTGCTGGGACTGGAGATTCTCACAACCACTTCGCTGTTTTAAACAATTCTTCTCCAAAGTACTATCGGAAAGTTTAAAGAACAATTACAATTATAAGTTAACCATTTTACAGATTTTCATAATGTAACCGAAAGAAAAAAGAAAAGAAATCATAAAGAGGACGATTAAATTTGTCGAAACGTAGAATATAATTTCATTTTAATCAATCTAATTCCAAATTATCAAAAAAGTGCCATTTATGTTTGCTACGTAAAATATTATAGTCGGGCCATGGCACAGATGCTTTTAATCATTGCGACCTTAATAGATCTATTGTAACAAAATGCCTTTATGTGTGTTAGAATAGTTGGAGGCTTTTAATAAACCTTAGTACTACTCTAGGATGTACTTCCTTCAGTTCAGTAAGTGCAAGAAATGGCCTACTGAAATGTTGATGTCGTGTGGCAACACATTTACATAGGATGTGTTCTGCCGTCTCCAGATCTTCTTAGCAACTTCTTAGATTTGATCTTCAGCTTTTCCACAGACCACAGAAGAGGTTAGGACTAATGAAAGGCATGTTCGCTGCTTCTTTAGCCAACTTATTTGCCTTTTCATTTCCTTCGATCCCTTGGCGGCTTGGGACCCACCACAAAGTAACGTGGTTATTGCGTCCCAGTTGCCTTAGATTGTGTACACGTTCGTGTATTAGAGCAGATTCGTATGCATAGGCCTTAATAGGCTTTAGAACTGTTTAACTGTCGCTGAATATATTTATAGTTGCCCCTCGTATCGTTTTCTCGAGGTTCTTTATGGCGCGCAGGTTTAAAGCAGAAATCTCTACTTGAAATATGTTGGTGTGGGACCCTGTAGACATCTTTAGGTGGTAGTTAGGACCACTAATGCCTATACCTGTTCCAACACCTTCTATTCTCGGGCTGTCCGTGTACCATTCCAGGATACCTCTTTTGCATTGAGTCTCACAGGATGCCCACTCAGTACGGCTTTTAATGATCACCTTACAAGGCTGATCAAAATTGTATTGCATAGGGATCTTCAAGGATTTTGAGGTGATCCCTAAGATCCCCAGGCTGTAATCCCTTCGTTCTACTAAGAGTGAGGGCACTCGATATAGCATGCTTCTGAATGTGGATGTGAAGGGGCGTTATTCCCCGCAGTACCTCTAGAGCTGCTGTGGGACAAGTACGCATCACTCCTGTGATGTTGAGACATGCAAGTCTCTGAATATATTGAAGCTGCTGTTGTACAGTCTTCTGAGTTGTTTTTGGCCACCAAACCAGAGAGGCATGGGTGATCGTGGGTCTGATTATTGTCGTATAGGACTAAAAGGTCATTTGAGGCTTAAGACCCCAGTTCTTACCAAGCAACCTTCGGCATACTAGTGACGCCGTAATGGCTTTTTTCTGTAAGTTGGAGATGTGGGAGTTCCATGTTAATTTTTTGTCGAACGTAACTCCCAAGTTCGTAGGTTTAGTCGACGTTTCCTCCACACTCACATTGAGTGTGTCGGCTAAAACTACGACAGGGACGCGGTTCCAACCCGGACACCAAGAGAATAGTAACTCCCAAGTATTTAATTCCATCGCTGAAGCTAATGGTTTTCCCTTCGATGGAGGGTGATTTAAGATAGACTTTTCGTCTCCTTGTAAAAGGAACGATTGTAATCTTTTGCGGGTTTACGTGCAGGCTATGATCTTGACACCATTTATATGTGTCATTGAGAGCTCTTTGCATAACTTGCGGTATGATATTCTCATATTTTCCACGGATCATGATTACCAGGTCGTCAGCGTACCCTTACACCTCATATCCATTAGAAGTTAAGTTCTGTAAGAGATCATCTACAACAAGACACCAGCGTAGAGGTGACAGGACCCTTCCTTAGGGGCAGCCTTTGTTAGCTCAAATTGTTGTCGTTTCGGATCCCAGCGTAGCCCTTATTCGACGACTTTGGAGCATGGCTTTAATCCATTTTGCAGACGACGGATGAACACCTTTGGCTGAAGTTGCTCTCTTAATACTCTCGAAAAAGGTGTTGTCAAAAGCATCCTCTACGTCCAAGAATGCACAGAGAGCTATTTCTTCTGCCATAAGTGACGCTTCCAATTTGCTTGTAATAAATTGGAGGGCCGTTATTGTTGATTTTTCCCTTTGATAGGCATGCTGGTTAGAATGAAGCTGGTTTATTGCAAGTACTTCATTCCTTAGGTATTGGTCTAATACCTTTTCCATTTCTTTGAGCAGGAATGAGGAAAGACTGATGGGTCTGTACGCTTTAGGGTCTGCGGATGATCGTCTTCCTCCTTTAGGTATAAATATCACATTTACGTCTCTCCACAATAATGGTATATAGCCGAAGCTATAGCTAGTTTTATATAAGCTCGCAAGTATTGGAAGGAGAGCGTCTACACTCTGCAATAGCATAGGGAAGACGCCACCTCCTCCAGGTGATTTATAAGGTTTAAATGTCATTAACGCCCATCTTATTCTTATTGTTGTAAAGATTTTACTTGCTAGACTTCGTGCTTCTTTGATGGACGACTTGAGCTCGTTTCAAGGTGGTAGTCTTTGCTAGTAGATGCAATGTAGGCTGGAAAATGAGTATTTAGCATTACCTCTAATGCCTCTTTGAAATTTTCTGTAAAGCTGCCGTTAGCTTTCTGAAGATGCCCGAGTTCATTAACATGTTCTCCGGCAAGGACTTTTTGTAGACGGGCTGTTGTTGGCGTGTTATTTATGCCTTTGCAGAAGCTCCTCCAAGTTCTTCTCTTGGCTTTCCTTATTTCGGAATTATACTGAGTTAGGGCTTATCTATACAGCTCCCATTGGTGATCAAGCTTCAAGTTTTTGGCTTTGTTAAACAGCCTTCTAGTCTTAGCTCGCAGTAATTCAAGCTCCATGTTCCACCAAGGCACTTTGTACCTGTGCCTGTTTTGTGTACTAGAGCAGCTTGCATCAAATGCTCTATGAATTAGAAAATGCAGTTGGGCAGAAGCTATTTCTAAGTCTTCTATATTCTCTGTTTCGGTGCAGATTTCATCTGCTTCCTCCCTAATGTGTCTTTCATAAGAACACCAATCAGTTTTCCTTGGAATTTTAATAGTAGAAGTTTGGTATGTTTCCGCCTCGATTTCAAACTTTATACGTCTATGATCTGACAGTGAGGCCAGTTTTTTATATTTGAGCTAAGACGAAGAGTGGCTGGTCTAACATCTAGCACCTCCCTTATATTCTTAGTAACAAAAGTTGGTTCTTTACCTCTATTGATTATGTTCAAATTTGTTAAAGACAAAAATTCATAGAGGCACTCACCTCTCTTGTTTATATCTAAGCTGCCCCATGCGACATGGTGGGCGTTCGCGTCGCAGCCCAGGATGAGGTCTTTGTTCCTCTGGTTGCAGTATTGAATGAGGTTCCTGATCTCCATTGAAGGTGGCCCGGCCGAATCCCCAGGGAAGTAGGCCGAGGCAATAATTACCTCTTGTAAACCCCCCGCCATCGGCACCACTACTTCTACTGCAACTAGATCTCTAGAAATAAATTGGGGCAAAGGTAAACATCTGAGAGTAACTCAGACAGTAACTCTACAGTATGTCAACCTACCCGTTGGTGTTGTTAATCTTCAAACTAGACCTCCGTAAACGTATGGCTCATGAATTAGCACAATTTTGACATGAGGGTTAGAGAATCCCTTCACCAGCACGTCGGAGGTCACTTTACAATGCTGGATGTTGACCTGTACGACTACGAATTTAGTCATTTTTATTGTTTTTTGTCGGGTTCCATCATACTGGTCCCACGAGCAAGGAAGATCTAAAGGTCGACCGGGACAACGCTCCCATATCCTATCCCTTCCGGGCGGCAGGCCCAGTTGAAACCAGCGGGCGGCAGGTATCCGGAATTCGCTTATTCGCGACCAAGATTGACCCCATGTGATTAGTAGAGTTTGTTAAAAAGATGGTACCGGCAGTGGCACACCGCATAGAAGTAGGTACGTAATACACAATATTAGTGAAAAATAATATTGTAACTTTTTCCTGTCGTCTTGATGTCCACTGTGGCAATTGGCAACCGCCCTGGTAAGCTGCGTAGAATTGCAACATCAGCAACGCTTCCATTGTCGATTCATTCAGCCGTCGACGGTGTTGTGAATACGTTGTCGTATACTTCGAAAATGACCGTTCGACGTCCAGTGAAGTAATTTTTGAACAACATCGGCTCCTATAGTGTTCGTCAAGTTTCCTAGAGCGACTTGTAAATTGTTTATGCAATTTAATGCGTCTCGTGCAGATAAGTGACTGTTTTCTAATTCTTCAATAGCTTGTGCAACTTCAGAATAGTTCATGGAAATTTCATCTATTTGTTGTTGAACGTCCGAATTGGAAAAAAAGGTGCTGACTATTTCGAACTGCTGCAGAATCATTTTAATCAAGTTTCAAGATGACATTTTTCACTTGTGAAAAATATTTCTGATAGTAAGATACTGCCTGGAGCCATGTTCCCCATTGCGTTATTACAGGCTGAGGTGATGGTGGTAATTTCGGACACAATAGTTTGAATACACGGATGTGTTTGGAAGACTTGATGAACACTTTTTTGGTAGATGCTATTAACTTATCCAGCATCGGATATTTCTTTCGAATGGTTTCTGCTACGAGGTGACATGCGTGTATGGGGCGTGTTATGTGAAGATGAGTCGGAAAGCATATTTTCAAGATCCTACCAACTCTCAGCATTGTTGCGGCTCCGTCAGTAACGAACATTGTGACTTGGGTTCCTGTGATACAAAATTCTCTCAACGAATCTTTTATTATCTTGACAACGGTTTCTGCATTAGTTTTCTGAATCCGTTTACTGGATAACAACAATTAAGCTGGTGGACCATCACGTTTTAAAGGACGCGCTACAACATGAATGAATGGAATACTGTTTCTTAAATTCAATACATGACGTTTACTACATTCAAACCTATTGAGACTTAACAATCCGCTATTGCATATTGTGCAATAAATATGCGGACTTCTATATTCTAATCCAGGGAAATGCCTGAGATACTTATTCACATTGGAAGGGAACATTACACCCTTTGGGCGTCCCGGTACCACCTTTTTAATAAACTCTAGTGATTAGTAATATGTTCACTGACGCACAATATATTTAATTAATTTTGAATTTAAGAAATATAGTTAAAATTTTCGATTGTGATTTTTAAATGTTATTTACTGGATTCAATAAAAACGGGTCTTACCTTCATGTGCTAGACAAAGACGAAATATTAAGTTGGGGGAAAATCGAGGGAAGAGGCCACGAGCGCTGCTTCGTCTCGCATACTTGCATTAAAATTGTAAACAACCTGACTTTCAAATGTAAGTTATCACAGCAATACATATATTCTAACCTTTTTTTAAAATTATTGTCTGAAACAGTTCACTAAAGCCCTTACCACAATACTTAACTCGTACTGGACGCACGTTTCGATAGCCAAGCTAGCATCATCAGCAGCAAAACTGAATATATGGATTCAGTTTTATGTGTCAATGGCGAACGGTATCAGGGCATGATAACCCAGTTTTTTGTGCCTCAACTGGTTGGCATGGATCTCGAAGAAATATGGTTCCAACAAGACGATGCCACTTCCCACACATCACGTGAAACAATGGCATTATTGCATGAGACATTCCCTGGTCGTGTAACCTGTCATTTGGGCGACCAGAATTGGCCCCCTAGATTGTGCGATTTAACGCTTTTGAACTTCTTTCTTCGGCGTTGTTTGAAGTCAATAGCTTATATCAACAAGCCCACGACAACTCAAGCCTTGAAGGAGGAGATTAGACGCTGTATCACTGAAATCCAGCCACATTTATGCGTAACCGTAATTGAAAATTTCGTCAAAAGAACGCAAATGTGCCAGCAAAGCCGAGGGGGGTATTTATCAGATGCGTTGTTCCATGCATAATTCCCGCATATCTACTTTATGATTAAATCAAAATTTCGGTATTTTCTCAAAAAAACTATGTTTTATTTAAAATTTTAATTTTCGGCTCTTGTTGGGAGACACCTTTTAGAAAGAAGAACAGTATTCGTAATATTTGGTAGATTTTTATTTAGTACCTAATATACCTATTTATCGGTTTTTAAGTCATCGAAATTGTACATCACCACTAATTGTAATTAAAGTTGAGAATCATAGCTAATTTTAGATTTAATTAACCTGCAGCTGTTTCTAACTGTGGTGAAGGGTTTTGTTTCAAAGTGGTAATCTAATTTACATGAAAAAGCTTCATTAGCGCTAAGATTTACCACGTATAAAGCCATTACTATTTAAAGATATCAGACAATTATGTGGAGGGAGCATTTCTAAAAGGATTTAAAGGAGACAAATCCAAAGTATCTAGGTTTATATTTTGTGTGTATTCTCGATAATGATTTATAATGCGATGGCATTAAAATAAAAGCTGGGGACTTAAGATAAAATTCTTTAATCACTTTAAATTAGAGGAGTTCAAAGTATATCTACATACATATACTATATATTTACTTCTCAAAATCTCTTGTATCCGGTTCAGTTTTCTGCTAAACAATTATCGTTATATTTATTATTATTTACTATTTTATCATCATTATTAGGGTCCGGCGTTTTGTGCAAGGAAACGGTATGATATACGGGAACCGAAGATTAGCTGTTGGAATATCTACATATATAAAAGCATATGTGCTGTTTTTCGTTTAAAGCTCTCAGCGTATCGAATGACTAATGGCAAAACATACGTTCCTACAGCTGCTTCAACGACAACACAGCGTAAGAGAAGAAAGACAAATGCGACTATATGCGTAGTATTGATTTAGACGCTTCACTTGCCTCCCACTTAATGTAGCCAATCGTATCTTATATCCTATACGATAATTTTCTTATTTTCCTTATTCTTACATACGGTATGCGGCAAAATAAAGAGTACTGAAATGCGCATGTGTCAAATGTGTATGTCATGCGCTGAAACGTACCGAGTGTTTTCCGAACGTGGTTACAACGTATGTGAATGTCTTTTTAATGTTAGTTGCTTCAGGATGGTTCTCATTGTTGCAGAAAAAGTTTTATCGTGGAGTACTATTTTCGGTCATACGGAAATGGGCGCGAAAACGGTCCAAGCTTAAAAGAAGTTGCCGACCCATTTAGGCTTAAGTTTATGAAACAGGCTCCGAGTAACGCCGTTATGTTAGCAGTTGTTGACAAGTTTCGTCGTACGGGAAGTGTGCTTTGCCAACGTAAAGGTCACGTGGGTCGCCCAGTGACAGTCACAACCAATACGAATCACGGGCGTGTTTTGAATCAGGTGCTGCAATCGCCGAAACGAAGCCTCCGAAGATCATCATTAAAATTGAATATCAGTGATCGATCGCTCCGTCGAATGTTCAAGAATATTGGTGGGTTTGCATACAAAATACAGACTGGACAGCGTCTGACTGCAGCTGATAAGCGTGTAAGAGCCGAATACTGCGCACGTGTGTTGGCTATGGATTATGAAAACCCGTCGTTCTTGTCGAATGTTTGGTTTTCCGATGAAAGCCATATTCATTTAAACGGAGACATTAACAAGCAGACAACACGATTTCTTGGATTCAAACGCCCCGACATAATCGTCGAGCAACCCCTTCATAGTGACCGTGTTACCATTTGGTGTGCTGTATCCGCACATGGCATATTGGGCCCGTATTTCATTGAAGCAAACGATGGATCGCCGTTAACTGTGAATCAGGAGCGCCACAGAGAACAGTCTCACACCATTTCTGCATGATCTTCAGCGATTTTGTCGTGCCAGGAACCTACCACGTAATCAACAATGGTTTCAGCAGGACGGGGCAACCTGTCACACGGCTAGGGAGTCTCTTCGAATCCTGCGCAATCATTTTGGGAATCGCCTTATTTCGCGTGGCACTGATTTCCCATACCCATCGCACTCACCAGACCTAACACCGCCTAATGCGTACATTTGGGGAATGCTGAAGGAGGCTGTTTTCCGTACCGATCCACCATCTGACATTCCGGAATTGCGGATTAAAATTGAAGGTTTTTTTGGTGCCATGCAACAACCTGTGTTCACAGACATGCATGTGAACCTTCGTGAACGCTATGAATACTGCTTGAAACTGAAACGGAGGGCATCTTGAACATCTGTTTTATCGGGAACGTCGTCGCGAATAATGTTTGCAACGCTATATAATGTTAAAGTATTGCTATATAATGTAAAGTAAATACATAAATAATAAACGTTTCATAATTTCAGTACTGTTTATTTTGCCGCATACTGTACTTTGGATCGATAAATTTCTCAAGATTAGACGAAATAATGAAATACTGACAGTGGCGATGCGCTTTAGTACGTATTGCCATAGGAATGTAGAGATTTTGTGTGCTGGGGTTTCATTTTTCTTTGTGTGACAGAATGTTACAAATAACATAATTGTAGTAATAAAAGTTGATGCAGAACGTTTAAATATTCCCAGCAATATCAATTTGGCAGGTCCTATATTTAATCAGGAAGGTGGTGCGTCCATATTGTGGGACTTGTTGTGCATAGGTCAGATAAAACCAACCAACTAGCGCTACAAATCACTTTTCATTTGAGTGTAAATTTAGACAGACAGCTCGAACATTTTTGGCTAACTTAAGAATGTAATTTAAATAGTGAATGGTCTCTTCAGTAACAAGAATGTGAAAGTCATTTCACAAATACGCATGAGCACACTGTACGATTTATAGTTTTACGCTGTAATAACGCTTACTAATTTGGCAGCTTCTTCTATACCTAATCTATTCCGCAATTTACTATGAACTAACCCGAAAAACGAAGATAATCTTTCAATTCCAGCGAAGGATGCAACCACAGTGTGTAACTGCTATAACTCAAATAGAGAATTGTTTATAACTCCTTGATTTTGAAGAGCACACCACCATGAAATTGGAGAAACACTTTTTATATTCTCAACTGAAAATAAATATTCTCTGAAAGGGTATGTTGCGTTTGGAACCTAATTATAAATAGCTCGGTTTCAGGATAATATGAGGTTGCATAGCGTCTTCTCCACTCGTTCTTTACTTAACTCCTGACCTTTAAAACGATGGTCCAATAAATTGACCAGAAAATGGGCTGGTGTTAGCGCCATGTTAAATCGATTCCTAAAACAATTTATTTAAAATTCAGTATATTCTTGGTGTCCTCTTTTTATATCATGTAGTAGACTTAATCATACTTCAGTGTCATCAGCTACGCTACATGTGTCCATTTTGTACCCTATCTAAAGCAATTGAAATCTTTATTAATTTGTATAAACAATTTTATACTTTAGTTTTCACTTTATTGTATATACTTGTTTCAATTGCTACCCTATCTTCTGAGCATACTTTTGCCACAATATGGCAGTTTTTTAGATATGATTCAAAACAGGCACTCCAACGAACATCCATGGGTAAAACAAGGGAGCTCCCACCTGCCTGTTTATATTTGGTCGCCAGGTAATGAGTATTAGGAAAGTATTTTATTATTTTTTTGATGTCATCTTTTAAACCTGAAGTGTCAATATCTTTTGCTAGCAAATTTAATATGCGAACATAATGACCATAAGTAATTATATCTGGCATACCAATACTGTCACATTCTGCAAAAATGGCTTCTGATTTTAGCCATGTTGCTTGCGTTATATTTTTGACAATTATCTCTTGCTCCCACAACTAAATTAAATAGATATTCTGCAGTGTCTGTTTCATTACCTCTATACCCAAAATACCACGTTCTTTAGTAAATTGGATATGAAACTATGTAAATAAGTTTTTCGTTTAAAAACGTAAAGTGCTATGACAAAATACTATAAACTTTTGTTTCGCTCAAGATATTCATTAAAGCAAATGTGTAAACGTTATCTTTTTTGGTACAATTCCATCATCTACTCGAAGTGACATTTTTTACAATACATTGTCTAACAAGTTAATCGGCAAGCATAAATAATAAATAGGGAAGATAAGTAGACAAATGTTGATTAGAGTGCAACATAAAACGAATACATTTATTTAAGGCATCACACACAAAGTTTTTGCAGCAGTAAAAGAAAGAAAATTCAGAAAATTTCGCACCTTAGCTAAATAGAAATGTTTATGAAAAAACTTCCTGGATGAATTTCTAAAGGCAATGCATAACGTAGATATTACAGAAAATAATACTCCCGAGATGTCAGTAAATATACAGTAAAGTATAAATAATCGCATTATAATTTCTATGAAGGAAAATGGTGTTTACTGCCCATGGATGTTGAAATTGTATGCATAAATTTTACAGTTTATTTTTAATGAATATCTTTAGAAAAACAAAAGTTTATAGTTAAAAATAACTGTAGGCTTTCACGGCCGGTGTCTGAATTTGTACTAGCAGTTCATATTTCCGGACTGATGGGCCGTGGCCTTTGATGTGTCGAAGTCGACGTTTCGCCAAACACTGCGGTCGGCATCTTCAGGACGATGATTAATTTTCACTGGTCGTCTGATGAGTGGTGCTCAGGCTGGAAACGCTCCGCAATATATACCTGTGCGGTGCGCTGATTGGTTCCCCACCTCGCTGTGTGGCCCGCGCTGAATGGCTGTACCCTGGCTGCGTTGCTTTGTCGGTCCGTGCATTCTGTCGGGCGTTGCGGTTCGAGTATCGTAGCGTTTTCGTATTTTTCAGGGTTGGATTCCAGATGTTATTGCTCTGTAGAGCTTCTTCTTTTTGATTAAAATTGTTTCTATGCTTATGTATTTCGATGCCTTCCCGGTATAGACGTGTGTAGTAATGGCGTGTAGTGTCGATAATCTGTGTGTTTTCGAAGTTTATAATGTGTTCATCCCGTTGTAATGAGTGTTCAGCGATTGCTGATTTATCGACGTGGCTGAGTCTGCAACATCTTTTATGTTCTGTTATCCAGGTCGAGACACTCCGATTAGTTGTACCTATGTAGACGCTACCGCAACTGCGGGGAATACGATATACGCCTGCTGACGAAAGAGGGTCTCTGCGGTCTTTAGCTGATCTCCGTTCCTCTTGGAGTTTCTTTGTAGGACGGTAGATCGTCTTAACGTTGTGTTTTCCCAGGAGCTTTCCGATACGGTCGGTTACCTGAGGGATGAACGGTTGATATGCGGTGCTGACTGGTAGTGTTGTGCTCTGTCTCACGCCGTAGTCTCTTCGCAGGTTTGCTGCGCGTTTAATTTCGGTTTGTGAGGAACTGTTACCCATAAGAGCTCGTTCCAAGTGTCCCATTTCTTCGGGTAGCTTGCTCGGTTCACATATCCTACGAGCTTGCTCCATTAAGGTTTTGATGATGCCTCTCTTCTGCCCAGGATGGTGGTTTGAATGTTTGTGTAAATATCTGTCTGTATGAGTGAGTTTTTGTATACTAATACATCCAAGAAAGGAAGTGTACCGTTCTTTTCGACCTCTAAGGTGAAGCGGATGTTAGAGTGAACGCTGTTTAGATGCCGAAGGAAACTGTCCATTCTCCCTGCCATGGCTCCATACCACAAAGGTATCACTACATAGCGAAACCAGGTGGTTGGTTTATGGGTTGATGTATCCAGGGCTAGTTGTTCGAACTTCTCCATATAGAAATTGGCTACTACGGGGCTCAGCGGACTGCCCATGGCTACGCCGTCTGTCTATTCAAAGAACGTACTGTTCCATTGGAAGTAACCGGTCGTCAGGCAATGGCGGAATAGTGCGGTAATGTCTTCGGAGAAGATGTTGCTGATATACCGTAGAGTATCGGTTACAGGAACTTTTGTAAAAAGTGACACAACGTCGAAGCTCGCTAATACATCATCCGGACCGAGTTCCAAGCTATTCAACTTGCTCACGAAAGGCATGGAATCCTTAATGTAAGACGGTGTTAGTCCCGCATGTGGTTGTAAGACCGAAGTCAGGTACTTCGCTAGTTGTTCTGTAGGTGAGCCTATTGCGCTTACTATGGGTCTGAGAGGAGTCCCCTCTTTGTGAATTTTTGGTAAACCGTAGAAGCGTGGCGGTAGTGATGAGTTTCTTCTTGTCCGCTTCGATGATCGAAGAACTCTACTAGATTGTTTGATTGATTTTGCTGGTGGGATCCCGAGGTAGTGTCCTATAAGTAGTTGAGTCAAGTAAGTCTAGTATACATTTATCGTAGTCGGCTTTGTTCATAATGACGGTGGCGTTGCCTTTGTCTGCCCGAAGTACGAGAATGTCCTTGTTCGCATTCAGAACTTTGATAGCGTCCCTCTCTTTGTTGGAGATGTTACTGCGGGGCGGCTGCAGTAACGGCCGTATGTTGCTTTCTGTCGGTCGGTGCATTTTATACGGGTCGACTCCATTGTGTTAATCGTGAGTTTGTCAATTTTGTCCCAGTGCTCCGGATCTAAACGATTACTGAGGCGTAAGTGTAATCTTAGCAGCTCGCGGTCATTAAGCTACCCGAAGAAATGCGACACTTGGAACGAGCTCTTATGGGTAACGGTTACTCACAAACCGAAAATAAACGCGCAGCAAACCCGCGAAGAGACTACGGCGCGAGACAGAGCACAACACCACCAGTCAGCACCGCATATCTACCGTTCATCCCTCAGGTAACCGACTGTATCGGAAACCTCCTGGGAAAACACAACGTTAAGACGGTCTACCGTCCTACAAAGAAACTCCAAGAGGAACTTAGATCAGCTAAAGACCGCAGAGACCCTCTTTCGTCAGCAGTCGTATATCGTATTCCCTGCAGTTGCGGTAGCGTCTACATAGGTACAACTAAACGGAGTGTCTCGACCCGGATAACAGAACATAAAAGATGTTGCAGACTCGGCCACGTCGATAAATCAGCAATCGCGGAACACTCATTACAATGGGACGAACACAGTATAAACTTCGAAAACACACAGATTATCGACACTACACGCCATTACTACACACGTCTATACCGGGAAGGCATCGAAATACACAAGCATAAAAATAATTTTAATCGAAAAGAAGAAACTCTACGGATCAATAACATCTGGAATCCAACCCTGAAATATATGAAAACGCTACGATACTCGAACCACAACGCCCGACAGAATACACGGACCGACATAGAAACGCAGCCAAGTTACAGCCATTGAGCGCGGGCCACACAGCGAGGTGGGGAACCAAAAAACTACGCATTTTAGGTATAGGAAAATGCTTATAAAAAAATTCTATAATGGTTTATCTATCAGATCATGGAAAAACATACAGGATGTTCTATTTAAAAGAATTGAAATAGCATGAATCAAACATGGCGACGATGCCGATGGCCATCTCGTAGATTCTAGCTGATACAAAAATTTTTCTATGGATTTTCTGAAACTCCAAGAAATACTCAAAATCGAATAAAATTTGAATCACCACCCTAGCGCGTATGCCGACATCGACCGTTAAATAAACAGCCTCATTTCGCAAAAACCTCAAATTATATCATTATCTCAAAAAGTAAGATAGATAGGTACAGGGAATATTGATGAAAGTTAACATGAATTGCAGGTGTTACGTTTTCTTTTGAAGCAGAGTGTATGTGCGCACTCATCTTCCTAAGATCGCACAAGTTGCCATCCCATTTTAGAAATTTTACATTTTATTTTTCTCTCAACCTATGTGACAAGCTCTTAAATTTCAGTCACATTGCATAGTTCCGCTTACCTTAATTTGTTTTCCTTTAAAATATATCGGGTTAACCTTCTTTCGCAGCCCTCGTTAGGTTTTTGACATTTTAGTTTATTACAATACTTATGTATCCTCCAATAAAATCTCCGGCAACGGATTCTATTTTCTTATGGCATTTCCTTTTAGTTATTTACCCTTTTGTTATTCTTTCTGATACTTTGGGTATTGCATACTTCATTGGATCTGCTCTTTGTATTAGTGTTATTTTTTTTACAGCTAAAACAGTTAAAATTCGTCATTTATTTTCCTTGGGGGTCTATACTTCCCCTTTTCGTTATGTTAGTAACTCTTTGTGTCTTTCCTCGATTATTATTTGCTACTTCAATTGGAAGTGTGTCTGTTTACATCGAGTAAGGGGTTATGCGTCGATCAGCTGATTTGGTGATGTTACGCGAAATTGACAGATCTTAAGTGCGGTCGAGTGACGTGTTCATTCATATTGCGGGCATGTAGGGTTTTGTTGTTTTTTGATCATTTTACTGCTACCGGCTCTTTTGTTAAGCCCGATTTGTCTTTAATTGTTGATCTATATTCATTCAATTTTATTTATGTATTGTTCCATTTTAAATCTTCAGTTTACCATCTTCCGCTATCATAACTTAAGTGTTTGATCCACATTGCTCTATGATGTATTTCTGAATGGGGTAGAATTATATTTCCCACTGTATTTCCGGCCTCTTGTTCGTTGAATTTCATCACTTGTGGCGTGATTGTTGAGGCGTTAGTATACCGTAGTACGTTCTATTTTGTAATATTTGGAAATAATCACGTTGAGTGGATGGAACCTACCTGTATTTTCCGTTGCCTTCATTTGGTCTCGATTATTGGATTGGAAGTATTCGAGAGGATGGCTACGGATTTCTGCTAGACAGGATTTAAATATAACGTCTCTAACATCCATCTTTGATTTGCCACGTGGGGTCAAGATTTTTATTCGTCCCCATCTTATTAATCGTTTTCCCCGTTTTAACGGTAAGCTTCTAATTTGTTTATATTTCACATTGTAATTTTGGGATTTCGTTTATTTCTTTTTAGGGGTTCTATTCTTGGGTAGACTGTTTGTAGTACCTCGTTTTGGAGATTTCTATTCTCGGGTACACTGTTTGTGTTACCCCGTTTTGGAGATTGCTGTTTTTGGATATACCAAATTTTGGCTTCACGTTTTTTTGGGGAACACCTATTTCTGGATATACCGTTGTCGAAGATATCATTTGAATACGAACACCCCATTTTCGACTCAACCGTTTTGGAAACACGATTTTGAAATTACGTTTCATTATTTTGAGAATTTTGATTTATATACAAATTTAATCTGTGTAACGTCCGGATATTTTAAGCGAGTTAATTTATTTTTTTTACTTATCTGATTTATTCTTTGGTTGGTTTTAAACCGGAAAGCTTTTACCTATCTTAGGTGAGAATTTCTTATAAAGAATGTTGCATTTTGTAAACCCTAGCGCGTTGACCATAGCGGTCGGTAATTTTCTTAACCTTATTATTGTGACTGTTGATAAGTTTTAACCAGGGTAGTACTCTGGTCCAATTTTGTTACTCATATATACTTTTTTTTATGAAATATTGACTTGAATTTTTTTTGTAGTCGTACTTTATGTGTGTGAGATTAAAGGAGGTTACTCCTTCAACGTTAGGTTTGTGGGTTTTTGTCTTAATCCAAGTATTCCCTTTTTCCCTCGTAATTTTTAATCACTATCTTACGGGTTCCTGTTTACCCCGATCGTCTGACAGGGTTATTACAAGCAGATGGTGCTTACATAAAGTAAATTGTCTTGGTGAGTGTATTGACCCACTCCTTCGCTAACGAGCAGGCTGAGCACCCTGAATTAAGGATTCACTATTTATTAAATTATTAAATTTACGGGGGAAAATTGTTGTATCCTTTTGTTATTTTGGATTCTTTTTTTTTATTTAATTTCTTTTACAATTTCAACGCGCTGGAACATAGCAAAGGGAGACATCTAAAATCGTAGTAATACATTCCATTAAAAAACCAAAAAAATAAACAAATTTATATCGTGCGCTGTGGAAACTGAACACCCTATATACTTGAAAATAATTTTATATAATGCAGCATTTGTCCGAATATTTCTTATTTGAAAACTTATTCGCGAAATTGCTCAGGAAAGGAATTATCTTCTGTTCAGGCACTAGGTGGACACGCTGTATATATGTAGGTACTACTAAACTAGTATTTCTTTATATGAGAAACAATGTTCCTGTAAATTGTTTTGTGTACAACACTAACAGCCGTCGATGACACAGCCGTGTTATTTTAATTATTGAAAATGGGTAACAACTACAAAAGTTTTAACCGAGTTTGGAGAATAGAAATAAAAACATGTTCGCTTCCAACAATATCACTTAAGTTCGCGCCTTTGACAGATTAGTATACGTCGTGTAATAACCGTAGTATTCGACTTGTTTAATTTGTGACTCTACGTGTGCCCAACCTGTTAACCTTTTCTGAGCAATGTGAGTGATTGTTGACTTACAACTAGATATATTGTGCCTTTCCATTGCTTTTTTACTCATTTTATTTTATATGACTATATTCAAAACGTTTTAGTTGAAATTATTTTGTATCACGTGATTAACATTTAATAAACGATGATTTTACATTTAACGTAGCTCGACCGTCAATATCACAATAAATGGGAAATAAGATGAACATCTAGCAAAGTTGTTCTGTGTACTTTTAGCAACTGGTAAACACATTTCAAAAATCTCATAACCTCATGCGCTGGGTACGTATTATCTTAGGTTTGCTTACTCAAGGATTGAATCAGAAGTAACATACAACTTTGCTTTTCTAATAGAACAGCATATACATTTCTAATTTTTGAATTTTGAAAAAAAATCTGAATAAAACAAACTTCCATGTTGATAGTTCTGTGTAAGGGAAGAGTCCTTAATCAACAATTTTATTTTATACATAACGTGATGTACCCAAACTTCTGGAATTGTAAAATTGCACCTGCTGTGTAAATTATAAGAGGTCAAAATTTTCAGATAATATAATAGACACCATCTTTCAAAAATATTTTCGTATATAATATATAGGATGATTATAAGTAGCGAACTAGACACTATTTTGTTATTTTAGATAGAACATCCTGTTTACTACGTTTTTAGTTTCTCAATCTAAAAATAAATCAACGTAATATGGGCTTTATATGTATATGTATTTTTAGCCGATATCAAGATGTTTATAATTTTGTCCTGAATCGCCTAAATGCAGAAATACATATTTCCTTACGAAAAGCCGAAATACAAATACATTTTAGCGTAAATTTCTACGAGTTGGCTTTATTTAGACATGGTATCAGAACGCAATGAAAATATAAAGGTTGTTCAATATGGAACATCAAAGTTCAAACACCAGAAATGTCAGTTTTTAAAGAGCACTATCTATTTTTTCTGTATTCACCGTATGGGGATTTTTACCTCTGACGTGTTTATATAATGATGCATATGTCCAACACTCAAACTAAAAGAGATACGAGGGTGATCGTAAAATAAGGTTCCCATATTTTTTAAAAATAGACAGCATTCTTTATTTCCTTAACATTACAGATCATTTTAAAGGTAAAAACTTAAGCTATTTTTCGACATAATCGCCATTTCTATCCAAGCACTTTTGCAGACGGTGCTATTACTTCTGTATCCCCATGCAAAATTCTGCCACCAGTCAAAATCTTTTCAATTGTGGTGTTGGAAATCTCAGGAATCCGAGTTGACGAATGCTGACCCTCCGATCTTCAAGCAGTATTCTCTCGGCCTTTTCAACGATTTTCTCTGAAACTGATGGTCTTCCGCTCCGCTCTTCATCGTAAATTTCCGTCCGACCTCCAGTGAATTCCCTACACCATTTGCGGACGTGTTGAACAGCTATACACTTTTCTCCTTAAACTTCGATTAATTGACGATGAATGTCTATAGGTGAAACCCCTTTCGCGTTTAAAAAACGTATCACAGTGCGAATTTCGCACCTGGCGGTAACGGCGATCGGGAATTCCACCTCGGACGGCTGCTTAGCCAACACGGGAGTGGTACGTATATAGAGTGGGAGGGCTGCTGCACACGCCAATGTTGTCGGATTTCGCCTAATACGTCTTATTGCTTCTGTAGGGTTTTGGGAACATTATTTTACGATCATCCCTCGTATTTAGAGATAAACACAAGTCCAACATTTGGATATTGCATCCAAGTGGTTTCTGGAGTTAGTATTATTTGGTTCCCATGACAACAGCAAACAAAATAAACTAATATTTCTGTTCTTAACTATTGATTCAAAATTTTAAGCCTAAGTAGCTACTTACAAACTGAATTACATAAAGAAGTGTTAATAATATGATTTATGTAGGAAGTAAAGGATAAAGGAAGAAGCTATTGATTATTGCAATAGAACTTACAATAATTTTTTTCTAATTTTTTTTTTTAATTTTAAAATTATGCCGCAATGTTTATGTTTACATCATGTATTGTTTGTATGAACTTTTATTAAAATACTGTATCCCTTATTCTTTTTCGCTAAAAAAATACATTAGTACGAGGGTATGTCAAAAATTACTTACACTTTTAGTTCTACAACTGTATTACACAAAGATAGGTGTACAACAGATACATTATTTTTCGATATAGTCTCCACCTTTAGCAATGCACTTGGTCCAGCGAGTCACAAGCTTCCGTATGCCTTCCTGGTAGAAGGTTTTCGGTTGGTCGTGAAGCCACTTTTGCGCCGCATCCCGAGTTCATCGTGGATAATTTGATAGGCCGAACCGTGACTGATGTTTAAAGAAGATGCAACCTCACCTATGGTAACTCGCCTATTTGCTGTAGCCATCTCTCGAGCTTGCTGAATGTTGTCGTCGGCGGTCGAGGTTGACGGCCATCCAGCTCCCTTTTTTTGTGTTACGCTCATGCGGCCATTTCGAAACATTTCGATCCACAAGAAAACGCTTTCACGAGATAAATCACTGTCCCCGTATCGTGACAAAAGTCTCCGGTGAATTTCAGCACCTTTCACACCCTCTGACCACAAAAATCGGATCACTGCTCGTTGTTCCTCTTTGGTGCAAACTAATAGCGGAGCTGACATGCTTATGCTGTTGTAGCTAGCAGACAAGTGACGCGATCGTGATTAAATTCCGCACATATGACCACAGAGGCGCCAACTCAACGCATGCCCAAGCGGTCGCCACTACGATAATCCTCAAACTTTGTTATGGCGAAAGTGTAGATAATATTTGATTTACCCTCGTATTATATTTTTTTTATTTCTACATCAGTAGAATTAATGTTCCTAAGACCATCGTCGGTAAGGATGGCGCCGCTTATACATCGTGTTGGCCAAAATACACCATTTCTTTAGCTTTTTCCTAATATTTAAATTATATCTACTACCTATCTCTTTTTTACATAGGCTCGAAATTTTTAATCAATAATCTATGATGGTCAATATCAGTATGTTTTGTTTGCTATTGTAACCAAACAATAGTAACACCAGAAACTGTTTAGAAGTAATTTCCAAATGAAAGACTCGCCTTTGACTGCAAGTAGTTACTTGAGATCGAAATGTTGATTCAGTAATTTAAAAACAACAACGTCGGTATCTTTTGTTTACTGTTGTTATGGTAACCAAACAATACTAACTAAAATGCAGGTCTCGTTTCTGACTGTAAATATCTCTTTTACTTTGAATGTTAGAGATTACGTCACTATTCAAAAACGTTAGAAATACATGGTGCTATTTAACAAAATGACGTTTTTGGTGTTCCTATTTGGCAAAGTTTAGCGATCAATACCGAACACCTTGTACATTTTCATGGTGTTCTGATACCGTGTCTACATAGAGCCAAGTACGTAATTTATTCTCGTAAAAATTTACGCTAAAATATATTTGCATTTCGGATTTGTTGATGAAAATAAATATCTCCACATTATAAATATCTCGAAATCTTGAGAAAAATAGACATGAAGTCCATTTACGTAAGTTTATTTTTAGTTGGAGATGGCAAAAACGTAATACTATACCGGATGTTCAATTTAAAATAAAGTAGGTGTTTGGGTCGCTGTTTATCGATTACCCTGTATTTAAGAAAATATTTTTGGAAGATACTCCATGATGTCTATTATTAGAATATTTTAGCTTCCTACTACTTATACAATAAACGCACTTTTACAATTCCAGAAGCCATGGAGTAACCGTCAAGCAATAATAAAATTAATTAAAAAACAATATCTGTTATATTTTTCATCCAATTGCTCTCTTACAATTCTAGAATATTATACATTCTACAAAGCTATATGTCCTCGGCAGGAATTAGCAGATTGTTTGGATGAGGATAAAACCTGGCAATAGCGTGTATAATATTATTTCTCAACAAAGTGAAATAACTAGGCATAGTAAGGTTGCTCTCAATAAAAAAGGTTCCATCACATTGTTACCTATCACGGCCGGATACTGCATCCAATACCGACTATCTCTAGACTATATGCAATAATGATTGTTAACTTGACCGTTTAAACAATACGTTGCTTCTTCTAAAATCACTACCTTTTGGACAAATCCAGCAGTATATTCATTCTATGTGTTTCAAAAAAACTAATCTGTACTCTGGATCATCTGTTATCAGATCATAATAATTTTGCCAAATACTAATTTTTTACTTTGCAACATTTTCAACACTTTGTTGTGTTTTGTTTCAATTTATTAATTTTCAACCAGTATATTTTCTTTCAAATTTCAACAAGTGTCGCAACTTTGATAATTGTATCTATTTCCTCATTCATCAAGCACTACAGTCATCTATCTCAAATTCAGAAAATTGGCTATCTAATTGTAACCCACTGTAAGTTATAGCTTAATTATTAATTTGGCTTGTAGTATGGCCCTGATGGAGCTTTGAAATAAAGCGAAATATTGGTTGAAATTTAAGTGTTATATTAAAAAAAAATTAGTCGTTTCGACATCAAACTACTTGATAGTTCTTAACAAGCGCCATTCTCCTCGGTGCTTCACCATTTGTTTATTCATGGCAAAACTGAATTTTGTAAAGGTTTGGTTTTTGAAGCCTCGATATTTCTACTGCAGACCTCTGGCATAATATGTTGTGATCAATAGTGAGCTGCACTTCTGACACTTCTGAGATTTCTTCAATTGTTAATAGCACCCACAACTATAAAACATTAGTGACGGATTTGGATCTTCGGACTATGATCATCGAATAAGTGTACAATGTCCTTCTCCCCGAATGAAACACACTTGCATATAAACACTTGCATATAAACACACTTTCCACACGCCGCACTCGGTTTGCCGAAATAACTGTGGAAACATATCTAATGTTGCAGATATTTAACAGACATTATTCACTTTGTGATTTCACGAAAGACTCTTAAGACGGTAAGTGTTTGAGCACATATTATACTTTATTTCTGACCATTTGTTTTGTGTAAACTTTTATGCGCCCGCCACTGGATGTTGACGCAAATTGAGCAACTCTACTAGGGCATCTTCCGCTCTACAAAACTATCAACATGGGAGTGTGCTGTATCCAGATTTTCACAAATAATTCAAGCATGCAAAATTATATAGGACGTTCTATTTAAAACCTAAACATCGAATAAAATTTGAGATAGAACGGTAAAAATATAATTTTTGAATTCTTGCATTTTTTTACTTGGAAATATACAATTTTATTCAAAAAGAATAAACCTTGCAGATAGTGTACACACCTGTAAAAATGCAATGCTTAACATTCGATATTTCCTTGATTTTATCGATGTAATTGAATGAAATAAAAATCTCAAGACGCCGACAGGATTCGAATCTACGACCTCCGTTTACCGAACGGGCGCGTTACCACTACACCACAGAGTCTCTTGTAAGAACGAATCCTTTAATATACAGGGTGTTTGGTTCACCGACGTATATTTGAAAGGAGGTAGTAAGTGAATTAGTCTGGAACTTGTTTAATCAAAAATACCATTATACAAACTGTCACGGTTTCTGAGATAAAGCCAACTTAGTGATTTATCTAAATTAGGCGATTTTTGCTACTATGAACTATAATGCAAGTTTCTTATTCCTTGTAACTTTTATTTTAATAGTCTCTGATACCTATTCCGTCAAATAAAATCATTAAATACACTCTGCATGTGATAAACAAATTTGGGGTCGATTAAAGTTCAAAAATGAATTTTTTTATATCGAACTTTGATCTAGTAAGCCATGAATAAACAAAAATCACAATACAAGATACGTTTAGATATCTTTCTGTAGATGTATCATACTTTAATTATTAGCTGCAAATTTTCTAAATAAGAAGGTATTTGAAGACAGATCGAACTTCTTTTATTATAATTAATTAACAAAAATGACTAATCAAAATTAGACAAAAAAAACACAGCAGGTAGTAAATAATATCAGTTGTTTTAATCCCTATGTTTTTCGAACTGTTTATAATTGCATCTGTTGTAACTCGGTATAGCTTCGTTGAATTCCATTAAGTTGAATTGACTTTGTTAAACCATTGACTAAGAATTATACTCTAAATTTGAGAAGATTAACCACGTGACGTCCCCTAATACATATCGTCAAATCCATGAAACTGGTATCCTGCATCACGTAGAGCCAACAATCAAAGACTGCTTTGAAGTAGATGAAGAAATTTTGATTGTATACCATACAGATCCCATTACTACTACAAGAAAAGTTGCTCGAGAACTCAATTTGTTCATATGGAAGGTATAGTCAGTTGTACATTCTGAAAGAAAGCATATGTATCATTGCACACCCGTACAAGAGCTTGAAGAAGGTGATTCATTTCGAAGAAATAATTTTTGTCGATTTATTTTGAATGCCGGCATAACTAATTTTCACAATCCGCATTACTGGGCAGATGAGAATCCCCATATAAAAACAAATTTCATTTCAACGTAAATATAGCGTAAATGTGTGGACAGGTGTAATTAGTCGAGTCCTAATTGGTCCACATTTTTTGCCAGACAATTTAACACTAGAACCGGTCAATTTGACCGTCTTTCAATTTTAGTTTTTTTTTCAACGGAATTGATTTTGATATGATCTTGAAATCATATGACTTTTCCTTTAACTGCTGAAAAACCTAGTATGTATAACATAATAATATACAGGTGTTCCATTTAAAAAACTAAATTTGTGTCGTTTGTAGCGGAAACTAGACGCCCTGTATGCTTAGACATTATTTTATGTTGTGCAGAACCTTTTTAGCAATTCTTCACTAAAGTGCAGTGGCGAAGTGTCAATGGAAACTGGTGAAACTAAGACTTACACACGACCGGCGACACTGCCGAGAAAGGGTGTAATACATACAAGATTATGACACTTTGCCGGAGGTTTCGACGGTCGTGTGTAAGTACCCTAAATCCAAAATATACCAGAAAGCATGTGTTGGCGGTCACATAATTCTAGATCACCAGAAAAGGCCATAAATAAGTCCGTCGGACCCGTTTGATTGACAGAAGGTAAAGTAGTTATAAAATAAGGTCACTGGTTTTCATCGTTAAGTTTGGTATCATTTTCCTTAAAATTCTACATTGCAAAGATGCGTTTCTGTTAGTGATGTACACACATTAACACTAGAACCGCTGCACCGGTCAATTTGACCGTCTTTCAATTTTAAAGTTTTTTTTTTCAGGGGAATTAATTTTGATCTGATCTTGAAATCATGTGACTTTTCCTCAATTTAGTTTGGCAATGCTCTCACAAAATTTTGAATATTTTGTAGAACTCTAAGCGATGTTCTGGGAAATTTTACCTTAAACGGCCGCCCCGGTCATATTGACCGGTACGTTAAAAAAAATGTTTTGACAAACTTTATTTGTCAATTCTTTTTCTTGGTTGCAACATTTGAAAGAACTACACATTTAGGCATGTACCGCATGTAAATATATACGTAATTTCAAACATTTATTACATATAAAGCAAGGCATATAACTACATCAACCGATCAGAGCTTGTTCCTATCTGTTAGTACTTGTCGTACTTGCTTCGACATGTTCAGCTTTGCCCTCGACAAAGAACCCGTTTCTTCTCGTGCTCTTTTTAGTGTCGCACATGCGCAGACTTACTTTGGCGCATGCGCACAAAATATTTTGCAAGTTTCAACCTGCGCTATTGTTAACATATAGGTAGTACTCTGAAAGTGCATTCGTCCTGTTTAGTTAGACTGAACAGTATGTGGCCCAGTAAAGGCCTCTCGGCTGCACAAGCTTTAGCGTATTTAGACGAACTGGAAAATCTTTCACCAGTAAATTCCGAGAATGATTCTAAATCAGTTAGTACGGACAGTGAAAACGAAATTCATTCTCGAGTTGTTGCGAGTGAGGAACAAAATAGTGATGAACCTAACAATGACACAGTTTGTGATGTAACGGTTGCAGTGACTAGTGCTAGTTCCAGTGATAAGCAGCAAGTGAAAACATCTGTTCGTTCCAATCGCCAACAACAATCGCCAACAAAAGAAACCAACACAAAAAGGATTTTCCTTCAATCTTGGTGCAGTTTGCAAATCAAAAGACAATTCCCAATGGCAAGTAATTTCTGCGAGTCAGCCTAATGCAGGCACAAAAACCCAACCCGATATATTCAGGGACAATCCAGGATCAACAGGCTATCCAAAACAAAAGGTAACTGCAGAAAATATGATTAGTTTCTGGAGACTATTTATGGATGACTCGATGCTAAGACACATAAAACAATGCACCGAGGCTGACAACTAGACAGTCAAGACTGGCAATTATCTTTAGGAGATCTAGAATCCTTTATTGCCATTCTATACGCACGTGGTGCTCAGGGTTCCAGTCACTTAGAATTAGATTCCTTGTGATCTAAAAAGTGAGTAATATCATTTTTTAGTCAAACGATGTCTAGAAACAAATTTAGAGAAATCATGCGATATCTCAGATTCGATCTCAAGTCTACAAGGAAAGAAAGATTGGAACATGGCAAGTTTGCTTTGGTTTCTGAAATATGGCAAAAATTTGCTTACAATTGCAAAATTTGTTATGTGCCCGGAGATAATATAACAATAGACGAACAACTTTTTCCTACAAAAGCAAGATGTCGATTGACGCAATATATGTCCAATAAACCAGATAAGTTTGGAATTAAATGTTGGCTTGCTGTTAACACTGAAGCTAAATATGTGTTGAATGCCTTCCCATATTTAGGAAAAGATGATTCTGACCACTTGGTGAATACGTCGTTCTAAAATTATTAGACCCTTACACCAAGAAAGGAAGAAATGTGACAACGGACAATTATTTTACCAGTTTGGAACTTGCAAAAAATTAACAAAACTAACACACAATTGTTGGAACTGTGAACAGGTCGAGACAAAAAAATACCCGAAGTAATCAAAAAAAGCAAAGGTTCTTTATATGAAACTGTTTTATTCACAAGTAAAGAAAATGTTTGCACTTTGACAGTGTATCAAGCCAAAATAAACAAAAATGTTCTCTTTCTAAGTACGCAACATCCAACAGTTTCAATTGATGCTGGTACAAAGAAAAAGCCAGAAACAGTTTTATACTATAATGGCACAAAATATGGCGTGGACGTAGTAGATCAAATGGCCCGAAAATACAGCGAAGGCGCCCTTAAGAAGATGGCCAGTCCATGTTTTTTATAATATATTGGATCTTGCTGCAATCAATACGTTTGCTGTATAAAAAAACATCACTGGCAAAAAAATAAAACATCGCGACTTGGCAGAAGAACTCTCGCAACAATCCAATAACAACGAAGAAGAGCCTCAGGAGGGAACATCGAATCAACAATGCAACAAGAGCTTACAGGCTGGATCGAAGACAGATAAGCAATCTCGCAAAAGACGTACATGTCAGGAAAAGAAATGTGAAAATAAGACTTATGTAGGAATTGTAACAAGAACATATGTGGAAAATGTGGATTTAAAGTAACTTATTGTAAAAATTGTAACGATATTTAAAATACCAAAGTTAAGTTAGAAGTTATTTTTATATTTTGTGAATAAATATACACTTTTATGCAAACAAATTATGTTAATTAATAAAAACAGTCGAAACAAACTTGAGTTTTAATCACCGGTCAATTTGATCGGAGCGGCAGTTCGAGGTATGAGGAATTCTCAGTGGTTTTAGTGTTAAATGGTGAAAATTACTTAGAACTTTTGACTCACAACCTATGTACAAGATATTTTGGAAGAGGTACCACTAGATGTAAGGCAGCAAGTAATATTTCAAAATGTTGGATACCCTGTCCACTATGGAAGTGCTGTTAGGGAATTTTAAAATTATCGATTTCCTAATAGATGAATAGAGTTTATAGTGAAGAAATGCTAGATAGAGGCCATCTTGTTGCAAGAATTAATGAGGCAGCTGTAATAATGCGAGAGGAAATGAGGTTAAGTATAGCCACTACCGGCATGCGCCCAAGAGATCGAGTATTAGAATTCATTTATGTATTCTCTTTCAAATAAATATTTAATTTATTTTTGTGTTTTGTTTCAAATAAATATTGCGATACATCAACAGAAAGGGCAGACATCTCTGAAGTTTTTAAACATATCTGAACGCATCTTGTTTTGTAATTTTTGTTTATTCATTCCTTAATAAATCAAAGTTTGATATCAAAAAATACATTTTTGAACTTTAATCGACCCCAAATTTTCTTTATCACATGTAGAATGTATGAAATGATTTTATTTGATGGAATAAATATCAAAGACTATTAAAATAAAAGTTACAAGGAATGAGAAACTTGCAATAGTGTCTAATTATAATTCAGAGTAGGAAAACTCGTATAATTTAGTTAAATCGCTGAGTTGGCTTTATCTCAGAAACCGTGATACTTTGTATGTAATGATATTTTTGGTTAAACAAGTACCAAACCGACTCATCTACCACCTCCTTTCAGATATACGTCGGTGAACCAAACATCCTGTATATAGTTAGTTATCTGTAAAAACTAAACACCTACTATTTGAAGTGCATTCATTATGTGGTGTTTTCATATACCCAATTAAACAAGTTTATGGCATCGTCATTGTTGTAACTAGTTTGATAAAATAAAAAAAAAAACGTGTTGATACCTGTTACCGATTAATGATTATTTCTAAGTGAATTTCATTATAAAGTATTTTTTTAAATTCCAGTTATTGTCATTTTTATTTACTAGTGTAAACGGATTTTGTATAGTATTATTGATGATGATGTTTTTGTATTCATGTGATCAATAAGTTCACAATAGGCTGGTAAGTTACATTCAACTTCCTTTAAAACCTTTTTCTGCCGTATTATTCCTTTTTTTCTCTCTTACTTCTTGTCGGTCCGGCTTTTAACTTTACATTTATAAATATAAGAGGTGTGTTCATTAGACTCTTGGCATTTATTTTTCGAGTTTGTATTCCTTTTTCTTTCCTGTTGTTCAAAATTTTACCTATCCGTTGCCCTCTAACCATTGTACGTGTCTTAGTTAAGCCGCCGCGAAGGGCAGAGCAGGCGTGAAGTGTGTGTCCCCGTCTTATCCCACTGTTTACAGTTTTTTTCATTAGAACATAGCACTCACTTATCGGTCGTTTATTTATACATTACACAACTCGTTATTACATAACACCTTAACATTATGAACGCGTGTGAACATTGCGGAAAGTCTGAAGCTCCACATCTTATGGTAAACTGTTGCGTCTGTAACAAATTCTATAAGATTGATCTGAATAGCCAATTCCAAAAGGAGATAGCTGAACTTAAGTCGAAGCCTGTTAACTCTGACGTTTCCTTTACAAGCTCCCTGGAAACGGAGAAGATTATCCAGGAAATTGCTGAGCGTGATAAACGCAAACTAAATGTGGTGATATATGGTTGTACAGAGGATAATACCCCCTCGAGGAAAGAACAGATTGATTCCGATACCGCTGTTATTACTGATGTTCTTTCTCGTCTAGGTGTTCAGGAGCATAGTGTTTCTCCAGTACGGTTGGGACGGTTTGATGGCACGAGGGCTGACTTGCGTCGTCCGATAAAAGTGAAGTTGTCTTCTGAGGAAAACGTACACCAAATTCTACGTAGTAGTCACAAATTAAAACAGTCTGAGCGCTGGAAAAACGTTTTCGTTTCTCGTGACCGCACCGTTATGCAAATGGAATTACATCGTAGCATGAGACGCGAGTTCAAAGAACGTACTGACAGGGGAGAATCCGGACTAATACTTAAATACAAGAATGGAATACCTTCAATTGTAAGTAAGAATGCGGGAAACTGAAGGTGCCCAACAAAACACCTATCGAGCTAAACATATATTACCAAAACACCCGTGGTTTAAAATCTAAATCTCATCAATTTTGTGTAAATATCTGCGAACAATTGTACGATGTCGTCATTATTACCGAAACATGGCTTAACAGTAATGTTATTTCGAGTGAGCTATTTCCTTGTTACTACAACGTAGTCAGATGTGACTGTAAGTTTGACATTGTTGAACGGAGTGATGGTGGTGGAGTTCTTATTGCATTTGCCAATAATGTACGATATGAGTTGGTCGATACGTCCCACATTGCTAATCTTGTACCGCTTATCGATCTAATTCTTTGTAAATGTTATTTTGGTTGCAATGTATATCTTGTAGCTGGCATTTACATTCCTCCTAATATTTCTAATCAAGACTTTGAACTCTTCATGATGCATTGAGATAGCGATAGTCAATCAATCTGTACTAATAGTCGGAGATTTTAACTTTTCTGACTATGTCGATACTGTTTCTAATATTCACAATAAAACTAAATACTTACAATCTATGTAATACAATGGAATTGCAACAATACAATAACATCAGAAATATTGATGACAATATACTTGATTTAATTTATGCAAATCATTGTGGTGAACTCACTATTTCCCGCGAAGATTTTCCTTTAGTTCCTGAAGATAATTATCATCCTGCTTTAGTGATGAGCATCCAACTCGTTGGTTACAGTAAACCAGACTTATTTCCGTCTGCACAAATATTGCGCTACAAATTTTCGAAAAGCAAATTTTGCCCAATTATTTGAAGATCTAGCTCAATGTGATTGGTCATTCATTGAGGATGCATCAAGCATTGATCAAGCCGTCGATGAATTTTATAATGTTTTGTACAAGGTAATTAACTGTTCAGTTCCTCTATACAGTCAGAATAGTTCTTCTCATCCTCCGTGGTTTACTACAACAATTCGACAAAACCTAAAAGCTAAAACCTTCTATCATAGAAAATGGATACAAACTAAAAGTGAAGTCTTTTACATGAGGTTTAGAGATATCAGGAGATTAGTTGAGCAACAGATTCAAGAAGCTTACAACGCTTACATGTCAAGAATACAAAACACAATTAAGCAAAATCCGAAAGAGCTGTGGCGGTATAGTAATAGACTAAAGGGTGTTTCACGCATACCAAACACAATCACTGATCCCCAGGAAATTGTTGACGCCTTTGCTAGTAAATTTTCTTCTGTTTATCTGCACACTCCAACAGAGTAATCGAAAATGTATTCAGCAACATACCATCTTTTGACGTCAAGCCTGTGAGTGAGACTGACCTGCTAACTATAATGAGTCACCTAGCAAATACGGACACAGCTGGTGATGACCTCATCCCTAGTTTTTTAGTGAAGGAAGCACCTATAGTACTTGTCAAACCACTCTTGCTTCTTGTCAACATTTCTTTGAGATCTTCTATCTTTCCTAGGCGCTGGAAACGAGCAAAAGTTACGCCAGTTCTTAAGAAGGGAAGCAGCACTGATGTGACAAACTATCGTCCTATATCTATTTTATCTAATTTCGCCAAGGTATATGAACAACTTTTATATTTTTCTATATTCAACAATGTACAGCCGTATATATCTGCGAAGCAACATGGTTTTATACCTAAAAGATCTACAACAACTAACTTAGCGACAGTTACACAGTTTATAAGTGACACACTGGATGATGGAGGGCAAGTCGATGTTATATACACAGATTTTTCTAAGGCCTTTGACAGAATTGACCATGATATTATGCTCTTTAAATTAAGTTCTTTTGGCATGTCACCTCGTCTTCGAGATCTGATGGAGTCCTACTTTAAAAAGCGGTCATGTTATGTTTTCTATAATGGCTTCAGCTCATGTGAATATGCTATTACGTCAGGTGTTCCATAAGGATCCAATTTAGGACCTTTGCTCTTTGTGCTTTTTCTCGACGATCTGCTGGAAGCGTTACCTGTGATACCCTAGCTTATGCAGATGATGTAAAGGTGTACGCAAGAATTGATTCCATTAATGATATGGTTAATCTGCAAATGAGTATTGATTACGTATTTCACTGGTGCCAAGAAAATAGTCTTATGTTAAATGAAGCAAAATGCACGTATGTAACATATACTCGCAAAGTAAAAGGCTTGCCTACTACGTACAGTTTAATCGGTTATCCGCTGCAGAGGAGCGAGACCATAAAAGACCTAGGAGTTATCTTTGATAGTCAACTATCCTTTAAACAGCATGTTTCGCAGACGTGTTCCTCGGCCGCAGCCATGTTAGGATTCATCATACGATCTTCGAAATACTTCACGATCACATCTTCTGAAAACGCTGTATAGAGCATTTGTCTTAAGTCGGCTAGAGTATGCTTCCACTGTATGGTATCCTTACTATCAATCCTACGAGGATTGTATTGAGAGAGTACAGCGAAGGTTCCTGAAATTCCTATCTTTTAGGATTGACGGTATATATCCGGTGAGGGGTATAGACTATGCCACATTATTGAAACGACATGCGGTCCGGAGTATTTCGGAAAGAAGGCAAATTTTGCAGTGCGCGGTTTCTCTACAAACTTATTGACAATCAAATCGATTGCGCATATCTGCTGTCAAAAATTAATTTGAACGTTCCTCGTTTGTCTTCGCGTAGTGTTTCAATCTTTCGGCTTTTAGCTGCAAGAACTAATGTGCTGCTGAAATCGCCAGTTCAAAACATGTGTGTGAATGCAAATAAATATTATGCAGATATTTTTGTCGGTGACGCGATGCATTAATCGGTGGAGTATATATATATTGTTTTTTTTTCATTATTTTTCAGTTATCTTTTATTAAGTATTATATTTTATTTTTCTCTTTGTATTATGTGCACATGTATTCGTATTATTATTTCGTCCTGTAATTGGGGTATCCTGTTGGGCGAATAATGTTTATTATTATTATTATTATTATGATTATTATTATGCCAATATTGACCTGCTGTTAACATTATTATTTATATGCTTGATGAGTAAAGCTGGCCACGAGCAGTACCGCGCAGTAGCGTAGAGTCGACCAGGCCTCGCGTTCCACTAGAGTTATTCTGCTAATAGAGATGTTTGCTGCCGCAAATAATTTCGCCCATCTTTTAAATAAAAATTAAATAACACGTGCTCAAACACTTACCATTTTAAGAGTCCTCCGTGAAATCACAAAGTGAATAATGTCTGTTAAATATCTGTAACATTAGATATGTTTCAACTGTTGTTTCGGCAAAAGTAGTACGGCATGAGGAAAAAATGCGTTTATATGCAGAGAACGAACGCTCTACATCTAGTGACGTAATATTTGCGTAAGTTAAATAATCTTTCAAATAACTTAACGATTCTGTTGACGCACCTTCACAAATGTGTCTTAATGTGCCAAAATCAGAATTTTTCTCAAAATCACTTTCAAATTTTTCTAGAACAGAAACATTTTTTGCGTTTTCAATCGCGCATAGCTGTGCGTGAACATGTTGCACTATTTGTAGAGATTCTTTTAAGCGCACCGCAGGATTTTGTAATTTTTCTATTGCATCTGCTAGCCCGAAGTAATTGTCGTGAATGATTTTTAAATCCATTTTAACCTGACTATCTTGAAATTTCGACTGGCTTTTCTGGATAGCGGCAGCTTCCTTTGTATCGAATTGTAAAACCACGTTCTTAATATTGTCAAAATATTTATGATAATAAAACGCGGCCTGCAACCATGTTCCTCCAACGATTTAGAATAGGTTCTGGTGGCTCTGGTATACGGGGGCACAGTCTGTGAAATTCGCGAATACGTTTCGGTGATTTGACAAATACTGCTTTGGTATGCGCTATTAAAGCGTCTACCTCAGGATAACATTTTCTGATACTATCCGCCACAAGATTGAGACAATGAATTTTACACGTAATGTGTAACAAATTAGCAGAATGCTTTTTAAGAGACCGGCCTACAGAAAACATGTTTGCAGCACCATCACTCACTAACATCAAGAGTTGGTTTTTTGAAAGTTCAAACTTGTCCAATGTATTTAACACAACTTTGAAATTACTTCGGCAGTACACTGTTGTATTCGTTTGGAGACTAATAGAATTGAAGGTGCCGATTGATGAGGTTCCAATTTGCGTGCCATTACATTAAGAACAGAATGTTTCTTCCGATCTGTTGTTTCGTCGACACATAACCACAATTTTTGATCTTTCAACTCCGATTTTATTTTTTGTCCAATATGTTCGCGCGCAGATGGCACAATTCTTCGTAACGATGTTCGACTTGGTAATTTGCACTCCGAATAGTTATTCTAAAAGCAGATAAATGGTTCCTTGTCTAGTAAATTAAACGGTATATTACATGCGATAAACGTAACGCATAAATTAAATATAAATTTTTCATTGTCTCGTGCGCAATTTCTTTTTGAGACATGCTTTTCACTATTTACGTGTCGTAGACAATGTTGTCTTGACCAACACATTAACGGGATTTTACAGATTACACATTTAATTTTTAGCACCTTCATATATTAAGCTGGAATTTCTGCAATAAATTTTCGAAGTTTTCCGACCGCGGTCGTTTTGCTGACGAAATCATAATTTTTCTAGGACAGATAAACAATTGCGCAAATGACCGGCAGCGAAAATGTCCGTACTGCTCCGCAGACGAAGTAATACTACCGTTCCTCTCGATCCGAACTGATTCTACGCCGATGCGCGGTACCGCTCGTGGCCAGCGTTATTGATGAGCTTCTTTCCAATTTTTTGAATAACATCGTCTCATTTCATTCACTCAAGATATATAAAGTAAAGAAATCATTAGATTACACAATCTAAAAATTTGTCAATTAACTGATTATTTAGTTGTGTAAACTAAATAATAATATAATAAATAAAACATTTGATTATTTAGTTTAACAGACGTACTTATTTGATCAAGACTCGCAATCAGTCTCATTAACACTAGAACCGCCGAGAATTCCTCATACCTCGAACCGCCACCCCGGTCAAATTGACCGGTGATTAAAACTCAATTTTGTTTCCACTGTTTTTATTAATTAACATAATTTGTTTGCATAAAAGTGTATATTTATTCACAAAATATAAAAATAACTTCCAACTTAACTTTGGTATTTTAAATATCGTTGCAATTTTTGCAATAAGTTACTTTAAATCCACATTTTCCACATATGTTCTTATTACTATCTTCTTCATCATCAGTTCTTACATCTACCATAAGTCTTATTTTCACATTTCCTTTCTTGGCATGTACGTCTTTTGCGAGATTGCTTATCTGTCTTTAATCCAGCCTGTAAGTTCTTGTTGCATTTTTGATTCGATGTTCCCTCCTGAAGGTCTTCTTCGTTGTTATTGAATTGCTGCGAGAGTTCTTCTGCTATTTGCAGAATGAAGTCGCAACATTTTATTTTTTTGCCAGTGATGTCTTTGTATACAGCAAACGCATTGATTGCAGCAAGATCCAATATATTATAAAAAAACATGGACTGGCCATCTGCTTGAGGGTGCCTTCACGCTGTATTTTCGGTGCATTTGATCTACTACGTCAACGCCATATTTTATGCTATTGTAGTATAAAACTGTTTCTGGCTTTTTCTTTGTATCAGCATCAATCGAAACTGTTGGATATTGCGTACTAAGAAGGAGAACATTTTTGTTTATTTTGGCTTGATACACTGTCAAAGTGCAAACATTTTCTTTACTTGTGAATAAAACAGTTTCATATAAAGAATCTGCTTTTTTTGATTACTTCGGGAATTTTTTTTCATATATTGCGTAAATCGACATCTTGCTTTTGTAGGAAAAAGTTGTTCGTCTATTGTTATGTTTTCTGCGGGCACATAACAAATTTTGCAATTGTAAGCAAATTTTTGCCATATTTCAGAAACTAAAGCAAACTTGCCATGTTCCAATCTTTCTTTACTTGTAGACTTGAGATCGAATCTGAGATATCGCATGATTTCTCTAAATTTGTTTCTAGACATCGTTTGACTAAAAAACGATATTCCCCACTTTTTAGACCACAAGGAATCTAATTCTAAGTGACTGGAACCCTGAGCACCACGTGCGTATAGAATGGTAATAAAGAATTCTAGATCTCCTAAAGATAATTGCCAGTCTTGACTGTCTAGTTGTCTTCTAGCTTCAGCCTCGGTGCATTATTTTATGTGTCTCAGCATCGAGTCATCGATAAATAATCTCCAGAAACTTCTCACATTTTCTGCAGTTTCTTTTTGTTTTGACCCTGGATTGTCTCTGAATATATTGGGTTGGGTTTTTCTGCCTGCTGTGGGCTGGCTCGCAGAAATTACTTGCCATTGGGAATTGTCTTTTGATTTGCAAACTGCACCAAGATTGAAGGAAAATCCTTTCTCTGTTGGTTTCTTTTGCTGGTGATTAGAACGAACAGACGTTTTCACTTCCTGCTTATCACCGGAACTAGCACTAGTCACTGCAACCGTTACATCACAAACTGTGTCATTGTCAGATTCATCACTATTTTGTCCGTCACTCGCAACAACTCGAGAACGAATTTCGTTTTCACTGTCCGTACTAACTGATTTAGAATCATTCTCGGAATTTCCTGGTGAAAAATTTTCCAGTTCGTCTAAATACGCTAAAGTTTGTGCAGCCGAGAGGCCTTTACTGGACCACATACTGTTCAGTCTAACTAAACAGGACGAATGCGCTTTCAGAGTACTATCTATCTTTTTATATGTTCACAATAGTGCAGGTTGAAACTTGCAAAATATTTTGTATGCATGCGCCAAATTAAATCTGCGCATGTGCGACACTAAAAGGAACACGAATAGAAACTGGTTCTTTGTCGAGGGCAAGGCTGGACATGCCGAAACAAGGACGAACAAGTACTAACAAGTAGGAACAAGCTCTGATCGGTTGATGCAGTTATATGCCTTGCTTTATATGTAATAAATGTTTGAAATGATGTATATATTTCCATGCGGTGCATGCCTAAATGTTTAGTTCTTTCAAATGTTGCAACCAAGAAAAAGAATTGACAAAGTTTGTCAAAATATTTTTTTAACGTGCCGGTCAATTTGACCGGGGCGGCTGTTTAAGGTAAATTTCCCAGAACGCCGCTTAGAGTTCTACAAAATATTCAAAATTTTATGAGAGCATTGCCAAACTAAATTTAGGAAATGTGACATGATTGCAAGATCATATCAAAATTAATTCCGATGAAAAAAAACTTTAAAATTGAAAGACAGCGGTTCTAGTGTTAATGTGTGTACATCACTAACAGAAACGCATCTTTGCAATGTAGAATTTTAAGAAATGATACCAAACTTAACGATGAAAACGAGTGACCTTATTTTATAACTATTTTAAAAGAACCTTCTGTCAATCAAACGGGTTCGACGGACTATATTTTTGGGCTTAGGGTACTTACACACGACCGTCAAAACCTCTGGTAAAGTCATAATCTTGTATGTATTGCACCCTTTCTCCGGCAGTGTCGCCGGTCGCCCTGTAAGTCTTAGTTTCACCAGTCTCCATTGACGCTTCGCCACTACACTTTAGTGAAGAATTACTAAAACAGTTCTGCACAACCTAAAATTATGTCTAAGCATATAGGGCGTAGGCTCTAGTTTCCGCTACAAACGACACAGATTTAGTTTTTTAAATGGAACACCTGTATATTATTACGTTCTACATACTAGGTTTTTTCAGCAGTTAAAATATAATAAGAACATACAGAAAGTTGTTAACAAAATTTCGCAATTTAGCTAAACAGAAATGTTTATGAAAACACTTTCTAGATGAATTTCTTAAATGCATGACGTGACGACACAAAATATTACTGCCGAAATGATAGTAAATGTTCAACAAAATACAAGGATCGAATTACAGTTTGTATGAAGAAAAATGGTGCTCACTTCGAACAACTGTTGAAATTGTAGGCAGATTATTTTGAATCTTTAGAAAAAAAAGGTTATGGTAACTAAAGAACAACAAATTTTAGGTATAGGGAAATGTTTATAAAAATTTTTTTTATAAGTTTCTTTATCAGATTCATATACAAGTGTTCCATTAAAAAAATTGAAATAGCATGAATCAAACATGGCAACGATTTCGATGGCCATGTTATAGACGCTATATAGGTGACATAATAGGGTTTTCAGTGTATTGCCGAAAACTCCAAGAAATAATCGATCGAATAAAATTTGGATCCCCCCTCTAGCGCGTAAGGCGTTAAAATATAAAGGGATGAAGAAACAGCCAGAAATGGCAATTATTTAAATTTTCTTTCCCCGAATATTTTTTATAGAAAACTTTTTCTTAAATTACTTAGGGGGAATAATTTCCCACCCGGCATTTGAGAACACGCTTATATACGAGTGTTTCAAAAGGAATGGTAAATATTTTAGCGGATGATTGTGTAATTTATTCGAATAAAAAATCCAATAACATGTGTCCAACTTGTTACTTAGATACAACAGTTTGAATGTAACCCAAACTACTACACTCACAGAAAAATGCCAAAGGCAAAAACAAAAGGTATTAAGCAAAGGCAAATGATTAAGTTAAAGATTATTTTCAAAAATTCCACCTCCGACTTCAATGCACTTTCGAATTCGGTTGACAACACTACGTGTAGCTTTTCTGAGGTTGTCTTGGCGTTCTTTTATGAGGGCAGCGCTATTCATAATCCGATCGATCAATTCGTCTCTTGTTTACTTTTTCTTTGTAAACTTCACCTTTCAACCATCCCTACAGGCAAAAATCGAAAGGGGTAAGGCCCGGGGACCTTGGTGGCCAAGAAACGGGGCCATTTCTGCCGATCCATCTTTCGGGGAATGTTAGGTTTAGATGCTGTGTCACCAGATGACTAAAATGAGCTGGGGCCCCGGCATGCAGGAAGAACATTCTTATCCTTGTAACCAAAGGAACATCTTCCAATAATGCTGGTAGCTCGTTTTCAAGAAAGTCTAGATAACAGAGCCCTGTAAGAGTGTGCGGTAAGATAACAAGCCCAAAGAACTGATTGTCTATCATACCACACCACACATTTACAGAGAAAGGTTCTTGAAAATGTGTCTCCACAAAGGCATGTGGGTTTTCGTCGGACCACCGACGTGAGTTACGAGTGTTATTGATACCGCCACGAGTGAAAGTGGCTTCATCAGTAAACAGTATTAATGGGATTACTCGGCGATTTGCAATTAGCCAACGACAAAATTCCAATCGTCTACCTTCATCTCCTTCTCGAAGGTGTTGAATCCGCTGTAAATGATAAGGATGAAAGCCGTGCACATTTAATGTCCGACAAACTCTTGTAGGTGGAACGCCGATACGTGAAGAAATTCTTCGTGTGCTTGTTGAAGGACTACGTTCTACCGACTGAATAATGTCTTCTACTTCATTCAAATTCTGTTCATTTGCACGTCCAGATGAGATGCTGGGCACTGCACCAGTCTCATGCAGTTTACTGAAAACACGACTAGACACTCTTGAATGGGGTACTTTGCGGTTAGGAAATCGTTTACCGTATTCTCTACAAGCAGCAACAGCGTTACCATTACAAGACTCATACACAAACAGCATATCGGCGTACTCAGCATTTGTAAATACGTGCGACATGCTTAAACAGTACAGTAGGTTGTTGCTTAAACGATACACATTTATCAGAGTTAAAAAATTTAGCGTAAACTCAAGCACAACCTCACAACTTGAACTTCAAAACAAAACTGACAATCGATACCCATAGCAACTAGGAGAATACCAACACGCGAAATGAAAACTTTTCTCTGTAAATAGCTGTATCTTAGTAACCAATAAAAATTGGACACGTGTTATATGGAATTTTTTATTCGAATTAATCTACACTATCACCCACTAAAATATTTACCTTTCCTCCTGAAACACCCTGTATACATATTATTCGCGCAGTTTCTCACATCAATTTTCTTGGTGAATAATGTAGACAGTCCTTTACGTAAGATACATTTTAATAATTTGCATTGACAGTACAAATGTGTTTTGTAAAATTCTTTATTTATTATTTATTAGTTTTGAAATAAATTAGGATAGCGCCCAATACGAACACAAGTTATTTTTTGCATGATCGATTGTTGGTCTTGAAAAAGACCGCTTTTTGCAAAACACCTTTGCGCGAATATACGACGATAAAAATTTTCACACAAATCAAAATTCTGCGTCTCTCCTTGGATACGTGCTGCAGCGTCAAAGATTCGTTGGCGAAGCTCTTCTATTGTTGCAATGTTATCTTTTGCGTCTATACTAAATGTTATATATAGCCCTGTAAAAAAGTCTAAGACATTCAAGTCCGAGCTGCGTACAGATTGCACATGATGGTCGTAGGACCATCACGTCCAATCCACCATGGATATATCACATTAAAAAAATTACGCACGTCACGTGATACATGAGGTGGTGCTCCATTATGCATTAACATCTAGTAATTGTGGTTATGTATTTTCCAAAGTATTAATATGATTATGCGTTGAAACGCGATGGTAATTCATGAGGTCCCAACGAAAAGCTACCCTTGTCTCCCACTATCTCCATTGTTTCTTTTATGATAACCGTGACGGTGTGCATCAAGCTGGAAACCGATTTCCGTAAACACGTCTTGCTTCTGTTACGTTTCGTCATATTTCGCTATAAGTGAAAATCAAATGAAATAACTGCTGAGGTAAACTGCGGCATACTGTACCAAATAACTATACTGCACTCTAACTCGCGTGTAACTAACCGAACGTAGTGCAATGTACCGCCACCACCAGCCCCTGAACCTACTACCCCGCATTCGAATGCGAACATACTTTGCGCAAACTCTCACTTGCCTATTATAATTCGATTTTATTATTTTTTTCTCTGATATGTTTAAAAATAGACCCATGATATACTTAAGTTTTAGATTCTGTGTGATTATATTATTACCAGGAGAATGATTGTCGGTTATTTCTGAAACACCCTTTACAGAGCGATTGTTCGTTGCAATAAATTAATTTTCTTTCCTTAATTCTAGCCGCGATCTTCTTGTTCGTTACTGTTAGCCTATCTCTGTACCTGGTTATGGTTAAAAAAAAAATTAAAGGAATATAATGCTCAGTTTTGCTATTTAAACGTAAATGTTAGGAAAGGATTCGGGGAGTATAATAATACAACGGCGTTTAAAATTTATTTTTTGTTGCGGAAGTCGTGAACGTTCTTTGTGTGTTTCTTCGCCGAGACGACGACCCGGTATTTGAATTCTTGGGTAAGAATTCCGATGTTCATAGGACCCCACTGAATGTTGTGTGTAATCTAGTCGCCTCGCTGATGGTCGATCATTCCGTTGGAAACCATTTAGAGTTTTCGAGGGAAAGGAAGAAAGGAGTGTACAAAAGAAATTCAAAACATGTAGCAAAATAAATTAGCAAATGTGATCAAACTGTATATTGAATGAAAAAGCACTATTAAAAAGATATTGACAAAATGTTACAAAAAGACAATAACTCAGGGCCAAAACATTAACTATAAATATTGACAAAGTTTACAAAGAAATGAATAAAAGCGCCAAAGAAATATTCAAAGATTAATACTAATTTAAACAACAAAGTTAATAAAGTGATTTACCAAATTTCAAAATAGGCAGCAACATTTGCGTGAAGCGCAGTTCTTAAGTCTTAAAATACAAATTATAACTAACCAAAAGGAATGATCATTAACTTACATAAAACAAGGTTCGGGTAGACACGCCGAAAGGAGGAGGTTGGTCAGCTAGTTACAGTGGTAGAACTCTCTCGACGGCGGCGATTCAGAAAAGACGCCGCGCGGATAGACCGGGAACAGGGGTGATATGTGATGAGCATTGGGCAGCAGACAACGGATGAACGCAGCTCGACAGAAGAAATCGATTTCCACATCCCGCAACTTTACGGAGGAAGCGAATTTCCAAAATCGGAACTCCATGGAGGAAATCAATGTCCAGATCCACATAGAGCGTTATTCCCGACGATTTGCTCAAAGGCGACCAAATCGCAAAATCATATAATCGCCGGGAACGTAGACCATGGATACCAAGGAAGATCACCCAGCGGGGGTTATGTCCGACGACAAAAGTCTTGGTACCCCCCAGGATAACATTGTTTCACTCGCTGGGCCACCTACGATCTTACTAGTCGATACATTAACTTCTGCCAAACGACTCATTCCTTTGATAGGAAAATGTCTCAATTTATATATTTTACGAGAATCCAATGGGATCGCGAGATCTGAAGGACCAATGCGGAAGCAAAGATATGATGACGTATGCGAGATCGGTGTTTAGCGACTTATTTGTATGTTTATTGAACTGGGTAATTGCTAATTACTACAATTAGCTATGGATGAAACCTAATTTAATTAATACCAAAATGTAAAACGTAATTTATACTATCTGTTGACAAAGTTTAATTTATGTTCTTTGATAAACAAAGAAGCTACGGGGCTTAAAGAACTGAAAGAAACGGGAATGATTGGTTCCTGAACAGTTAATTACTAAATATCTCATTAGCTTAAGAATATAACTTAAATTTATTGTTATCATGTGCTAGAAGGGTCTAAAATAAAGATTATTAGCGGTGTAGAATTTTGAAATGATTAATATTAATGGTTTTATTAAATAATAAAGATCAAATCTTAGGATAAATTAGGGGAATGGATTTAGCTAAAACATATCCGAATACTGGGCATTATAGACGCGATGAAGTCATCCTTCGCAGGTGTTCAGTTTCGTTATATGTATATTGAAATAGAGGAATTGGCGCGAAATGAAATATTTGAAGTATTTTAAATATGAATTTAAGAAATTTGCAAATTAGAGTGTAACAACCTCTTGTTCTCTTCTTGTCGGTTTTCCTTATCCTTACGCGTCTTTGCTTAAAACATAATGAGCTTCTGTGATTCTTGTAAGAATTTCGTCCATACGGCCTGCAGTGGTTGTACATATATCTATGTAGTGCATGGTTCTTCAATACTTAAAGTCACTTCCGGTAATAAATTAGATCCCATGACGATTTCTGAAATTTATATATTTATTATCTTCAATGTGCCAAAGAGTAAGATTAAGGGGCGCGAGATGAGACCAAACTACCGCTGACATTATTATGGTGTACACCTGGGAGGTTTCTACACGCAGAGAAATGGTTTCTTCTATCAAGAAAATTGATTTTCTTGCAAAAATCAGTCTCTATTCAAGAAAATATTTTTATTTCAAGACAATAAAAACGTATAATACAAGAAAATAATTTTCTTGAAATTTTATTTGGATTAAATAAATATTTTCTTATGGTTAGAAAATTAATAAAATCCAAGACAGAAAAACGTTTTTTCCAAGTAAATCGTTTAGTTTTAAATTAAATAAATATTCATATTAAAGGTAGGAACGGAAAAATAGTGCAGATCTGACAAAGTTCTATTGAGAAATTAGGCGACCAGTTTCGTGTTCAAAAAACACATCACCAGGCCAGCTACGAAGATATCCAATAAAAGAAGAATTACAATAATGGAAAAAGAACCTAAAGTTAATAATTAAAATTAGGAACAAGTGAATGAGCTAATGAAAAAGTTTTTTTTCATAAGTTACGGTATAATTAAATTATTGAATAATTAAATTATTAATTAGAGATTATTCAATAATTTAATTATTCAATATAATAATTAATGCTTGGGTTATTGGTTTCTGTCGTATGTGGTTTGAGGCTAGGGTATACTTCGACGATCTTTCTGGGTTGGTTCTTCCTACCAACCACAGATGTCTCCTTATTTGTTATTAACATTTAAGAAGGATTATTATATATCATATAAAAAAAATTACAATATGTCACATCTAGTTTTATTATAATAGATCAGTTTTTAACTTATTGTGTACGTGTCCTTTTTACAATTTTATTTATACTTTTGTACTTCGATTTAAATGAATTTTACACAGTCAATATTTTATTGTCTCATGAATGTAGTTTACTCAGTTTTAAATTTTAATTGTAATATTTGACATCACCTGCTACTGCTTATATATAATTGTAACTAGAATTTGAAGATAATTTTTCTTCTCCCTTGCATTACCAATGACCACGTGCACTAATTGCACCACATAATTTGCAAAATCTATATAGTAAGATTTTTCGCGATGAAAGGGATAGGAGGAGGAAGAGTTTTTTTATACATTTTGATATCTAATAATTTAGTTACTAGACTAAAATTTAACTACATTCTATAGTGCAGATGTTTTTATATTGCAACTTATACTCATATTTAAGAAAAAAGAGAACATTCCATTACGTTTTCTTTTGTTTGGATACCCTCTTAGCTGGCCTAAGGATGTGTTGGTAAAAACTCGAAACCGGTCGCCTGATATCTTTAATAGAATTTTATGAGAAATTGGACCATTGTTTTTTATTCCCACCTTAATTAAATTGTTTTTTAAATAATTTAATTAAATAGGGTTTATTTTTATGTAGTTTAATAATCAATGAGTTAATATTTAAGTTTATTTATCCGTATTTTATTATTATGATTTATTTTATATAAAAAAAAAACTATAGTTAAATTAGTACACGTGGTAAATAGTCATAGAAAGAAAAAAATATTACATTAACCAGTATCTTCTGAAAATGTTTATGAAACGTCGTACGCTAAAGATTATATCATTGCATGGGTAAGTATGCCATCTATATTTCGGTTTCTATATTCGCTACTCTCTAGCAAAGAGTATACCTATATGTATATTGTCTCTAGGACGGCATGATTATAACTACTCGCACTACGTGGCGCCCGGAAATATTTCAGTTGTTGTTTTTGAAGGTTAGTGGCATGAACTGAGAGATGTAAGAACAATGTAGCCAAGAGTAAGATTTAATGCCTTTATTCTTCTGATATAGTTTTTGCCGGTTGTGATTCCATCAATATCAGAAGCTATTTATTAGCATTATATTTCTTGGTTATTGTATCTAGGCATTTTTTTCATGCATACTTCTACCTCACGTTTGTATGAACATTATTCTGTAGATAAAAACCACTATTTTAGCCTTTTTAAAATCACAAGCAATGTGAATAATTTACTGCATTATGTACGGATATGTCGTACTGTTTTGTACAAGGTAAGTACAATTAATGTGGATATAAATAATATACATTTCAAGAATTTTAAGTAAATAAATGCTTTATTAAAAAAAACGAGACTATTGATTTGTGAACAATACCTAAGCGCTTTCTCTTTCTGGAATTAAGAAAACTATTTACTATCCTTAAGAAAATATTGTTTTGTGTTACAACGGTCATTTACTTATACTAAGAATAGCTTTCTTCAAATTTTCTGCAAGATTTCCTTGAATCAAGTTAACAAATGTCTTAAGCAAAAAAATAAAATTATTTTATCACAAGCGTATACTTCTCTTAAATTGATTTAAAACAGCTATTGTATTGCGAATAATTGAAACAGTAATTGTCTTGAATTAAGGCGGACAGCTTTGATGCAAGTACATGTTCCTCTGCGTGTTACTAATATACACACTTTTACTCTATTTTATATATTCTTATCGTTTTATTAACTGTAAACATGCGTGTATTTGTAAGTGATGATTCACAAAGGAATTTACAGTCACTTTAACTAGAGTGTAGTTTGTCAGTCATATTATAACTAGAGTCCGGTAACTGGAGAGCGATCGCAGCGGCAGTGTGACTGTGTTTAGGTGGGCGGGGAGGGCTGGTCGATTATGATACGACACGACAAATCATCATCACTCAGTTCAGTTTAGCATGGGATAGCGGATAGGGCGTGTTGATTTTATTGATATAGACGTAGTTATTAATTGTAGTTATTATTTAGTGTAGTGCGTTTTGATTTTATTGATACAGACGTAGTTATTAATTGTAGCTTTTAGTGAACATGTCGAAGGCTAAAAAACGACCCTTTCAAGACAGTAAATAAGTTTATTTCTGACTTTTTCGATTTGTTTTACAACGGGAGTAAGATAGTTTGTAAAGTATGCAAAATACATTTTATGTCAAATAAGAAGTGGATCTGTACAAGACACGTAAATTCCGCACAGCATAGAAAACGAAAATTGGGCATGCCACCGAGAAAACGGCACGTAAGCATGTTGCATTTGTACGCGATGATGTGGAAAAGAAAATGAAACACATATTGAAAAAACAGTTTCTTTGGTTATGTGTTGGCGGGACAACAGACTGTAAAAAAAATTCAATTGTAAATATTATGGTACGCATACTAGACCCTAGTAAACCTACATTACCACTGTTACTAGCTAGTCGAAGACTACAAGAGTGTACTGCTGCAGCAATTACGAAGGTTGTACTTAGTACGTTGGAAAAATTTCAAAAGATAAAGTGTTGATGTTTATGAGCGATGGCGCAGCGATAATGCATTCGGTAGGCCGTTCTCTTCTTGAACATGGTTGAAAGTGTTTACGTGTTACGTGTGAAGTGCATGCTTTACATCCTGTAGCAGAAACCATTCGACAATGCTCTCCCGAGGTAGATGCATTAATAGCAAGCACAAAAAAAGTATTTTTGAAATCTCCCAGACGCCTAGGATCATTTCACACAGAGTGTCCTGGTATTCGTCAACCACCGGAGCTCATTCTTACACATTGGGAACATGGTTGCAGGCAGCGTTTTATTATGCTGAACATTTCAAAATAGTGAAAGCTGTTGCACAATTCAATCGTGCCGAAGCTGCAGCTACTAAGGAGAACCAGTCGAAATTTCAAGATATTTCCGTTGAAATAGATTTAAAAAATATTCGTAACTACTATAAAGGATTAGCTGACGCAATAGACCAATTACAAAATAGATCGTTATCATTATTGGAGTCTCTGCAAATTATGGACGGAGTGCATACACAGCTACAGACTATACATGACGCAAAATATAATCGCGTTTTAGAAAAGTTCGAGAGTGTGTTACAGAAAGATCCCGATTTTAGGACACTAAAACAAATTTGTGATGGTGTATCGAATAATCCATTGACTAAGTACAAAGAGCATTTTAATCATGCATGTACAACATCGGTAGATGTTGAACGCTCTTTTTCAAAGTATAAACTCATTTTCTCACCACGGCGAACATTGCTCACCGAGACAACTGTGAAAACACATCTAATGGTATCAACTTTTTGCTACCCTTATCCATGTGATGTTAATACTGATAATGGTGCTTCTAGTTTTACTGTTTCGTAGCCAAGGCTGCTCAAACCATACAGGGCTTAGTTCCAAAATGCCAAATTGAGATTCAAAGATTTTTAGTTCCGCACACCTCTTGTAACATCAATCCTGGGACACGCTGTATATGAATACATTTCAAACTAAATTTATGTACGTGGGTCTGTCAGACCCAAGGCATTTATTAGTGTATTTCTTCAAGGGCATTCACTCCAGGGTTAACCTAATTCGTCTTTCGACTATCTTCCCAAAATGTAAAAATATACAGGCTGTTCTATTTAAAATAAGAAGGTTGGCGTAATTTCCGGTGACATCGGAAATGTAATTGAACTGCAAATAACGACAGAGGCTAGTTCACAAAAAACAGAAACCAACCTATTTTTGCTAAATACGCTAGCTTCTGTATAAGTTTAAATACATCGCTTCACGAGGAAAACTGACAATTGTTTTGTTCCTCCTTGACAAAGCACACAAATCAAAACTCGAGACCTTATTATCGAGATTTTACACCATTTGATTATTCTCTAAAATCTCTAAAAAAGTACAAACTTTAGGGCCAATAATTAATTTATAGCAGCTGTTGAGGCCCATTTTGTGGAGAAACCAACGGAAAGTTTTTGATCCTGATAAAGGATGTTACTGAAACTTGCCCTTAACTAATTAATAAATTACAGTTCGTTACAGTTAGTAATATTGATAATAATATTGATAGCCAATTGCTTTAAGGCTAAGGGAAAAATGTACATGCAACTGTAAACACATGTTTTGTACTAATTTATCCTAACCAACACAGAACACGTGTTTCTGATAACCACAATTTGTATCTTGTCCATTTCTTTAATCTTGTTCGCACGACAGGTTTCTCTATTTCGGTTTATTAATCCAATTTGAAGCCTATCTCGATAGGTAACTACAAGTATATTAATGTATCTCAGATTACAATTGGATTTACGTTATCAGTACGTAGCTTTTTTGCACTTTGTGAATTGTATTCAGTCTACATTTGCTCTGTGCAATATATATAAATACATTTTGCTCTGTAAATTGCGCAATTTATGTTCCTAAGGTAAGCCTTTCTTTATTTTAATGTCGCTTACAATATTTAACGATTTTATTCCACATAACTGTGGTTTTTGTAAAATGTAATTTTCTAAGTGGCAATTATAATTTTTTAGGTATGTTTGAATTTTGTCTGTATCTTTTTAGTTTTAAGGACCAATATCCGCTTCGTATAAAAAATATGCCAAGATAATAGAATGTGACCAATAAAACATACACCACTTATTAGATATACTGTAATTTATCATTAGATAACAAACGGTATTCAATCATAATATCGCGATTTTTATATCAACCGTGCAATGAATGTTATTTCAAACTTGATATTTTCTGTTGATCATATTATTTGTAATAAATTAATAAAGGTTAGAAAATAAAGATATAGGTTATTGCTTATTATGCTTAACAAAATGGAAAGCGAAGTTAATGACTTTGCGATCGTTTTCCGTAGTTATTGATTGGTACGCTAAGGCAACATTCTTATATGTTGAATTATAAAATTAATACTTTAATAGTCAGGTAGAAAGAAATTATCAAAACTTACTAAACAAATACTAAACTCAATTTATCAATTTTAAATAAACTGTATAGAGCAGTGTTTCGCTGCGACAATTTTTCAGATAAACTAATTAATAAATTATTTTCTGGCTATACAAAGATAGTTAACAGTAATCTGGAAAACTAAGTAATATCGTTATTTTATTTAATATTTTAAGACCATCTTTTATTTGAAAATATAAAAATTGTTCAACATTATCCCAGTAAAGTCAACCCATTAGTGTATAGCTCCAATAGGTTTGTTGCAGCAGATCTAATAGGCTAATCAGATGCAGTTTGATTGCCTAAATATTGGTTCTGGCTAGTTTGTGATTTCTGCAGGAATAAAGCTAATACAATTTATTCGAATGATACTAAAATACGTTGGTAGAAATGTTCAGTGGATAAAGAATCACATTTCTTAACATAAAGTTGATTGCAAAATTGGATAAATTAGATATGCACTTACTATTCTTAGTACTTAACTTTGAAAACGAAAAAATGTTATTGTTAAACAGAAACCTTAATTATAATAATAATAAAGCACATTTAAAAAAGCGCCACTAAAAAAATAAGCTCTTGTAAACCTACTTATTGTTATTGTTATTATTATTATTATTATCATTATTATTATTTATTATTATTATTATTATTATTATTATTATTATTATTATTATTTTCGTCGGGCCATGGCACACATGCCTTTAATCACTGCGACCTTAATAGACCTATTGTAACAGAATGCCCTTATGTGTGTTAGAATAGTCAGAGGCTTTTAATAAACCTTAGTACTACTCTAAGATCTGCTTCCTTCAGTTCAGTAAGTGCAAGAAATGGCCTACTGAAGTGTTGGTGTCGTGTGCGACTGATGGCACATTCAGATAGGATGTGTTCTGCCGTCTCCAGATCTTCTTGGCATAGACGGAAGATTTGATCTTCAGCTTCTCCTAGTTTAAATAGGTGATATTTTAAGGCTACATGGCCTGTCAGAAATTCTGCCAGTAACCTGAGATCCCCCTTGCTGAACGATAGCGCTATTTTTGCTGTTTTTGGCGAGCCTGGTATGAGTGCTTTCGCCTGTTTTTGTCCTGGAACATTATCCCAGTACGAGGCCTTTTGATTGTCCTCCCATATCTTGGTTACTTATTTTATGTGTCTATTTTGGAGACCACAAAAGGGATTAGGACCAATGAAAGGTATATTCGCTGCTTCTTTGGCCAGCTTACCTGCCTTTTCGTTTCCTTCGATCCCTTGGTTAGCGCAAGGTAACGCGGTTTTTGCGTTCTAATTGCCGTAAATTATGTAAACATTCGTGAATCAGAGCAGATTCGTATGTGTAGGCCTTAATGGCCTTTAGAACTGCCTGACTGTCGCTGAATATATTAATAGTTACGCCTCGTATCACTTCCTCGAGGTTTTTTATGGTGCACAAGTTTAAAGCAGAAATCTCTGCTTGAAATATGGTGGTGTGGGGTCCTATAGGCATTTTTAGGTGGAAGTTAGGACCACTAATGCCTATACCTGTTCCGGCACCTTCTATTCTCGAGCCGTCCGTGTACCATTCCAGGGTACCTCTTTTACATTGAGGCTCACCGGATGCCTACTCAGTACGACTATCAATGATCACTTTATAAGGTTGATCAAAATTATATTGCATAGGGATCGTGTCTTTTACAATATACATCAGATAATTTATGTTGGGTTCCTCAAGGATTTTGAGATGCCGTTTAAGATCCCCAGACTGTAATCCCTTCGTTCTACTAAGAGTGAGGGCACTCGATATAGCCTGCTTCTGAATATAGATGTGAAGCGGCGTTATTCCCAGCAGTACTTCCAGAGCTGCTGTGGGACAGGTACGCATCACTCCTGTGATCTTGAGACATGCAAGTCTCTGAATATGTTGAAGCTGCTGTTGCACAGTCTTCTGAGTTGTTTTTGGCCACCAAACCAGAGACACGTAGGTGATCATGGGCCTAATTATTGCTATAAAGGACCAGAAGGTCATATGAGGCTTAAGACCCCAGTTCGTACCAAGCATCCTTCGGCATACTAGTGATGCCGTAATGGGTTTTTTCTGTAAGTTGGAGATGTGGGAGGCACCAGAGCAGAGATGACAGGACCCCTCCTTGGGGGCAGCCTCTATTAGCTCTAGTTGTTGTCTCTTCGGATCCCAACGTGGCGCTTATTCGTCGACTTTGGAGCATGGTTTTGATCCATTTTGTAGACGACAGGTGAAAACCTTTGGCAGAAGTCGCTCTCTCAATAGTTTCGAAGGAGGTGTTATCAAAAGTACCCTCTACGTCCAAGAATGCGCAGAGAGCTATTTCTTTTGCCGCAAGTGACGCTTCCAATTTACTTGTGATAAATTGGAGGGTCGTTATTGTTGATTTTGCCTTCTGATAGGCATGCTGGTTAGGATGAAGCGGGTTTGCTGCAAGTACTTCATTCCTTAGGTATTGGTCTAATACCTTTTCCATTCCTTTGAGCAGGAATGAGGGGCGACTGATGGGTCTATACGCTTTAGGGTCTGCGGATGATCGCCTTCCTCCTTTAGGTATAAATGCCCCATTTACGTCTCTCCACAATGATGGTATATAGCCGAAGCTATAGCTGGCTTTATATAAGTTCGCTAGTATTGGAAGAAGAGCGTCTATACCCTTCTGCAATAACATAGGGAAGAGGCCATCTCCTCCAGGTGATTTATAGTGTTTAAAAGACATTAACGCCCATCTTATCCTTTTCGCTGTAAAGATTTTACTTGCTAGATTTCGTACCTCCTTTGATGGATGACTTGAGTCCGTTTCGAGGCGGTAGTCTTTGCTAGTAGATGCAATACAGGCTGGAAAATTAGTATTTAACATTAACTCTAATGCCTCTTTGGAATTCTCTGTAAAGCTACCGTCAGCTTTCTGAAGGTGCCCGAGTTCATTTACATGTTCTCTGGCGACGACATTTTGGGCTGTTGTTGGCGTGTTATCTATGCCTTCGCAGAAGCTCCGCCAAGTTCTTCGCTTGGCTTTCCTTATTTCGGAATTATACTGAGTTGGAGCATGTCTATACAGCTCCCATTGGTGATCGAGCTTCGAGTTTTTGCCTTTGTTAAACAGCCTTCTAGTATTTGCTCGCAGTAGTTCAAGCTCCCTGTTCCACCAAGGCACTTTGTGTCTGTGCCTCCTTTGTGTACTGGGACAGCTTACATCAAATGCTTTATGAATTAGAGAATGCAGTTGAGTAGAAGTTATCTCTAGGTCTTATATATTCTCTATTTCGGTGCAGATCTGCTTCCTCCCTGATGTATCTTTCATAGGAACACCAATCAGTTTTTCTTGAAATTTTTATAGTAGAAGTTTGGTATGTTTCCGCCTCTATTTCAAACCTTTGTTATACTTATACTCTATCTAAAGAAAAGACAATAAGGGTTTTCAAATATAGCCTTTAAAAATTCGGATCGTTATGTCTGCTTTAGAACCTTTGTTTTCCATAACAATATGTATTTGAAAAGAACTGATTAGTAAATTACTATTTGGAAAATCTTCGGATATTTTGGAATTAATGCATATGTTATGCATATTTCATCGGCCAGTATCAAACTAATAAGAAAACACAATTTGGTTTACTTGAAAGAATTATTAAAAGAAAATTGTTTATAACTAAACTGCCAGTCGTCTTTCTTCGGTGGCAAATTACGGTAGCGTTAAAAATAAATCCATTCGTCAATACGATTATATGTAATCTTTTTAATTATCAGTAACTATTTACATTGGAATGCAGTAAGTATTCAACGAAATTTCTTCATTAATAACATGCAACAGCTTCAACAACACTCCCAATGTAACTTTTATTTAAAAAAGCAATACGAAGGTACAACCTTTATAAACGAAAAATCTTTAAGATATGTGCTTATTTTGAATTCAATTGGCTTGGTTCTTTCATTTAGTAACAACAACATTGTTTGTTTCTTGTTTACTTATTCTCGGCTTGATCCGATGTTAACGAAAAACGTAAGTAAACAAAAAATGGCAGGGACTAAATTTTTGATGTTCTGGATGTCTATTTTGTACAGTTATTGTTCTGTTGTTATTGTTAATGCGTTGTACTATAAACATGTTTGATCTTAATTTTGCATATCTTATCTAAACGTAATTTGGTAAGAACTTACTCCATCTAAGATTGAACCGATAGATTCGAATATCGAATATATGTACTACAAAAGATATTATCTTAAAAAATTCAATTGCATTTCTATAATTAAGACATACATTTTCTACGAGTTTAAGAATAAAGAAGACCGTCTAAGTAATCGGGTACTCTAAATCTGTGGCACTGGAACACTGAAATAGTTCACTAGAACCCTTACCACCAATTCAGTTTTACTGCTGATGATGATAGCTTGACTGTCGAAACGTACATCCAGTACGAATTAAGTACCGTCTAAGGATAATTAAAAAAAGAGTGAATATTTTTGGAGAATTTACAAAATACATCATTTTGAAACATTTAAATTAGCAATCTTAACATTAACCGGATAATCTTGTTGAGCCCGGTTATATGTATGTGTAACTCATGTTCCCAATTTAAATGAGAAAACAATTAAAACCAATATGTTGGCACTTAACCCATTTCGTACTTCCACCCCATTATTAACATCTTAAACAAAAACAACAATTAAAGCAAGTAAACTGCCATAAAATGCATCTACATATTTAAATTGTTTCAAGATAGGTTTTCTACATTTATGATACGTCTGACTACTTGAAACGTAAACATACATAGATACATAAAGACCTGGAGTCAATGGTCGCATTCAGCGGCCGCAACTGTTGTAAGGTCTGCAGGTGCTTGCGCTACCTTCCGGTACATTGAAGGAGACATCACGATACGTTGACAGCTTTATGGAGCGACTATGTTTTGTAGCGCTTTTCCACTACTAACCTGGAACATGCTGACAAATGTGAAACGTAACATCCAGTAAACAAACTATTACGCTGAATTGCTGTCAATGTAGTGACTGCTACCGTTGGATAGGAATAGATTCCCGACCAATGGTCGCATTCAACCAATGCAACAGTTGTGGAACAGTTGTGAGAACTTAAATACTCCTACGTCGACAAATCATCTCTTGGATTCAGATGTACTTCGCGATAAAGGTATTTCTGCTTATATTCCTCAGTTTATAATTCGTAGAATGGGAGTAATTAAAGATGTAGACATTAGTTTTTCTGACACTGAATTACGTGAATTAATATCACCTATATCCAACGAGCCGTTTGAAATCCTGTCAGTAAAGCGATTTTCTAGAAGAGGAAACGAGGGTGACGAATTTCGCCACAGTCCTACACATCAGACTCCTAAACCTATCGGATGTCTATTCTGTAAGGGAGCACATGTAGCAATAGATCATAAACAATATTCAGAATATAAAAAGCAAAAAGATATGATTATAGCAAGAGAAAACATTTCGTGTAGAAATCCTAAAAATAAACAAACTTCATTTTTTTCTGATGTAATGTCATCTCCTTACATTTTTAATGACACTGAAAATTTTCCCACTCTAACTAATAACTAGAGTAAGATAATCGTTCGTCGCGCCATAGGCATGCGCTTTCTTCAATATTTATAATACCGAAAAAGAAGTAATAAAGCGAATAATAAAAAAACTAACCGGTGTGAAAACAGCAGCCTAAGATAGCAGCCAATTTTTACGGAAACACCCGAACGTCCAGTGACGTCCATAATAACGGTAAAATTTAAGATACACCGCTACGACTTTTACTAAACACCAAATGGCGGAAAATTTACGGTTACATTAGAAAGGGGGGCATCTTCTATACCGATAGGGAGAAATTTTCCCCTAAACAGCGTTAACTTCCCGAGGTTCCTGAAATTTAAGAAAATCGCTAATGTAAAAATTCTATCCCCGGTGTTATTCGCCGAACATAATGCGTTTTGGCAGTCATCTTCCTAGTCCTATAGGAGTATACTCCCCAAATATGATTAACTTGCCGAGGGTCCCTGGGCCCGTGAAATTTATGAAAAGGGGTAATGTAAAAAATTATATCTCCGGTGTTATTAGCCCGGAACATAATGCGCTTTGGCAGTCATTTTCCTAGTCCTTAGGGAGTATACTCCCCAAATATCTTTAAAACTTGCGAGGGTCCCTGGGGGTGAAATTTAAGAAAATCGCACATGCAAAAATTATTTCTCCGGTGTTATTCGTGGGAACACAGTGCGCTTTGGCAGTATATTCCTAGTCCTACAGGGAGTAAAATTCCTTACGTATTGTTAACTTCCCGTTGGCAATGAGATTAATCTAAAGAAAAGGAGAACTAATGTAGACATAATTCCAGAATCAAAATTGTGAAGAGGGAACAGCTGAAGAAAGACCGAGTAAAGGAAACTAAACAAGCAAGCCCCCAACTTCACTGGGCATATATAAAAAATAGAAAAATAGATATGTAGGGGCCCATTTGAGCGAATCAAAGACTCAAGTGGAAAGCATCAGAAGTAAAATGAAGGAAATCCATTTGGTCCACCCTTACCAACGCTGAACTGAAGAACTAAGAAAGGCATACATTAGTTCACGGAAGCTTGTAGAGGAAAGGAGACCTAGAAGAAGCATCTTCTTTATTTGTTAAAATATTTAAGTTTTAAAGAAAAAACAAAAATGTCGATGTTCGAAAAATAAGAATGGAAACAATGTTATAACTGAAGCAACTGGTTTTAAATACGAAGACTTTGCTAGAAGAAAATATTTTGAATGAAAACCAAAATGCATGTAGAAGTGGACTTATAATTTACGGAAAAATACCCATTCTTAGTTTGCACATCAGATGGATTTATGAAGATGATGGTGTAATAGAGATTAAGTGTTCTCATAAGTATAAAGATTATAATAATAAAATTTTATAAAAAAATTTTTATTCGCCAACAGGATACCCCAATTACAGGACGAAATAATAATACGAATATATGTGCACAAAATACAAATAGAAAAATAAAATATAATATTTAATAAAAATAACTGAAAAAATAATAGAAAAAAATAATATATATATACTCCACCGATTAAGCGCCGATTATGCCCCTAATTATACAAATTTTGATTTTTTAAAATAATGACGATTTTTTAAGATGTCATCCAATCACCATTACCAGGTGTAAGGCTTACTCAATGTAACTAAAAGAAATGGAGTGATTTAGTATTTTATACTTTTTAAAGGAATCTAGATTGTGAATGTATAGAGAGATAACGAATTTTAGGAAAACCATATGTTGCCAAAATTAGCAGGCTTTTATCATTTTTACTTATTACCTGCAATAGTCTTCTCTGTTGTAACTTATTCCTCTTTACGATGGCAAAAATGGCGATCACTTAAACAAGTACCCTTCTGCCAAATGGATTGTTGTGAGGGTAACTATTATCAAAACATTCTGATAGGCGGAAAAAAGTGAGATTCGTGTAGATAACCACGTCATCGATCTTGTGTAGTTGTCCTTTTCGAAAAGTCACTTGGCCGGAAAATCGTATTTGATAAAACCCTTTAGATGCGGGGGAGGAGCTTTCTAGTTTTGCAATTGATAAAACTTCATATTTTTTTGAAGGACAATTTGATTCTCCACCGTTTTCTATAAATTTATCTACTATCGTTTTCGCTAATCAGTCCCCTCCTTACCATGTATTTACATCAATGAAACTTTTGCAACAATGCCATTTAATGAAAATAACCGCCACTGCGCTTTGAAAATTTTTAAATATTTCCAAGAAGGAATACATCTTTTTTGATTCAAATACTCTGCCTATATAGGTAAAGAAATGGATTCCTCTTCAAATGATTCTAGGAACTTTTAAACGACTATGTAATGAATCCAATTTGAAAACGGGTTGGGCAAACTCTCCTAGGAAACACCATCTTTAAAAACAGAGACAATTCTAATTGGGGCATGTAGGCTATATATTTTTCGAACAATTCATTAAAAACCAAGCTTTAGAGGAGAAAAGTTATGAACGACTATAGGACGGAAGTCAAACCCTGCTCCTAAAACATTTTTCAAATCTTGCCGCATGCTTCATCGGGGCATCCAACCCACAAGCTGCCTTCCGAACAATATCTGTGATTTATGCAGACAGTATTAATAAACAATACATTACACAAAGCGCCGACAGATTTTTAACCATAGCATAACTCCCCTGGATATTATTTTGCAACTTCACAATATTTGGGGAGTAGACTTCCTATATATAATTTGTTCAGTAATAGTATCAAACTTATTACATTTTTCCTCAGTGATAGATTGCAGCTTGAAAATTTCAACGTTTTTAGATATTCTTACTATTAACCACGGAGTACCCAAGGATCTGTCCTTGGTCCCTGCTAATTTTTAATTATATGAATGATTTGAATATTGTGATCACAATACAATTTTATCCTTTTTGCAGGACGATACAACTGCGATTAATTATAATCAATCTTTAACTGATCCCCAGAAATGAAAAATGAAGATATGAATATAAACATTAAGAATTGGTTTTCTGCAAATAAGCTTTGCATTAATCTAGATAAAACACAGAACAATTATTCACATTACGACCTTTTTTAAATGATTCACCAAAAGAACCTGTAAAATTTCTAGGTGTTTATCTGGAGGAAATTCTCACTTGAGAAAGTCATGTCCCATGCTTTATCCAAAAAACTGTCATCGACAATTTTTTTGATACGATCTTTAAGTTCCAAATTGACAGTTAATTCTTAAAATGTGTTTACTATGGTCTGTTTTAATCCCCCGATGGCAGTGGGAATATAACTGCCAAAGCGCATTATGTTCGGGCGAATAGCACCGGAGATACAATTTTTTTTATGTGCGATTTTCTTAAATTTCACCCCCAGGGACCCTCGGCAAGTTAACGATATTTGAGGAATATACGCCCTATGGGAGTTTGGGGAAAATAATGCGAAAGCGCATTATGTTCCGGCAAATAACACCCGGGGATATAATTTTTGCATTGCGATTTCTTAAATTTCACCCCCAGGGACCTTCGGCAAGTTAACGATATTTGGGGTGTATACTCCCTATAGGACTGGGAATAAACTGCCAAAGCGCATTATGTTCCGGCGAATAACACCGGAGATAAAAAATTTTTGCATGTGCGATTTTCTTAAATTTTACCCCCAGGGACCTTCGGCAAGTTAACGAATTTGGGGTGTATACTCCCTATAGGAATGGGAATATAACTGCCAAAGCGCATTATGTTCCGGCGAATAACACCGGAGATATAATTTTGCATGTGCGATTTCTTAAATTTCACCCCAGGGACCTTCGGCAAGTTAACGATATTTGGGGTGTTATACTCCCTATAGGATGGAAATATAACTGCCAAAGCGCATTATGTTCCGGCGAATAACACCGGAGATATAATTTTTGCATGTGCGGGTTTTCTTAAATTTCCCCCCAGGGACCCTCGGCAAGTTCACGATATTCGGGGTGTTTTACTCCCTATAGAGTGGGAATATAACTGCCAAAGCGCATTATGTTCCGGCAAATAACACCGGAGATATAATTTTTTCATGTGCGATTTTCTTAAATTTCGCCCCAGAGACCCCCGGAAGTTTAAAGATATTTTTTGGTTATACTCCCTATAACACTGGGAATTTTAACTGCCAAAGCGCATTATGTTCCCGGGGAATAACACCGGGGATATAATTTTTACATTAGCGATTTTCATAAATTTCACCCCCAGGGACCCTCGGCAAGTTAATGATATTTGGGGAGTATACTCCCTATAGGATAGGAAGATGACTGCCAAAACGCATTTTGTTCCGGCGAATAACACCGGAGATATAATTTTTACATTACCGATTTTCATAAATTTCACCCCCAGGGGGCCCTCGGCAAGTTAACGATATTTGGGGTGTATACTCCCTATAGGACTGGGATATAACTGCCAAAGAAAATATGTTTTCCGGCGAATAACCCGGAGATATAATTTTTGCATGTGCGATTTTCTTAAATTTCACCCCCAGGGACCTTCGGCAAGTTAACGATATTTGGGGTGTATACTCCCTATAGGACTGGGAATATAACTGCCGAAGCGCATTATGTTCCGGCGAATAACACCGGAGATATAATTTTTACAGTAGCGATTTTTTTAAATTTCACCCCCAGGGACCCTCGGCAAGTTAATGATATTTGGGGAGTATACTCCCTATAGGACTAGGAAGATGACTGCCAAAGCGCATTATGTTCCGGCGAATAACACCGGAGATATAATTTTTACATACCGATTTTCATAAATTTACCCCAGGGACCCTCGGCAAGGGTTAATGATATTTGGGGGGTATACTCCCTATAGGACTAGGAAGATGACTGCCAAAGCGCATTATGTTCCGGCGAATAACACCGGAGATATAATTTTTACATTACCGATTTTCTAAATTTCACCCCCAGGGACCCTCGGCAAGTTAATCATATTTGGGGAGTATACTCACTATGGACTAGGAAGATGACTGCCCAAAACGCATTATGTTCCGGCGAATAACACCGGAGATAGAATTTTTACATTAGCGATTTTCTTAAATTTTAGGGAACCTCGGCCCAAATTAACGCTGTTTAGGGAATATACTCCCTATCGGTATAGAAGTGCACCCCCTTTCTAAAGTAACCGTAAATTTTCCGCCATTTTGGGGTTTAGTAAAAGTCGTAGCGGTGTATCTTAAATTTTACCGTTATTATGGACGTCACTGGACGTTCGGGTGTTTCCGTAAAAATTGGCTGCTATCTTAGGCTGCTGTTTTCACACCGGTTACTATCAAGATATTGAGATGAAATTTGGTATAGGTGAGTTTTAAGGCAAAACAAACAGTATTCCAAATTTTAGGCCGAATTCTTCAACCGAAAGTAACACATTACGTACACACATTTTTTCCAACATTTCATAAAAAGCGATCTTAATGTTTTCTGCTTAACATCAAATAGCAATATGTATATGTATAAATTCCACACTAGTTAGGAAACCGGTAGAACTGAATTACAAAAAAAAATCAATAAAAGCTGCACTGCTTTATAGAATTCAATCTATAAATATATTAAAAAATATGCAGTAGTGTAACATAACAAAAAAAGAAAAAGAAAAAATGTAACAGAATTAATCGTGAAAAAAAAATGCTAAGAGAGTGACTTAACAAAATGTTTTTGAAATGATTGTTCTTTACTTATGTAATGTATATTAATATATGTATAAAGTATTTAACATCTTCAAATTCGCTTTCTTCATCACTAGAAACTTTCGCTTCAAGTTCTCTCAGGAAAGTTCAGGTGTTCCAGACCGGGTCCCTTAATAAATTTAACACATCTTGCGTCAAGCTTTCACACTTCTCTTTTGGAATTCCCCGCAAATCACATATTACAGGGTTCGAAAATTGTAATAAATTGTGCATAATATCTCTATTTGTCGCAGTTCTATTAACGTGAAGAGAGCGTCGTTCTGTTACAGCCCTTACATCTTTAAAGCTTGCTTCTAAGGCTCCTTCTGGTAAAAATCCCAAAGGTAAAATTGCATATTGCACTACATTACCCCGAGCATTAAAAGTTAAAAGTTTGTGCACGCTTGTAGGCATGAAAAACCAATTATTTTGTTAAATATATTGTTTGGCCGTGTCCGTAGCATAACTATTGAAGGCAGCAACATTTAGTTCATATCCACTGCTTATTGCTCGCAGAATTACCGAAAATCTATAGATTAGTTCTTTACCCACACCTCTAATTTCTGCCGACAATTCCGGATCTTAAAAAAATCTGCAGACTGTATTGCCGTCGCTGGTAGTTCCACTTCCGCCAGATCTAGGTACATCTACCAACAGCGACATCCTTTCTTTAAACTGTTTCTGAATGCTCATTTTCCGCGTTTTCATTTTCTCGCGATCCTCTTTCCTCGCTTGCCACTTTCTAAAATCTAGGCGGTATGAGATTAATCCCATATTGAAGGGCGGTGCAGCTGTGTAAAAAAAAATTAAAAACATTAAAAACCAGGAAAAGTGGCTCATGCCGTTTTTTGCGATCGAAAGTAGATATTTTGGGCTCTATTTCATGAACAAATTTTCACAAACAATTTTTATAGGCCAATGTAAAATTAAATTTAGAAAAGAAATTGATGTTTACGAAAATACCGCTATTAGTAATTTATTTATACAAAAAACGATTTTGTCAGTGATAATTATTCTTTTACATGTTTATTATATTCACCTGTATGCCACAAATTATTTAAAAATAAGATATTTTGGCACTAAAAACAACAATTACTACACTTTTAGTAACTTCACCACTTCACAACTAACCTGGGCAAACATGCGGTAACAGCCAGACGCGTGGCAAGCGCATAAAAGTTTACACACAAAATAGAAGGTAAGAAATAAATTATAAAACGTGCTGAAACACTTACTCTTTTAAAAGTTTTCCGTGAAATCATAAACTGGGTAACATCTGTTAAATATTTGAATCATTACGTGCGGAATAAATGTGTGAAGAAAAAGTGTTTTTGTATGCCGAAAACGACCGTTCGACATCTAGCGATGTTATATTTGCATATTTAAAATAATCTTTGAAACAACTTAATGCATCTTCACACGCACCTTCACAAATTTGTCTTAATATAAGAAAATCGGAGTCTTTCTCTAAAACACTTTCAAATTTTCGTATTACACACCAATTTGTTTCGCCTTTTATAGCGCATAAGTGTGCGTGAACATCATTCACAATTTTCTATTCCCTCCGCTAGTCCGAAGTAATTGTTGTGGATAGTTTGTAAATCTCTTTTAACCTGACTATCTTGAAATATTTCCTGGCTTTTCTTGGTTGCTGCAGCTTCTGTCGGATTGAATTTTAAAACTACCTTCTCTACTTAATCAAAATATTTGTTGTAGTGAAACGCAGCCTGCAACCATGTTCCCCAACGTGTAAGAATTGGCTGCGGTGGTTCAGGTAAATCAGGACACAGTTTGTGAAATAGTCGGGTACGTTTCGGGACTTTAGAAACACTGCCTTTGTACTAGCAATCAATGCATTTACTAGTGAAAAACATGTAGGAATCGTTTGTGCCGCAAGATTTAGAGTGCGGATTTTACACGTTACATATAAGAAGTTACCACTGTGTTCTTTAAGAGATCGGCCCAAAGAACGCATGTTTGCGGCACCATCACTCATCAACATTAAAAGTTGCTTAGTTGAAACTTCAAATTTATTCAATGAGTTCAACACCACCTATAAAATCTGATCAGTAGTACAATTTATAACTCTTTTGGAAGCAAGTAAGAAGGAGGATGACGGTCGATGTGGTTCCATTGTACGTACCATTACATTAACCACAGAATGTTTTTGACGATCTGTTGTTTCGTCCACACGCAACCATAGTTTTTTATCTTTCAATTCCGTTTTCATTCTCTTTTCTATATGTTCACGAGCAAATGGCACTACATTTCGTATCGATGTCCGACTAGGTAGTTTACAGTCCGCATATTTATTTATTCCAGAAGGAGACAAATGCTTCTTTGTCTAGTAAACGAAACAATAGATTACATAAAGTAAGAGTAACACATAAATCAAATGTAAATTTTTCTTGAACTCGTATGCCACTTTTTGCAGAAGAATGCTGTTTGCTTTCGATGTGACGTTGACAATAGCTTCTGGACCAACACATTAAAGGGATTTTACAAAGTAGACATTGAATTTCAGCGCCATCAAAAATTAAGTCCGGAATGTCCACTATAAAGTTTTTAACTGTGTCTGCCATTGGTCGTTTTCGCGACGTACCTAACTGCAACATTTTTAAAGCAAACATAAGCGTACAATTACGAAATAAGTTACGACAGCCTACATATACACAGAACTACTTGCATACAGCATCAATTTAGAATTGACGCTGTGAACGCGTGAAATAAATAATCGCCGACTCCGCACCACATATCTACTACACTGACTGTTACCGCTGTTTGCCCAGACTATTCACAACTTATCACCATTGTATCTACTATGAAAGTGTGGGATACGTACTTCAAAATTTACCGGTGGGTCCTCTTAAGTATTCCTTTTAAGAATTTAAAAATAACGCAGTTAAAAGAGAAAGTTGGTTCTTCTATTTTTGTCGCTAGCGTCGCGTCGGAAAAGTGCAGTGTTCAGATCGAGCAACGAGTTAACCTCAAGTTTCTTATGAAACTGGGAAAAACTGGAGTTCTAACTACCCTTCGAGAACGAGTGAGAAGACGAAGACCCGATCTGTGGAAGAGCAAATCCTGGATGCTCCACCAAGACAATGCGCCATCCCATTCTCCCTTGTCTGTGAAGGCGTTCTTTGCGAAATCCGGCATCGCTGTGTTGGACCACCCACCGTACTCGCCCGACCTGGCCCCTGTGACTTTTTTTTATTTCCTAAGGTAAAATCGGTGCTTAAGGGGACAAGATTTGACAGTGTGGAAGCGGTGAAAGCGAAAGCGACGGAAGTTCTCAACAAGCTGACAGAAACGGACTTCCAGCATTGCTTTCGACAGTGGAAAATTCGTGTGGAGCGTTGTAGGAATCGGCAAGGAGAGTACATTGAAGGGGATAAACTTTGTAATGTAATTGGTGATCAATAAAATGTTCTATAGTACCAGTCCGGTTATTTAATTGCCACACCTCGTAACTCGTTTAATATTGAAGCACAAAATGCTAGCGTATACGAAATTTCAAAATCCTTTTATGGCGGGGCTGAGGCATGTCTAGCCGAAATTCAAAGTGTTATAATTCCCCTAATATTGAGGCGCAAAATTTTCTTTTGGTGACAGCACATAGGAAATTTCAAAATGCTGATGTGGCGAAGCTGGTATGTCTCCAATCCCGCCAAAAGGAACTTCCTTAAAGCACAAAGTTTTCTACATATTATATGGACGAGAGCATCTAATTAAAGATAGTCTCATTATTGAAAATTTCGAAATTAATTGCTATATCAACCTCTACAAAAGTGAGCAATCAACAATGCTATGCACACCAAGGGAAATAATAGTAATGATACAAGCTACCAATATCCACCATGCTACCACCTTTCACAAGGAGGCTTGGTAGCTTGTGTTATTATCCTCATTACAAAGTTTTTTTTTGCGGCACAAAATGAAGCGTATGGGAAATTTAAAGATCCAAGAGTGGCGAGGCTGAGCACATGCACCCTGGTTTCGGATGTGTTAAAAATTTTAAATTCATCACTCTATACTTAGTGACACAAAATGGCTAGCGTAAATATAGCGTAGTGAAATACGAGATCTTTAATCGCCAATAAAGATAATTTGGAACATCACCTTGCTAAAATATTCTAATTCTAATCACACGTCAAGTTCAGCGGGATAGATATGGAGATGTATGTATCTTACCGCATAAATCCATGCCTTTTGGAGAATTCTTTGATGTGTACGACATAAATAATATAATGTATCAGTAACGCTTTTCTTACCACAATATGTTCCTTTACACTTCTATTCTATGTACAATCGGCAAATAAAGTAATGACGTAGCCTCGTTAAAGGGAGATCTCCCGAAGATTCCCGAGGTTGTACTCTGTAGAGAGGCTACTGCAACGAACCGTAAGACGAATGCGTACAGCGAAAAATGCGGGTGTTACGGCAAGCAAGTGAAAGCATACATACTCAAGTGCGTGTAGGAGAGGGCGCGAAAGTAGTGCCAAGAAATCAGTAGTCCTACGTATGTTAACATTAAGAGATAGATAGCACTCGTGTTATTTAAGAATGTTGCATTTCGAATAACAGATTTACTTTTGGGATGCAGTTCTATGAGCGACAATCACCGGAAAAAAACTGAGTTGTTGGTTTGGTTTTTGTTGGTTTTTTTATTCTTTAAGTAACTTTTAACACAACAGGTTTTTAGTTGTAATTTTCGTAATTTTGTTTGTCTATATAAATATTACATTATTTATGTATTGCTTTCGTAATTCTCCACCATGCACTTCCCCAACAGAGTCATCTGGCATGCACCCATTTGCTATTAAGACATCATTAGATCATCACAAAATTATTATTATTTTTTTTATTTAGTAAAATACATTATAAATAGTTGTTATTCTCTAATTGAGCACAATGTCTGCTATATAGAAAATAGTAGAATCACATGTAGATCCTTTTTGTATATATAACGATAAGGTATTTTTCATTGAGAATTGTACTAAAATTATTGAGAATCTTTTAATTTTAAACATCAAGTGAAATAAACGTAATTACGTTTATACTTCTTCGTAACAACGTTTACTTTGATGAATATAATATGTTCTATATTTTGTAACCACCGCCGACATTACTTGCGCAGGCTGTTTTTAAATCGAGGCAACCTTAACAATATACATTCTACCAACCTTGAGTGGTTGTACTAAATATTCGTTATATTATTAAAGGAGTATTCCGCAAGTTGGTATTTTCTTATTCCCACCAGTCAAAAATATTACAGTAAGATCAAAATTTACACTTGTTTAATTAAATCTAGTTTATATTTTTAATATAACAGTTATATTTCGTCGTATGCCTATTCTTTAATATATGTTGTGTATTACTTCTATTTCGATAATTTAATAAATGTAAAATTCCTAACATAAATTCTTATTCTAACCTTTTTTAATTATTTAATATCTGTATTGAGTCTGGATCGTATTAAAACAATTTGTTAGCCCGCTTTTGTATTGTATCTACACATCTGGAACTAATAATGCCGTTAAATGATCAAATTTACTAATGTACACAGATCTATTATCCTTTTAAGCCGGCGGATTGGCAACAAGCTGGCTCCTGTATAAGTGCATTCTCAAAAATTCTGTAATATGAGTGTGTTATTATAATTTTATTGCAGCCCATAAATCAAAGGCCGTGAGAGCTATCGCTTTCCTTGTCTATACTGATCCCTTCTAGTAGATTTTGACGATTTTCTTAACATACCTGCGAGAAGGGAGCACGTGCGTAGGACTACGGCTCTTTTGGCACTACTTTCGCGCCCTCTCCTACACGCGCGTAAGTATGTATGCTCTCACTTGCTCGCTCTGACACCCAAATTTTTCGCTGTACGCATTCCTTTTAGGAGGCTATCGCCGGTAGCCTCCCTACGGGGTACAACCTCGGCAATCTTCAGGAGATCTCCCTTTAACGAGGCTACGTCATTTCTTTTTGGGCCGATTTTACGTTAAACCAGTAATACTTACTTACACAGCAAGACTGGTACAACTTTTTTTCAAGATACCAAGAAACCATGCATTATATTTCAATGTTTTTCTGACGCAGGCGACGACAATCTATTGAATGGGAAGAAAAAAACAAACTCCATCCATTTCATGAAACGGATGGAGTTTGTGTATTATTTATGGTTCTCCATAGAGAATCATAAATAATACCCTACGTTCAGGTCGTTTAGTCATCCACATGAGTTTAGAAATAGATTTAAGTAATAAATATTTTTCACCTATTGAAAAGTTGAATTTAAAAAGGCAGATTTCTCTTATAAATAGTTTTGTAGAAAATTTAAATGCAGCTATTAAGTTTAGCATTTCTTCATATAATAACAATAGCGAGAATTTAATATTTAAAAATCTTGGTGGAACAATGAATGTGCAGTAGCTATAGCAAACCGTAAAGCTGCTTTGGCCGATTATTTTTCTTCTACTTTACAAAAAAATCTATGTTTACACACAAAAGGCGATTTTGGCAAAAAGATTCATTTTGAATCGGAAGCGTACATCATGGACGAATTTCTGTTTACAATTAAATACATAGAAATCTGTCAAGAATATCTGGGTAGAAATTAAAAAAGATAAACTTGGTTGAAGCGGTAACAAACAACCACTTGTGAATGGTGATTGGTGTAATTAATTTCTAAGCGTTTGTCATAGGGGGAGCTAGTTTTAGCTCCCCCTATGGCCTATGGCCTATGAATGAACTATTTTCTTTGAATGATACTAGTGTTGTATTGATAGTTCTTAGACCCGTAAATAAAAATTCTTCACCTGGTCCGGATGGTGTCTTTTATGAAATGTGTGTCAACATCTTATAAATCTTATAAACATCTAAGCAACGTCTTATAAAAATTTTCAACCATATTCTTCTTTCGGAAATAATCCCCGAACAGTGGAAAAAGTGAAAGGTTATCCCAATTCTAAAATCTAATAAGGATCCTCGCAATGATTCTTCTTATAGACCGGTCCCTATGTCATCCTGCGTTCTTAAAATGTTCGAAAAACTTCTTAGAAAGAGATTACAGTATTGGTTGGAATCTAATAATAAGCTGTCCCAAACCCAGTTTATTTTCAGAAAACGTTTTTCCACTGGAAATGCAGTAGTTCATTTAGCAGCTGATTAGCCACGGTGTTCGTAAATGTACACATTGTACACATTGAGAAGGTGCTTAGAAAAGGTTGGCATACCGGTAAAGTTAGTATCTATAATTATAACTATTATAATGTCATAGATTCTTAATTAAAAGTTCATTGTGTCAGGTATAAAGAGATAAAGGATAATAAGTAGAGTTGCTTACTAGCGCCAACGGGCAGTGGCGGAGGTTCGATACAACCCTCAGTGTAACTGCGAGTCTCAAGCAGATTTGTTGTATATACATGTACGCTGCCGTAAATACTATTTCGTAGTTCTACGTTTGTTTTAAAAATGTTGCTTACGTCGCGAAAACGACCAAAGTTACAAAATTTATAGCAGAAATGCTTGACCTAAATTATGATGGCGTTAAAATTCAATGTGTAGTTTGAAATGTCCCTTTAATGTGATGGTCCAAAAGGGATTGTCTACGTCACGTAAATAGTAAACAGCATTCTTCAAAAAAACATTGCACACGATACTATGACAAATTTAAATTTAATTTATGTATTACCTTTATTGCAAGTAATCTACCGTTTAATTTACTAGACAAGGAAGCATATGTCTTCTTCTGGAATAAATATTCGGACTGCAAATTATCAAGTCGGGCATCGTTTCAAAGAATTGTGCCATATGCTCGTGAACATGAAAAAAGAATTAAATCGGAGTTGAAAGATAAAAAACTGTAGTTATGCGTGGACGAAACTACAGATCGTAAAGAACATTCTGTGGTTATTGTAATGGTACGTACAATGGAACCACATCAATCGTCACCTTCAATTCTATTAGCTTCCAGACGAGTACAACAATGTACCGCCGAAATCATTTGAAAGTTAGTGTTAAATACATTGGAAAAGTTTGAACTTTCAACAAACCAACTGTTGATGTTTATGAGTGATGGTGCCGCAAACATGCTTTCTGTAGGCCGTTCTCTTAAAAAACATTGTGCTAACTTGTTACATATTACGTGTAAGATTCATGATTTCAGTCATGTGGCAGATAGTATTAGAAAATATTATCCTGAGGTAGACGCTTTAATAGCGCATACAAAAGCAGTGTTTGTCAAATCCCCAAAACGTATTCGCAAATTTCACAGACTGTGCCCCCGTATGTCTGAGCCACGAGAACCTATTCTTACACGTTGGGGAACATGGTTACAGGTCGCGTTTTATTATCATTAATATTTTGGGAATATTAAAAATGTGGTTTTACAATTCAATCCAAAGGAAGCTGCGGCTATCAAGGAAAGCCAATCGAAATTTCAAGATAGCCGGGTTAAAACGGATTTAAAAACTATTCAGAACAATTACTTCGGACTAGTGGAGACAATACAAAAATTACAAAATCCTTCGGTGTCGTTAATGGAATCTCTGCAAATAGTGCAACATGTTCACGCACAGCTATGCGCGGTAGAAGACGCAAAAAATGTTTGTGTTCTAGAAAGGTTTGAAAGTGTTTTAGAGAAAGATTCTGATTTTGGCACATTAAGACAAATTTGTGAAGGTGCGTCAACAAAACCGTTAAGTTGTTCCAAAGATTATTTTCATTACGCAAATATAACGTCACTAGATGTAGAACGTTCGTTTTCTGCATATAAACACACTTTTTCCTCACGCCGCACTCGGTTTGCCGAAACAACTGTGGAAACATATCTAATGTTGCAGATATTTAACAGACATTATTCACTTTGTGATTTCACGGAAGACTCTTAAGACGGTAAGTGTTTAAGCACGTATTATATTTTATTTCTAACCATTTATTTTGTGTAAACTTTTATGCGCCCGCCACTGGCTGTTGGCGCAAATTGAGCAACTCTAATGATAAGCGTTAAAATTTGCAAACAAATCTCCTGAGCGTATTATGAAAATGTCATTATATAGAGGTTTTATTTTATTATAGACAGGTAATTTCACGTGTAATTTTATAAAAATGTACCGGTTTTTATAAAAATTTCACTGACAGAGTCGACTATATATTCCTTTGAATTAAAAGAACTGGTATCTATGTTGAAATCGCACTGTAGAATGTTATAAATTTCAAAGTTTGTTCTTCAACATTGATTTACATGAACGTTAGCCAACGTTAACCTTACGAGAATAGCAAGACTCTCTACTTACATTCACTAAACGTCAGCTAAACCGTAACAACAATCTATATTCCTATTGGATGCATTGAGTTTAAAAGTACAATTTTTCTACAACATTTTATGCCAATTTTATTAAATAAAATTGATTATGTAGATGTGTGTATCTTTTGATATACATAGCCCACCTAATACGTGGACAGAGGATCATTTTCTGAGCAATTTAGAGAAAAAGTAAAACATATTTGAAGGTAAGTTTGGTTTTTTAAATAGAACACCCGTATATTATGACGTTTTTGGATACCCCTTGAATCAATCTTAGTTTTGGATTTATAATTTGAGATTTTTGCGAAAAGCCCCTATTTCTTTAACGGCCGTCTTATATGCTTAAGTGGTGATTCAAATTGTATACGATTAGAAAAGCTGGTCACCAAAATCGTTACCATCCTTTGATTGAGTGTCTTTCGACAGATATTCATTAAAAATAATCTATAAACTTTATGCATACAATTTCCTTCATACGAACTGTAAAGCGATTCCTTGTAGTTTGTTGGACATTTACTAACATTTCGGTGTAATATTTTATATAATATCCATCTTATATATTACACCTTTCTATTTAACTAAATTATGAGATTTTTTAAACAAGTATATATTCTTATTATACACGTTGTCGCAGTATATTAAAAAGCGAGCAGCGATACGCACGTATATTATAAACACGCAAGCCCGTTCACGTAATACTATAATTCAACGCCTTCTGACAAAATGTGTGAATACAGAATTACTGCTGTATTCTCAGATTATGTTAAAAAGTACAATTTCTTATATTCATTTTTGTCCTTTTTTACGAGGGAAATACGAAAATAATATAGGTTTTGTTCTATCACCTACCTCTCTTCAATACCATGATACGTATGCTATTTATTTAGCAATAAATCATACCGGTAAATCTTCTTTGTATTTCAATGCTTTAATTTATTCATAAAATTGTGTACATATATAATTATTAAAGTTTGTTAAAAAGGTGGTACAGGATGGCAGTAGCGTAGCGGTAGCGTCGTGGGTAGGGGTAATTTTCAACTCGTAGTCGATCTCGACAGTACCACGAGAGAGTTCAAAGCGACAGTACATTGCACGCTGCACGCCAAATAAGTACGCGGAGATGGCACGCCCAAAGGGTGTAACGTTCCCTTCGAATGTGAATAAATATCTCAGGCATTTCCCTAGATTAGAATATAGGAGTCCGCATATTTATTGCACAATACGCAATAGCGGATTGCTAAGTCGCGCTAGGTTTGAATGTAGAAAACGTAAAAGTAAACGTCATGTATTGAATTTAAGAAATAGTATTCCATACTGGCAATTTTTATATGATTTTATTTTATGTTAAGTGTGTGCAACATCCCACAACAGCTAGTATCTAATGAACACTTTCGTCTTTTTTGGGCTAAGTACGTTCCCTCATGGAAGCTGCCAACATCTATGCGGTTACGATACAATTTTCCACGTGTGCAAGGTACAGTAAAGGAATGTATAAAAGACGAGTTGAGAAATAAGAAAATCTGCCTATGTGTGGACGAAACAACTGATGCTCAGAAACACAGCGTCATTCATGTTGAAGCGCGTCCTTTAAAACGTAATGGTCCACCAGCTTCATTGTTGTTATCCAGTAAAAGGATTCAGAAAACTAATGCAGAAACCGTTGTCAAGATAATAAAAAATTCGTTAAGAGAATTTTGTATCACAGGAACCCAAGTCACAATGTTCGTTACTGACGGAGCCGCAACAATGCTGAGAGTTGGTAGGATGTTGAAAATATGCTTTCCGACTCTTCTTCACATAACATGCCTCATACACGCATGTCACCTCGTAGCAGAAACCATTCGAAAGAAGTATCCGTTGGTGGATAAGTTAATAGCATCTACCAAAAAAGTGTTCATCAAATCCCCCAAACACATCCGTGTATTCAAACAATTGCTTCCGAAATTACCACCACCACCCCAGCCTGTAATAACGCGATGGGGAACATGTTGCACAAGCTATTGAGCAATTAGAAAACAGTCACTTATATCTGCACGAGACGCATTAAATTGCATAAACAATTTACAAGCCGCTCTAGAAAACCTGACGAACACTATAGGAGTCGATGTTGCTCAAAAATTTAGTGCAATTTTAACGAAAAATCCCGATTTTGAAAAGGTTACTACAATTAATAACTACGTCTGTATCAATAAAATCAAAACGCACTACACCAAATAATAACTACAATTAATAACTACGTCTATATCAATAAAATCAACACACCCTATCCGTTATTCAATGCTAAACTGAACTGAGTGATGATTTGTCGTGTCGTATCATAATCGACCAGCCCTCCCCGCCCAGCTAAACACAGTCACACCGCCGCTGCGATTGCTCTCCAGTTACCGGGCTCTAGTAATCAATCGAATAAAAGTTGAATCACCGCCCTAGCATGTAAGGCGTTTGAGACATCGGCCGTTAAAAAAACGAGGCCATTCTCAAAAATCTCAAATTATGTCAAAAACTAAGAGTTATAGGGAGTATCGAAGAAAGTTGACATGAATTGAAGAGGGGCATCCAAAAATTAAATAATATACAGGATGTTCCATTTGAAAAACCAAACTTGTATAGTTTGTAGCGGAAACTGAACATCCTGTATACTTGGACATAATTTTATGTAATGCAGAACTTGTCTTCGAATTTTTTTATTTGGAAACTTATTCTCTGAATTGCTCGGGAAAGGAATTTTCCCCCCACTAGGTTGACACGCTGTATATAGCTTGTTTCTAGTAACCGCCATTTTTAAAAAGTTATCTATTTAACTTGAAGATAATTTGCAATCGCCGTACTTAATTGTTTTTATTATAAGTGGAATAGAGCATTATAGTTTCAAACAATAAAAGTTAATTCTTTAAAAATGTTTTAGTCCTTAAATATATTACATCGAGTACATATTATCAAGGCGATGCCGAAGTCATGGATATTATTACTATTATCTTTTCAGTTATCTTAGCTTTCAGATAGTATGCAAACCTGCTTTAAACACATTTTATCGACGCTGTTGGAATCAAGCTACAAAAGTGAGAAAGACAAAAATTGTTCATATGCCATTATTGATTTGCCAATTTGGCACTAAAAATGCATACATACAAAAGGAACAAAAACCTTAGAATTTTTTTAGCAGTTATAGCTTCCTATGTCCTCATTTTAAATGAAATGGAGGGTGGGATAAGATCTTGTTTAACTTCAAAATAACTCCCCTACATCAAGAAAGGTAAGAGAATTACTAAAAAAAAAGGAACGCGATGATAACAATCTTAACTAACTACTACAGCTGTTGCACTCTTTATCTCAAGTAGCATCATCATGATAATACTTGTTTGGTATCCCCGCACAAACTGTTCATGATAATGCGTTGATTACTGTCAGGTTAATTTTATCTCGCGATGGTATTGATTGCAGTTGAATCGGTAAGTCAAAGAATAATAACTTAATATTTATTACATAATACGTACCATTTATTTTTATAACAGTTAAATAATTGCAAAACTCATGATTATATAATGTTAGAACAGACAAATAGTATTTATATACAGACATAGCCTTTATTATATCTTATTTAATTAAATAATAACAAGTCACTGGAGGAAAGCTAGACACATTGGCGTATTGCTTTAAATCATGCAAACAGCGTGTTCAAATTATGTGGAAAAATGCTTCTACAGCCATTATAGTACGTTACATGAAAAAATATTTTATATGTATAAAAGTTGTTTGGCCAGATCTCAGAATTGTTTTGGATTATGCAAGGAAAAAATTTGTTTGTCAGTTTTGACGTATGACGCCATTTTGTTTTTTAACTAGAATTGTATAGCACGAGGGCGGATTGATATATAAGGTCACAGGTCAACAATGTCATTAATAATAATATTAATAATAATAATAGTATATTCATTCCTCATCACAGATCAGACATATTAAATGCTAGATAACTGAGATGACAAACCAAGTCAAAATGCAAAAGTCTCAATATACACTACTACTAAAGTTAAATGAAAACTGTCCCCCTTTTTAAATTTAAGAAAAAAATTCAGTCAGGGTATAGCAGCTTTTAATGAGAAATAAATTTTTAAGTTTCCCCTTACAAATATTCAAATTGGTACTGCACATTACTTCCTCGGGCAACGCAAAAGTTTGCACCCTATATTGTAGAAGCACTTGCTATATTTTGGCGTACGAGAATTTTTTAAATTCTTCGCGACACGAACAGTGAAAACCAATACCCGTCAGGACCCTAACAGCACGCTTCTGCATAATTAAAACTCTGTTCACCGAGCCAGAATTTCCCCACTGAACAATACCACACCGTAGTTGGGAATAAAAATTTGCGTAATACAAATTTAAAAGTATGTCCTTATTACAATGATAAGACATATATTTTAAGCCGTGGCATACTTTTGCCAATCGTTGACAAAGATTTTCAATATGAGCTTCAAAATTTAAACTAGAGTCGAAAATTACTCCGAGTATTTTGATTTGGGTAGTAAGGGTTGAATGATCTTGTCTTATAGTATATTCAAAACCTCGGTGTCTTAGTTGAAAAGCTACTAATTGAATCTTATCAGCATTCAGTTTCAAATTGTTTTTATAGGACCACAATTCTATGCTTTCGTTTAGTTCAGTCATTCGCCGTAAGAGAGATTCTATACTTCGATTCATTAAAAGTATACTGGTGTCATCCGCATACATATTCAAGTAAATATCATCAAATTACCTTAGGAAGAAACTGAGATCGTTAGTGTAAACTTTGTAAAGAAATGGACCTAGTATTGATCCTTGGACCACACCCTGACTCAAGTTTAAAGCTTCGCTAAGCGTAGACTAATTTATTCTTAATTCTAAAGCAATGCCTCGTATACCATATCTGAAGAGTTTGGCGAAAAGAAGTTTGTGGTTTACACACTCAAATGCAAGGAAATAATCGAGAAACAAACCCAAAACAAGGTAGCCCTTATCCAATCCCTGAACGACCCTGTAATGAAACTCACTTAAGGCTGTATCAACACCTCTCCCCCCATCAAATAAACCTTCAAAGATCTTCGAAAAGCTTGAAAATAAGCTAATAGCACGATAATTACTATAACAATTGCGATCGCCTTTCTTAAATAGTGGTTGAATAATAGCTCTTTTCAATTCAGTGGGTCATTTTCGAAACATAAATTTACAACATAAGCAAACACGTCACAGATTTGAGATTTAATGCTTTTCAAAATATTATTCGAAATATCATCAAAACCACAAGAGGCAAAGGATTTAAGGTAGGACCTAACACGTCAGTATTTGTAATTGGTGAGAGGAAAAATGAAGCGTTATTGAGTGGTACGTTTTCAGTTAAAAAATTAATGTCTAGTTTGAATTTATCAACGTTATTAACAATTGCAAAAATTGAATTAAATACATTAGCCACCTCTTTGTCAGGTTGCTTTTCGTTATCAACAAAAATTTCTAACTTTTCTTTAAGTTTACTTTTACCCTGCAATTCAGAGACTATACTCCACATTGCTTTGCTTCTATTTGAGGCGTTTCTAATTTTATTATCGTTTTGTTTTTTATGTTCGTCTATTAATAACTGATTATACATTTTATTTATCTCTGCGCTTAAAGGACGAAAGTGTGTGTATCGTTTCGCGAGATCCCCATAAGTTGTTGTTTTAACCGTAATAACTAACCTGGGCAAATATGCGATAATAGCCAGAGGCGTGGCGAGCGCATAAAAGTTTACACATAAAATAGAAGGTAATAAATAAATTATAAAACGTGCTGAAACACTTTCCGTTTTAAAAGTCTTCCGTGAAATCACAAACTGGGTAATATCTGTTAAATATTTGAATCATTAGATGTTTCCACAGCTGTTTTAGTCAAGTGAGTACGACGTGCGGAATAAATGTATTTTAATGCCGAAAACGACCGTTCGACATCTAGCGATGTTATATTTGCATATTTAAAATAATCTTTGAAACAACTTAGTGCATCTTCACACGCACCTTCACAAATTTGTCTTAATATAAGAAAATCGGAGTCTTTCTCTAAAACACTTTCAAATTTTCGTATTACACACCAATTTGTTTCGCCTTCTACAGCGCATAATTTTGCGTGAACATCATTCACAATTTGAACAGAATCCACTAGCGACATCGAAACATTTTGTAATTTTTCTATTCCCTCCGCTAGTCCGAAGTAATTGTTGTGAATAGTTTGTAAATCTCTTTTAACCTGACCTATCTTGAAATATTTCCTGGCTTTTCTTGATTGCTGCAGCTTCTGTCGGATTGAATTTTAAAACTACCTTCTTTACTTGATCAAAATATTTGTTGTAGTAAAACGCAGCCTGCAACCATGTTCCCCAACGTATAACAATCGGCTGTGGTGGTTCAGGTAAATCAGGACACAGTTTGTGAAATAGTCGAGTACGTTTCAGGAACTTTAGAATCACTGCCTTTGTACTAACAATCAATGCATTTACTAGTGGAAAACATGTAGGAATCGTTTGTGCCGCAAGATTTAGAGTATGGATTTTACACGTTACATGTAAGAAGTTACCACTGTGGTCTTTAAGAGATCGGCCCAAAGAAAGCATGCTTGCGGCACCATCACTCATAAACATTAAAAGTTGCTTAGTTGAAACTTCGAATTTGTTCAATGAGTTCAACACCACCTTTAAAATGTCATCGGCAGTACAATTTATAACTCTTTTGGAAGCAAGTAAGAAGGAGGATGACAGTCGATGTGGTTCCATTGTACGTACCATTAAATTAACCACAGAATGTTTTATGACGATCTATTGTTTCATCCACACACAACCATAGTTTTTTATCTTTCAATTCTGTTTTCATTTTTTTTTCTATATGTTCGCGAGCAAATGGCACTACATTTCGTATGGATGTCCGACTAGGTAATTTACAGTCCGCATATTTATTCCAGAAGAAGACAAATGCTTCTTTGTCTAGTAAACGAAACGATAGATTACATAAAATAAGAGTAACACATAAATCAAATGTAAATTTTTCTTGGTCTCGTATGCCACTTTTTGTAGAAGAATGCTGTTTGTTTTCGATGTGACGTTGACAATGGCTTCTGGACCAACACATTAAAGGGATTTTACAAACTAGACATTGAATTTTAGCGCCATCAAAAATTAAGTCCGGCATATCCACTATAAAGTTTTTAACTGTGTCTGCGTACAATTACGAAATAAGTTACGACAGCCTACATATACACAGAACTACTCGCATACAGCATCGATTTAGTACTGACGCTGTGAACGCGTGAAATAAATAATCGCCGACTCCGCACCACATATCTACTACACTGACTGTTACCGCTGTTTGCCCAGACTAGTAATAACTCTGATGAAAGGGTCGTGTAGGTCTGTCACTATTGACAACACGCTGCAAAGGAAAGTGAAGGTCAAGATAATACAAGATAATACTACTAAAAGCTCCATACGCGGTATTAGGACATGATTCACAAAACACATTTTGCCTTAATAATTTTATCTACCTTAACATGGTATTTTAAAACTTGAGAATGATGATCTGATAGATTAAAATCTGAGTTTTCTACTTCACAGTTAGATTGAGACAATACTAAAAAATTATCAAGACAGAGGTCGATATGATCGTAGTGGGAAAATCAACCGTCAATTCAAAGCCAAAAGAAGGGATTAAGTCAATAAAATGAATTCTACATTTACTATTCGTCAAAAGGTCATATTGTTATCTATACAAACGAAATCCAACAAGTTATTCAACAAATTTACAAACACATTCAAATCACCTAATGGTGGACGATATATAACTACAATAGTAACCTTAGTGTGTAACAGCTGTATAGAGGCTGCTTCTAATACACCTTCTTGACAAAAATTACATAAAGATAACATTTTGATTTGTTATAAAGCATCTTTTAACATAAATTGCGACGCCACCATGCTTCAGCGAACTTCTACAATAATATGATGAGAGTGAAAAATTACTTATGTTTAACTCGTGCAACTGTTCCATGGTTTGCCATTTATGTTCTGATAAAAGAAGGATATCACATTTTGTTTCTCTCAAAATAACTTCCAAAGCCAATAACTTATTCGCTAAACACTGTATATTTTGGTGTTGGACTGTAAGAATTTTTTTGCATTTCCACCCTTGGGAAATTGAGATGAGACAGTTGTTTGGGTAGAGTCTCTTAGCGAGTTCACAGCACGTTCGGTGGAATCATTTTCACTACATTTTGAGTTAAAACTTCTTTTCGATGATCCTGTCACTGTTTTACCATTTTGATTTTGATTTCGATGAGTTTCTTCATTGGAGTACTCGTATATGCCTTCGCGGAGATATTGATGAATATTAATTACCGATTCCAAGAAGTTTATACTTGCTTTTGTAGAAGGGCATCTTGCTTGGTTTTGTATTGTATTCGTAACAATAAACCGAGAAACATAAGTAAACAACTTAAATGTGTCATTTGACTGCAAATAGGGAGCCCTGTATACCAATCCACCCAAAAACGATTGAATATCCACAAAGGGGTTGCTTCGAATAACCTCGTTATAAATCTGCAAATTAATGTCGTATGCGAATTTATTCAGAACTAGTCTTCTCTGTCTATGGAACACTCAAAACCACTAAATTCGTATGTGCAATATTAGAAATACATTGTTTCAGAAGCGACTCGTTAATTTTCCTTCCCCCCAATGCGTTATTTGTACCAGCAAGTAGTATTACGTGGTCATGCTTATTAAAAGAGCTAATTAAGCCAGGAAAATTTTCTACCACATTTTCAAATAAGGCATAGGGCTTTACAATACTAGTGATATCAAATTCTGAACTATTTAAAATTTGTCGAAGCATTATTGATGCATTACGCCCTTGCTCATCGCTGAGTATCAAAATTTTATTCTTCTCTTTTCCCATCTTAAGTTGAGATCGATCCTTTTGCACATCCTTAGCGTAAGAGGTACTTTTATTTACCCTTGGAGGATTGAGGAGATGATTTTCTCATGAACATCGCCACCGGGGACGAATCCTGGGTTCAGCATTTTGGCCCCGAAAACAAGTGGCAGTCACTGGAGTATTGGACTGAAATAAAATTTAAGAGAAGTACTCTCGGAAGCCCTCGATTTCCATACGACAAACTTTTATGGAACTTCTTTTTAAGCATAATAGAAACTTACAACACATACAATAATATTGTCAAACTTCTGAACACCGATCAAATTCTGTTAACTTATATTTAAATTCATCTATAGGTAACAATCTTTTACTGACGTTGACAAATTGTTACGTACTACAGTTCCCTCAAAAGTTTATATTGTTTTATCCTTCCTAGTTTCTTTTCAGTCTAATGTAAGATATTACTTTTATTTCTTGTATTGTATTCATGAACATCTTTAAATTAAACTACGTATTCCTTAAAGTAATCTGATATTAAACCTATTATAATCCTATATGTGAAAGTTAACGCAGACATTCTAATGACTTTATGTATTGTATATGTACCCATTGCAATTTATAATCCATTGTACGAGGGTAAGTCAAATATTATCTACACTTTCGCCATAACAAGCTTTGAAGGTTATCGTAGTGGCGGCCGCTTGTGCATGCGTTGAGTTGGCATCTCTGTGGCCATGTGTGCGGAATTTAATCACGATCGCGTCATTTGTCTGCTAGCTACAACAGCATAAGCATGTCAGCTCCGCTATCAGCTTGCACCAAACAAGAACAACGAGCAGTGATCCGATTTTTGTGGTCAGAGAGTGTGAAAGGTGCTGAAATTCACAATACGAGGACAGTGCTTTATCTCGTAAAAGCGTTTTTTTGTGGATTGAAATGTTTCAAAGTGGCCACACGAGCGTAACACAAAAAGAGGGAGCTGGACGGCCGTCAACCTCGACCACCGACGACAATATTCGGCAAGCTCGAGAGATGGTTACAGCAAATAGGCGAGTTACAATAGGTTGCATCTTCCTTAAACATCAGTCACTATTCTGCTTAAAAATGCGTCGCCTTCCGCGTTGAAGCGATCCAGTAAGCGTTGGCAGATGTCCAAACGTTTGGTTTTGTTTTCTGCGGTAAGCATTCGTGGTACCCATCGCGCACACACTTTACGAGATTTGAGTTCATCGAGGATAATTTGATAGGCAGAACCGTCACTGATGTTTAAAAAAGATGCAGCCTCACCTATTTGCTGTAACCATCTCTCAAGCTTGCTGAATGTTGTCGTCGGTGGTCGAGGTTGACGGCCGTCCAGCTCCCTCTTTTTGTGTTACGCTCGTGCGACCACTTTAAAATATTTCGGTCCACAAAAAAACGCTTTTACTGTCCCCGTATTGTGACAAAAGTCTCCGGCGAATTTCAGCACCTTTCACATCCTCTGACCACAAAAATCGGATCACTGCTCGTTGTTCCTCTTTGGTGCAGGCTAATAGCGGAGCTGATGTGCTTATGCTGTTGTAGCTAGCAGACAAATGACGCGATCGTGATTAAATTCCGCACACGTGACCACAGAGGCGCCAACTCAACGCATGCGCAAGCGGCCGGCCACTACGATAACCTTCAAAGCGTGTTATGGCGAAAGTGTAGATAATATTTGACTTACCCTCGTATGTTTGTATACCTACCTACTTATAAAATGTCTCATATTGCCCTGTTTTTCCAATAATTGTGGTTTACTCATATCCACTAAGCTACTTAAAAGTAGAACAACCCGGCAAAATAAAAATCAGGAAGTACTATTTTGTTATAAATGATCTTTCTACAATATTGAGTTAAGAATTTGTCGCAACGATTTAATACACCTTTTTTGTTGGATATTTTCCTACTTATATATTGCACACGGTCACTAAAGTTCAATTTTCAATCAATAATAACACCTAAATATTTCACTTTATCTACTATTCCTAGTTCTGTTCCCCCCACTTTTAAATTGTTACTTTTATTTTAAGTTTTGTGTTCATTCAAAATCATAGCCTTTGTTTTTTTCTAAACTTAATTTTAATTTGCTAATTTCTCTAAATTTAATCGGGTACTCTAAATCTGTGGCACTGGTACACTGAAACAGTTCACTAAAGCCCTTACCACATCCAGTACGAGTTAAGTATTGTGGTAAGGGCTTTAGTGAACTGTTTCTCTAAATTTAGTAGATGAATATTTAATTTTTCAATTATTTCATTATAGCTTTCTTCAGCTAAAAATGTTACTTTGTCATCAGCAAATAAATGGTAATTCATACACTACCTGCTACTTCCTCTTTCAAATTACTGTAACACTGTACTCCTACACTAGCCATATAGGCTAAATCTGAACTGCTGTAGGAAAATGACCCTGTCTTAGTTATTACTAGAGTAACCAAAACTTGCGGACTCGCATAGGCGTCGGTATTACGGGTTAATATAAGAATACGAAAAATTCATAAATAAACTTACGTGCTAATTATTCAACAAATTAGAGGCATCAGGATGTGAACTACTGTAAACTTGCATCATTGCATATGTTTCCACAGTTACTTCTTTAAACCTTGTGCGTCGACAAGAAAAATATTCTTATACATAGAAAACGATCTCTCCACATCTAAGGAAGTTACATTTGCATGTAGAAACTGTTTTTCAAAATCACTTAAAAGTTCACTATTCTTACACTTATTATAAACGGCCTCTAAAGTATTAAAATCGGAATTTTTCCTTAAAACATCTGCCAACTTTTGACTAGCGCATAATCCTGGCGTATCATTTAATGTGTGTAAGATATTTTTTACACTCTCCACTATGTCTAAAGATTTCTGCAATGACAATTCAGTACATTGTAGTTTTCTGATGGCATCTAGTAATACTGTATAATTGGTACATATTGTTGTTAAATTTTCTAAAAGTTGAGGAATTTGAAATTCTCTTTGACTCTCTCTAATTGCTTTGGATTCATTCCGATTAAATCGCATTATAACTGATTGAATTTGTTGAAAATGGATCAAATAGTAAGAAGCTGCTGTTAGCCAAGTACCCCATCGCGTTAAAATTGGTTCAGGAGGTTCTGAAATACCTGGACAAAATTTACGAAATTCTTTTAAACGTTTAGGAGATTTACGAAACACTGCTTTAGTACTTCCAATCATCCGATCAACGTTTCCGTAATGTTGTCGAACAACTTCACCAACTAAATGCAAAGCATGCAGCACGCAGGTTATATATATTAAGTTAGGAAATATATGTTTTAAGGATCGCCCAACACTTAACATCGTTGCTGCACTATCTGTCACAATCATCACAACTTTATCTTGGACAATTTAAATTTTTTCAAAGCGTTCATTATCACTTTTTGAATATTGTCCGCGGTACATTGTTGAACACGTTTGCAAGCTAACAAATATCGAGATGCTGTGTTCTCGCTAGATAAAACGCGAGCTATTACATTCACAATACTGTTTTCTTTATATCGGTCGTCTCATCCACAGTAATCCATATTTCTTTTGGAACACAAATCACGTTTACACACATTTTCTAGCATCTCTTTCATTCGCGGCAAATGATTCTGTAATTGTGTTTGTGAGGTAATGGGTACTTTGGAACGTATTGTCGCCAAAACGTTTTAAAAGCTGCTTTTCTCACCAACGACAACGGAAGAGTACAAGAGGTAAACATAATTAATAAATGTATGAGGAATAGTGTATAAGGTATTTCAGTTCTTGCATTTCTCATATGCTTAATACCATTGACATGCCTCTGGCAGTCAGTTCTGTCCAATGCAGCCAAACGAACATTGTATATTAAGCAAAAAACTGCACTACCGTCATATTTTAAATGGGGAAAAAGTGACACATACTTATGTACATTAGTAGCAAATCTATTACGAGGCATTGGTTTCTTAGGTATGTAAATATTAGTTCTATATGAAACGATACACTAATTATGTACTTGGTATAATACTATAACACACAAAAAACACCAGCTATATTTTCAAAAGCGACACGTAAGTACATAACCTTGACCGTTCGACTAATCTCTGCAACAGCTCAACCGGTACTAAAACGAAATCTCTCTCAACGCGGTTTAACATGATTTATATTCAAGGTCGACACTACATGCCTGCTTCACTACCGGTTTAGTTTATTTATGAATTTTTCGTATTCTTATATTAGCCCGTAATACCGACGCCTATGCGAGTCCGCAAGTTTAGGTTACTCTAGTTATTACTAACTAAAACTCTTCTATCTATCAATAATATTTCCAAGACCTTTGCAGTATTCATTATACTTCTTCAGTACATATCAATTGTCAACCAAAACTGATTTAATAGCGGTGTATGTATCTAATAGAGAAAAGGATTGTGGTGGGGACGTTAGGTCGTCTCGCCTACCATATGATGCATACCTTTGAAGTGTTCTCTTTTCTGTTAGATAGGTACGTATATAGCTATTAAATCAGATTTGGTTGACAACCGGTATGTATGTACTGCCCCGCCTTATTCCTAAATAAATCAACACCTATCAATCTATTCCTATAAGTTACAATTTTTGAGACGTCACATTTTTCGCGTTATAAACAACAGATATTCTAATTATATAGACCAATGTGTAAAGAATCACTACATACACATTTGGAAAATGTGAAATCAGCTACATCTATACATGTACGACGAGAGAGGGAGAAGGGAATCCGATCGATTCGACGCAAGTCGTTAGTACGCTTTAACAACGTCGGCATGTATGCAAGAACGCACGTAATAATTTGAAGTCATGGTCGCCTGGAAATGAGAGTTTCGCATATTTATCTTGTTGTTGCTATGAAGCTTAGACGATACTAATAGGAAATTCTAAAGACGAAAATAAAAACAGATTCTGATGAAATAAAAGAAAAGAAAAATAAATACTCTAGAAATTCTTACATAATGCAGTCTATCTCGTAACTAACCAAATAGCAAGTACGCTTTTTCGTATAGCTAGACATTTTCTGTCCTTATAGTGATATCACATGTTATTTCGTACTTATTTTTTGCCTATCACTGTATATACAGAAGGTATTTTGTAAATTCCATGTCATTGAGCTATTTTCTTTCACATCAAAAATATGCGACTTAGTTTGGGCGCGATTTTTTCTCAGGGAAAAAGAAACGCCAAGTTAATGCTGTTTGATGTTTTGTAGATTCTTTATTCAATTTTGGGAGATTCAGATTGTTTACCAAATTTGGGGAACACAGCGTTTTCTTTCTTTAACTCTAAATTTAACTCTCTCTTGACATTTTAAAACTAAATGTGTCTTTCTCAGACGACGCTCTGATAAGTTGCTTCCAACAACACAACGGAATTTGCTGTACTTAACATCGCACTCGCCTGTTACATTCATTATAAATATAGTTCAATATCCAAGGTGCGCTTATGTAGCTTACGTACAATAAAATTCAAGTCCTCTGATAAAAGTTCTGCATATGATGACCTTAATATCGCATTTAGAACTTTATGTACGTTTGGCTATTCATGCGGCCGTGGCATGTGAACATTTTCCTAACGCCCTGTGATGACATGCACCCCTATATCATGATGGTACTACCTACGTGCTTAAGAATAGGAATACCGCAATCCTTATGAAATTCTTCCTTAATTCTCCAGCGTACAAAGGTACTTCCAGGGGTACCAAATGTAAAAGCTGAAGAAAGAACTATGGATGTACTCTATTCATCAAAAGTAATGTCTATCTTTCAAAATTGGCATCATCATGATGATAACAATCAGTTTGAAAGCAATATCTTTAATAATTATCTCTATAATCGTTTCATTGGACCCCAGCACATTTTCCCAGTGCCTTACAACCTTTTAATCCTGCACTATTTAAGCGTCTTCTAACTGTTCTAGCCGAAATTTTTGGAGCACTTTCTGCCTTAATTAATAGACAGCTGCAAAGAAATGTTCTTTCTATGCCGAAGAGTGTCTCTCTGATAGAGGGTCCTGTTGCTGTGACTGTTGTTATTTTAGGATGTACGCTTCCAGGCTTATTTCTACAAGAGCCAGTGGTCTTATAACTCTTTATGGTTAACTGAACTGAGCTGTAGAACTCAAAATTACATTGTGCCTTCTTAGTTTCACTTAACTGTCCCTTTTTGCCATAATAATTGTAAATATTTATAGAAAAACACTAACTCTTTGCTAGTGCCTGACTTATGCAACTGAAACGCGAGTACTACTAAACATTGAAGCAACACCTGCATATCATTTTACAGTAATTCGCGTAACAACATTTCATTGTTATTTCGCCCGTATTTTTGAATATGGGCAAATGTATAAAAAGTACTCCTTGTTTTCAAAGAGTACTTTTTCCGTAAATCTATAGGTGCTCCATGTTATTGGCCAAGGCTGTACATATATGCATAAGTGCTTTAACAAATTAATATTGGAATTTTTACCGCAACACAGATATGTACTTTCTTTATTACTTCTTCTTAACCTATTTCTTTGAAAACATATTCTATATTAAATTCATTTCATCTGAAAATCTATTTACAATCTTCTAGTACACGCAATAATGCTTGCTCTAAGACCTCTAAGTAATATCTAAAACACCTAGTTCTTATATATACGCTCTTGACCTTATTAGATTACACGAAAGCCTTCAATACGATTTCGCATAGAATTTTACAGGCTAAGTTGCATTGCATCGGTTTCAGTGACAGTGCACTCGTAGTTATTTGAGTGGGTGTACACAAACAGTTAGACTATCATCGGGTGCTTCTAATCAGTGTGCTATCCATAGGGGTGTCCCTCAAGGTTCTATATTGAGGCCACTTCTTTTTTCAATATACACCAGTGACTTTTACAAATCGTTTGAATATTGTAATGTGCAAATGTATGCTGATGGTGTCGATTCTATTGACAAAAATCAACGCAGACCTAACTAAGTTGGGAATAACCTCTCTTAAGCATTCGCTTAATATTAGCCCCTCAAAGTCTACTGTGATGTTGTTTGGTAATAAAAATCAGAGGCGAAGACTGGCTAATGTACTTAAAAATGAAATTATTGGAGCTACAATTAAGCAGTGCGAGGAGGCAAAGAATCTAGGTGTTTTACTGGATACATCACTTCATTTTAAAGTACACATATCCAGTTGCATAAAGAAAGCGTACCATGCATTGAAGTTCTTGTATTCGCATAGAAAGTATATAAATTAATCGATAAAAGCGTTGCTCTGTGACGGGTGGGTCTTGTCGCAATTTACCTACTGTTCGGCGCTGAACGGACCATGTTTAGATAGGAATGCTGCGAATAGAGTGCTGCATGTTCAGAATTTACATATAAAACTAATCTTTGGTATTCGTAAGTATGACCATATCTCTCGTAGATTTCCTATTACAACAAAAGCAAGCTTCTTACTTATTTAATAAAATTAGGTTCCGGGATATCACTCCTCAACTCCAGCGATCTGCATTGTTTGAGAGGGGTCATGGTTACAATTTCTACAAGCTGTACAGCCTACTTAATTTAAACAATTTAACACAAAAACATTCAACATAAAAGAATTATTATTGCAGCAACAGTCTGAACCAGAACAGTTGACTGTATAATGTATCTGCCTAGGATTTTGCCATCTTTTTCTCTATCTCTATTACTCTTAAACTTTTAATTATCTCACAAAAACTAAGATTCGCAGGAAATCACATAGTTAGAGTCAAGTTAATTTGGGCAATTGTTTCCTGCATCCTGTAATGCATCTTAACTTCTCCTTGTAGTTTTCGACCGAATAAAACAGCTAAATTTACAATTAAAATTTTTGTAATTAAATTTATATAAGTATGTGGAATTTATATTTCAAATACGAGGGATGATCGTAAAATAAGATTCCCAAAGCTCTACAGCAGTAATAAGACGTGTTAGGCAAAATTCAACAACATTGGCGTGTGCAGCAGCTCTCCCACTCTATATACGTACCACTCCCGTCTCGCTACGCCGCTCAGTGTTGGCTAAGCAGCTGTCCGAGATAGAACTCCCGATCGCCGCTACCGCCAGGTGCGAAATTCACCCAGTGATACGTTTTTTAAACGCGAAAGGGGTTTCACCTATAGACATTCATCGCCAATTAACTGAAGTTTATGGAGAAAAGTGTATAGCTGTTCAACACGTCTGCAAATGGTGTAGGGAATTCACTGTAGGTCGGACGGAAATTCACGATGAAGAGCGGAGCGGAAGACCATCAGTTTCAGAGGAAATCGTTGAAAAGGTCGAGAGCATACTGCTTGAAGATCGGAGGGTCACCATTCGTCAACTCGCTCTTCGGATTCCTAAGATTTCCAACACCACAATTGAAGTTATTCGATTCTTGAAAGGACTGGCGGCAGAATTTTACGACATGGGGATACAGAAGTTGGAGCACCGTCTACAAAAATGCTTGGATAGAAATGGCGATTATGTCGAAAAATAGCTTAAGTTTTTACCTTTAAAACGATGTGTAATGTTAAGGAAATAAAGAATGCTGTCTATTTTTAAAAAATATGGGAACCTGATTTTACGATCATCCCTCGTATATGTATATCATTTCTTTATTTTTTCTTGTCGGTCAAAAATAAAGGCTTTAAAGGATCTTCGCTTAAGCAAATGTGTAAAATGCGATGTTTCAAATAAAAAATACAGTTCATTTTTCAACACATGCAGCACATAGCTCCACGTTTTTATAATTAATGTTTTATTAAAATTGAATATTTTAATTGAAATTTGAATGTAGAGTTTATTGATGTAATTATTCCTTTTATAAATATAGATTATATGTGTAATTTCAAATTTGCAGATGCTGATGAAATAATGGATGGTCCGCGGCAACCACCAGATGGTCACGAATTTCCGGATCAAGAAAATCTAATAGAAAAGAAGATGCCCATAATCGAGCAAGTTGTAGAAAAGCCACCATCGGTCAAGCCAAGAGAATTATGGTGGTCGAAAAATGAACCACAGAAAGATAATGTTCGTGATAAAATCGCAATGTTCTCTAAACCTCAGACAACGCTTTCCAAGAAATACGTTAGCACCAACAGTTTACCGACTAATTCTTTAACAAGAAGAACTGAAAGTGAGTTCCAAACCACACCTTCGTTATTTAGAAACAACTCTATTACTTATTCTCCATCAAGCTATAAATATAAAACTACAGCAAACATCACGCCGACAACAGAAAGAACACCGATCAATTATGAACCAGCCACATTAATGAGAAAAGCTAATTCGTCGTCACCGAGGATGCACGGACGTTCGATAAGTCTTTTGGATATCAATGACGACTCTAACAAGTGGCATGATAAATGGAATTCACTTATTGTACAAAGAAGTTTGTCCAAATTGAAAGGTTTGGTAATACCTGAGAATGAACCAGATACTGACGAAAATAGTTACTTTGTAGACTTGCCAGAAATTCCAAGTAGAATTGCGGCTGCGGTACGTAGCGAGCCATCCGTTAATGAAGCACCAATAAACAGACGCCATTCTGCTTCATTAATGAATTTTCAAATACCACAACCGAAAGATTCTACAATAACGCTTCCTAAATATTCACCAGCTTTCAAAAGAAGAAGCTTTCAAATTCACCCTTCTAATGATACTACTTCTGTTGACTCACTAAATCGTAATGCGAGAAGTATTAATGCAAATTCAACTACAACTATTTTAGACGCAGATCATACTCGGAAACCAACATCGCTAACTAAAACACGCGATTTTTCAACTATAACAATTAATAGCAATGTATCAAATGATCCTCCAAAATCTTTAGAAAGTATAACCTCGCCAACACGTTCAGATTATAGTTTTGAATTTAACCATGTTGCATCGACAGCGCCCAATACCGAGTTAAAGTTATTAAACAATAAAGACAAACTTTTAACACCAAGAAGCAATAGCTATATGAGTGATGTCGTAGCTTCCTCTGAATATGATAGTGATACTGATTCAGCATTAAGTTCCAGTCAATCAAGTTATTTGTCAAAAACATCACCTCCAACATCCCCCATTCATATACGCATGGAATCCATAAACGATGTTCAAAAAAGAAGTGTTGCAGCATATCCAGCTGAAACTGCTGCTAACTGTGAAAATAAACGATTACTGAAGCCACAAAGTCTAGAAGCTATCAACAGAAAAAATATATTGGCATCGGCGAAATGTCGAAGTGGTCGAGATTTAAAAGTTGGATCACCTTTAATTCAAAGAAAATTTGATGAAGATAAGGTGAATGTTGAAGAAACAAAAGCTTCATTTCCTAGCAAAGTTGCCGAACCAAAATCAATTACTGTCGTGAATGAAAAACCTATAGCAGAAATTGAAAAGGACGTAGCACCTACCCTTCTTCGTAACAATTTAATTAGCCCTAAAGTTAACGATGAAAACTCACCTGTGCCAAAAGCTTCTTTACGAGAAAGGTTTGAAAAGCCAATTGAGCCAACACCAAGAAGTTGTGGTGCAAGTAGCTATTATCCGAACAATCCTATTGCACGCAGAGCTTCGAGTGTAACGGATTTGAGAAAAAATTTTGAAAGGGTTGCCCCAACACCTGCTAAGAGAAATTCTACAGCTAGTTTAATAACTCTTCCGCCTGTTAAACCAGAACCCGTCCGACGTACATCTCTGCCTCAATTTAAACCAATTCCAAGTCCAGCAAAAGCAACAGCACCACCAGCAACAGTAAAGCCCACAACTGCCAGTGAGAACACTGATTATGTAAGTACTAACATTTTTAAAGGATTTTTTTATACTTTACAAATTATACCAGATTTGAGATTTCTTTGATAGAGCTATTACTAGGCTGTTAATTACTTCGATGTTGCTACGCGACTTATTAATCACTCATGATTTTTACAGATATATATTGTAGTGGGATGCTCCAACGTGAACAGCGTATGTTAAATTCATTCTAATTAATATTATATCAAAATTCGCTGATATTAGACTTTAATAGACTTTTATGCGGAACTTGAATTATTTTCGATTAATATTCGAGTTCCGACACTTTGATTATTTATATTATCAATCTTTTATCTTAAAAAAAAAAAATACTCAATTAATGATATGTTACAGGGGAGAATCGAAATCTCAGCTTATTTTAAGTTATTTATATATTGAAAACATTATTTGTAAAAATGACACATACACACACAAAAAACAGTGTAATATATTACGGATCAAAACTGAGTTAGGGCGTTACCACCGATATACAGCGTGTCCCAGGATTGATGTTACAAGAGGTGCGCGGAACTAAAATCTTTGAATCATAATTTGATCTTTTTGGAACTAAGCCCTGCTTGGTTTGAAACTTATTTTTAGTTTACTATTGATTTTTTTAAATCAAGTAGGTGTTGACAGTTGAACAAAAACTTTTTTTTCGTTTCAAGTAAAGTATTTTTTTCGTTCACAGTATGGTAAAATGTTACTAATAAAAGTTGTTCAGAGTGAAAAGTTGTGATCGACCTACTTTGATAAAATCCGTTATTTGTGTTAACGTTACAGGAAAGAATTTACGTTGTTTACCGAAAAGCCACTTTACCTGAAACGAAATTAACAAATAATGGATTTTAACAAAGTAAGCCGAATCATTCACAACGCCATAACTTTTCATTCTGAACAACTTTTCTTAAAAACATTTTGACAGACTGTAAACGAAAAAGATACTTTACCCGAAACTAAAATGTTCTTTTTTTTTGGCATTAAGGGATCAAAGCCCATCAGCCACATTACCATCGCAATGTATCAAATTATAAAAAACTTCACCTATTAAATTGTAATTCGACAGTCAACGAGAAACTTAATAAGAACTCTGTAAATTTCAATGTTGTTAGACCTTAGTAGTAGTATTATAGAAGTGGGTATGGCTACTTCATGTGCTACTAAATTCTCAAACAGATTTCGTCTTTGGTGCTCATAGACGCGGCATGCTAAAATAAGGTGATTTAAATCACCCACCTCATATCCACATGTGCAAGCTGGAGAATCCAAAATCTTTAATTTGTGTAAATGTGAAGGGAAACAACCATGTCCGAATTTCGCGAATTCCGCGGAGGCTAGAGCAATTTTAGAGGCACTTAAATATATAGAGGAAATGAGTTTTACTAAAGCAGTGGTTATGTCAGACTCTCAAAGTGCACTCAGGGCACTGAGACACAGAAAGTGGTTTGCTAAAATTCATCCCCTAGTGCTTGATATAATTGCCAAATGTGCTGAGCTTAAATTACAAGATACCAACGTAAGAATCTTTTGGGTTAAAAGTCATGAGGATCTTCCCTAACGAAGTAGTAGACCTTTTAGCTAAGTCGTCAGCAGCTAACGGCGAAGTCGCAGATCTTAGTATCTACGAATCGGAAGTTTTATGTAACCTCAAAAGATTCTTTCTAGAAGAAAAATGGGAAAGTAGGTGGCAAGCCTCATATGAATGTCATCCCACGCAGTATGCCATAATCCACCCCTCGATCTTCCATACACGTTGGCATAGTAACTCTAGAGTGTCACGATACGAATATTCTGTTGTTGCTAGATTGAAATGTTCTTTTCCCAGCTGTCAATGCCTACTTGATTTTAAAAAATTGAAGATAAACTAAAAATAAGTTTCAAATCAAGCAGGACTTAGTTACGAAAGGTTAAATTGAAATTCGAAGATTTTTAGTTCCGCACACCTCTTGTAACGTCAACGCTGGGACACGCTATATAAGGCCTCACAGCTCTTCGATGACGTCACGCTGTTTAGGCGATGTATCGCCATGCACGATATTAGCCTAAGTGGTAAAAGAATCGTTTTTTTTGCCTTTTTTAAAGTTTTGGAGGGCTTCCGGTTTAAAGAAGATGCCAATCGTCAACTCAGCCCTTCTTCGCATCATATTCGACTTTATTTTGAAAAAAACGAACTTTCAAAGCAAAAACGTAATCGAGCACCGCTTTCGTGATAGATGTATTTGTGGTGGATATTTAATCGACTAATTATTATCATTTAATTGTACATGTATTTGGACGAAACTAAGGTTGAAATGATACAGTAATTACAATTTTATTCGAAACATTTACGGACATGCTATTTAACCAGGATCCTTAATTTCCTATTATGTGGTGTTTTACCTAATCTATCTTTCCTATTGTGTGGCGTTTTACCTAATCTATCATTACTTTTTCCACAATCAGTTTTAAGTAAGGTATTTGTAGAACAAGTGATTATAATTGTTGCAATACGTTCACTGCTGTGAATATGACATTTACATATATCAGTATCCAAAATGGCTACGTTCGGTGATATAATTTAAAATATATTGTATTAAAACAGAACGTTTATTACATACATATATTTAAAAACATCTCTTCCTGTTCAAAAATAGTTTTGTTAAATACTCCCTCCGTCCGAAAATATGATATACATTTGAAATTTTTTTGAAAATTAATGAGACATTAGTAAAGAATTATAATTAAATATACTTAGTTGGAAATTCTGATGCTAGGCGAACAACTAATACATGGTTGGCCGCTGTCCGATTTTGTTTGTGTCAAAGAGAGTCAATAGAATTAAAACGTCATTTCATGAAAATTTATTTATTATTATTTATATACGCTCTGTTCACAAAATGGCAGATATTGTTATAAATAATGAAGTAAGCTTGTTGAAAAGGAATTCCAAGTTCAAGCAATTAAGCGGTGAGCAACGTCATGGTATATTACAAAAATTGTTGCAGTTGAAAGGCCAGAAGCTGAAGCATGGGAGTATAAATAAAGTTGCAGCTAAACTTGGGGTAACCCGTTTGGTCGTGTCTAGAATTTGGAAAGTGGTTCAAAAACAGTACAATGACGGTAAAATTTGTGCCGATGTTATTTCAAAAAAGAAAGGTAAATGTGGACGGAAACGTAAAGATTATTCTGAACAGTTAGTCAAAGTTAAGGACGTTTCTTTCAATCGTCGAGGGTCTTTTGCTGTCGATATTCCAAAGTCTACATTGTTCGACATTTACAAACGAGGAAAGAAAACAAAGCATATATCTTCTACTGTTAAACCTTTGTTAACAGCTCAAAACAAGTTAGAGAGATTAAAGTTTTGCTCGTCGAAAGTGAGACCGAATGGACGTTTTGAAGATTTGTACGATTATGTCCACATAGACGAAAAATGGTTTTATTTAACGTAAAACAAGCGCTCTTATTACATTATGATAGACGAAGAAGAACCCTACCGAAATTGCAAGAGCAAACGTTTTATAACCAAAGTGATGTTTATGGCTGCTGTCGCCCGATCACGTTACGATTCATATCGAAAACAAATTTTTAATTGAAAAATTGATATATGGCCTTTTGTTTATCTAAAACCGGCTAAGCGACACTCGAAAAATAGACCTAAAGGAACTTTGGTAAAAAAAATGTGGAGTTCGTCAATTCAGCAGAATGTAGAAAAATGATTCTTGAAAACGCCATTCCGGCGATCAAGTTAAAATTTCCCATAAGTCATAATCAAAAACCGATATTTATACAACAGGATAATGCAAAACCTCATGCTTGTGACGACGATGAAGAACTTCTGACTCATGGTTCTACAGATGGCTGGTCTATTCAGTTTAAATCACAACCACTAAACAGTCCCGATTTAAACGTTTTGGATCTTGACTTTTTCAATTCCATACAATCTTTGCAACATAAAGCTTCGCCAAAAACAGTTGACGAATTGATTGAATGTGTTGAAAAAGCCTTTGACGATTTAGACAGAGAGATCCTTGACAATGTTTTTCTAACATTGCAGACCTGTATGGAATCAATTATGTTGGTTGAAGGAGGAAATTCGTATAAGATTCCCCACATCAATAAGGCCAAACTTCGGCGTGAAGGACGCTTATCATCTAGTTTAGTATGTTCCCAAGAAGGCGTAGACAAAACTAGATCCCTCATCAATTAAATTTTATTCATAATTATATTAAATAGTACACCAATTTAATAGGAGTATCTAATTGATTAAAATTGTAAATGTATACCATAAATTCGGACAAAAATAAATTCCAAATGTATACCATATTTTCGGACGGAGGGAGTATAACGTAAGAATATAAAACTGTTTGAATAATAACATCTTCGCGTTTTCTGTCAAATGTGTGAGTTGGAATAGCATCTTTTTTAAACCTAGGATATTTTAAACTTACACTTATAGTTTCACCGATCCTTGAATCTGTAGCTGTTGACGAATAAATAATATCTTCTTTTATTTACAAAGTGTAACTCACAAGCAAAACTACCGACCCCATCTTAGGTTAGGTTATCTCGTTTTTATAACACTAGAAAATCACTGCAGGTATCACCAATAAAGTACGGAAATATCACTACACAGTATTTTTTTAAGTAAAACCAATATAATTTGGATAAACTAATTCAAAACGAAATAATCGATCCTAACGTATGAAAACAACCGACACCATCTTAGGTTAGGTACCCCGTTTTTATCGCTTCAGAAAAGGTTTTATCGCTTATACAACACAAAAACATTGCAGGTATCACCAGCAAAGTACGGAAATGTCACTACACAGTATTTTTTTTAATAAAACCAATATAATTTGGATAAATCAATTTAAAACGCAGAGATAGTCTCAGTGTGTAAACACGTATGTATGGCCTAAAAATATAAATAAAAATATAAATACGTCACAGCCTGCTAACGTCAAAGCTGTAGAGCCTTGTATTGGCGGTAGTAACGGTTAAGGCGTAAATGACGTGTATTTTCTTATCAATAGTAAAAGTAAAGCACTCGATCTTAAAATATGTACCAATATTCAAAGTTGTTTAAGCCTTAGTCGAAGCGCATACACGGCCGAGCAGAATCGGATAGAAAATCTGTGTCCAGATACCGATTTCAAAATATAACCCTTCTTCTGAATATAAATCTAACTTTGAATAATGCACTTTCAGTCTTTTTTCTAAGTAATAATGTTTATTATAATTTGACATAATTTCCAAAACTAATCTAGAACATATCATTCAATAAAACATTATTTCATCAAGTTTATGTTACTCTAAAGCTTCAAACCGTTTTGAAAAGGCTGTTTAAAAATTGTAGAAATTGTTTTATCTGACGTATAAAACTTTTTGCCAATCTTTAAAATTGAGTATCTACCGCCCTTCTTTTTCGCAATTTTCAACATTTAATTTATTGACCTGACACAACAATCCATTCTTCTGCTAGTCTTATGTTCAATTACCTTACAACTGTAGGTAATACAAATACATCATCAAGAATAGAGGATATAAGCAAAAACATACATACTTTGTCTGTAATAATATACAGATAAAAATAAATAGGCAGTAAGAAACAAATCAACTTGCATTCACGGTTAAATATTATATTGAGTTTAAAAAGTAGGAAATTATTTAAATGACGTGCTATAAGATAAATATATGTAAAATACCATGCACACGAGTAATCAAGTGCCTTATTAACTACCAAATTTTAATGGAAAAGTTTTTTAGAAAAAATAAACAGTATTAACTAGTGTTGCATAATCGATATATTTCAATAATCGAATGAATCGAACTAATCGTTTAAAATAATCGAATGATCATTCGAAATTTACTAACGATTTCGATTATTTTCCACGATTATTTGACAGAATCCGGGCGACGAGTGAATTATTTCGAAACTCGAAACCTCGAAGTTTCGAATACATATCTCGAATCGTAATCCGTTTGTATGCTCCTGCGCAGTTGAAACGAATAATGAATGATTTCTGAACCGTAATCGAATGATCGATTATTCGGGTATAATCGATATATCTCGATTATATCATTCATAATCGCCCAACACTAGTATTAACAGTGGTTAGAATTAAATACTTTTTGATAGCAAACCGCTAAGTTATTGTTTATGAGTGGCGATCCGCACTACCGCCTTAAAACGAGAGGTTATTAATTTTTAACTTCTTCTACGAAGACAATTCTACTAGGCACAAAATTTCATTAACACACCTTCACCCTTCGAAACTTATTAGTAGAGTAACCTAAACTTGCGGACTCGCATAGGCGTCGGTATTACGGGTTAATATAAGAATACGAAAAATTCATAAATAAACTAAACCGGTAGAGAAGCAGGCATGTAGTGTCGACCTTGAATATAAATCATGTTAAACCGCGCTGAGAGAGATTTCGTTTTAGTATCGGTTGAGCTGTTGCAGAGATTAGTCGAACGGTCAAGGTTATGTACTTACGTGTCGCTTTTGAAAATATAGCTGGTGTTTTTTGTGTGTTGCAGTATTATACCAAGTACATAATTAGTGTATCGTTTCATATAGAACTAATATTTACATACCTAAGAAAACAATGCCTCGTAATAGATTTGCTACTAATGCACATAAGTATGTGTCACCTTTTCCCCATTTGAAATATGACGGTAGTACAGTTTTTTGCTTAATATGCAATGTTCGTTTGGCTGCATTGGACAGAACTGATTGCCAGAGGCATGTCAATGGTATTAAGCATATGAGAAATGCAAGAACTGAAATACCTTATACACTATTCCTCATACATTTATTAATTATGTTTACCTCTTGTAATCTTCCGTTGTCGTTGGTGAGAAAAGCAGCTTTTAAAACGTTTTGGCGACAATACGTTCCAAAGTACCCATTCCCCTCACAAACACAATTACAGAATCATTTGCCGCGAATGAAAGAGATGCTAGAAAATGTGTGTAAACGTGATTTGTGTTCCAAAAAAATATGGATTACCGTGAATGAGACGACCGATATAAAGAAAAACAGTATTGTGAATGTAATAGCTCGCGTTTTATCTAGCGAGAACACAGCATCTCGATATTTGTTAGCTTGCAAACGTGTTCAACAGTGTACCGCGGAAAATATTCAAAAAGTGATAATGAACGCTTTGAAAAAATTTAAAATTGCCCAAGATCAAGTTGTGATGATTGTGACAGATAGTGCAGCAACGATGTTAAGTGTTGGGCGATCCTTAAAACATATATTTCCTAACTTAATACATATAACCTGCGTGCTGCATGCTTTGCATTTAGTTGCTGAAGTTGTTCGACAACATTACGGAAACGTTGATCAGATGATTGGAAGTACTAAAGCAGTGTTTCGTAAATCTCCTAAACGTTTAAAAGAATTTCGAAATTTTGTCCAGGTATTCCAGAACCTCCTGAACCAATTTTAACGCGATGGGGTACTTGGCTAACAGCAGCTTCTTACTATTTGGTCCATTTTCAACAAATTCAATCAGTTATAATGCGATTTAATCGGAATGAATCCAAAGCAATTAGAGAAAGTCAAAGAGAATTTCAAATTCCTCAACTTTTAGAAGATTTAACAACAATATGTACCAATTATACAGTATTACTAGATGCCATCAGAAAACTACAATGTCATTGCAGGGATCATTAGACATAGTGGAGAGGGTAAAAAATAAATTACACACATTAAATGATACGCCAGGATTATGCGCTAGTCAAAAGTTGGCAGATGTTTTAAGGAAAAATCCCGATTTTAATACTTTAGAGGCCGTTTATAATAAGTGTAAGAATAGTGAACTTTTAAGTGATTTTGAAAAACAGTTTCTACATGCAAATGTAACTTCCTTAGATGTGGAGAGATCGTTTTCTATGTATAAGAATATTTTTTCTTGTCGACGCACAAGGTTTAAAGAAGTAACCGTGGAAACATATGCAATGATGCAAGTTTACAGTAGTTCACATCCTGATGCCTCTAATTTGTTGAATAATTAGCACGTAAGTTTATTTATGAATTTTTCGTATTCTTATATTAACCCGTAATACCGACGCCTATGCGAGTCCGCAAGTTTTGGTTACTCTACTTATTAGTTTTCTCGGATACTTTAAGTTTGCAGGTCTAGTAGATCGATACACTTAATAAAATATCAATTTCCATTATCCAACTTACTTACTACAGGACTGAAGTACATACTACCCTCACTCCATATTAACTTTAGTTTTACTCCAGATTTAAACTAACATTGGAAAACCTCTAATGTTAATTCCGTAGTTTAATTCTTTTTCTAGTAGGTTGAGGTATAATAAAATACGTATAGAGTTTCAGAGAATTTAAAGACAATTTCTTTCATAGTTACCAATTCAAAACATTTATAAGCAGAAATAAGTCCCCAAGTTAAAGCTTTAGTATTTATCTAACTTTCTACTAAGACCTTAATTTTCGTTAGTAGAGTTATTACATTTTTTTGTAGTTTATTTCCGTATGTTTAAAAAAAAAATTTAACATCTCTTTTCAGTTAATTATAAAATAAATGAAAAGAGTGCATCGTGTAGAAAAGTAATGAAATCATGAATCACGTAGGAAAGGTTTCAAGTCCATACGGATTCCAGATCCCTGGTGCTGGAACCGGAACTGAGTAAAACGAGTTTAAAAATATCAGATCGACAGCCGTTATTAATAATTCGCGAAGCAGCGCATATATGGCGTATCAAGAAAGTTGTTTTACTCTACTTCGAATATTTTTTAAAATGTAAAGCTTTAAAAAATTGAATTAGAGTTAACATAATTGAATGTATGGTTAAAACTCATTTATATTTTTATGCTATTATTCTAAACTCGATGTAAAATTGTCTATTACCAGGAAAACTACCACGAAATGTCAAATCTGTACGTTGCTTCTTGGAAATCCTTCACAATATTAATAGCCTTTAATTGTTTAGAAATGCGATGAACTTGTTGAGAATGCCATAAAACATTTCGGTGAAGATATTCCTAAATCTGATGTCAAAGTCGTCTACTTGAAACCGGATGTGGATGGTGGCAGTATTGGAATAACGTTAGCGGGCGGCGCGGATTATGAAACAAAAGAAATAACGGTTTGTAATTTTATTTGTCATATTTTCTTTACTTTAGATAATTCAAGTTTCATTATTTGTTATTGCTTGTACTATTTTCACGTGTATATACCGTGCATTTTTTTTATCACTGAACATACACTTTCCATGCATTGGCCCCTCTTTTTTTTATAGCTGCACGTTATCTAGGCGTCCAGCATGGCGAGTAGTTACTGGGATTACTGCAGAAAATAAAACACAAATACGTCAATTTTAACATTTAATTTTTTATCTAATCCTGTCTAATTCACGGGTCACAAAAAAGCGTTTTGGTAGTGGTTTATTATATATTAACAAAGAATTTGTTGACAAGGAAATCGAAATGGAAATATAAAATAGAACAAGTATTGGAAGTGCCCAGCTTCACATTCCATACAGTCTGCAAGCCGATTGTGAAATTCCTGAAGGGAGAAAATTAAATGTCAAATTTGACGTATTTTTATTTTATTTTCTGTAAAAATCCCAGTAGCTACTCGCCATGCAAAACCCCCATATGTTCAATTATAAAAAAAACGCGTCAATGCTTGGACAGTATATGTTCAGTAGTTAAAAAAAAATCACGGTATATATATATCTCCCATTGCAGATTTATAAAATTAGAGAAGGAAGTCCTGCTTTTCGAGATGGTAGACTTCAAAAAGGTGATAAAATACTTGCCATAAACCATAAATACATGAAAGGAGTAACCCATGCTCAATCGCATAGGATTTTAAAGGTACGTAATATCATAGGAATATAGTGACTTTTCACGTAATTTGTAAGCGGGGTATCCATTTCTAAACAAATAGATAATTTTTTTATGAAAGGTTAAGTTCAAAACAGAAAACAATATATACATGTAACTGCATTAAACTAAACGTTAGATCATATAAATTGTTTACGAAGTGGTATCAAATTATATTTGCCCATTGTGACTTTAGTCACCTTGAAAATACATTCCCTCTGCACAAACACACTTGCTTTGTGCCAGTAGTACAAACTCACGATACACCATCCGCTTGTTGTCGAAGAATGTTTTCAGCATGATCACATTTAATTTAACAGCAAGCGTCTTCTTCTGTCGTGGAGACATGGGTATGTGCCATTTTAATGGCTGTTGTTTTGTTTCTGGGTCATATCCAAACACCCAATTCTCATCACCAATAATCACCGAGTCTAAGAAGTCAGGATCAGATGTGGAACACTCAAACAATTCAGATACAATGCCCTTACACACATCCATTTGTTCCTGCACCAGCATATGTGACACAAATTTCACACACGAGCGTCTCATTCCCAGGCTCGTCCATTTTTGAACCGTTTGAACCACTCGTATTCAGCGGCTTTCTTCAGAGCATCATCTCCGTATACTTTTGTCTTATCAACCCATGAATTTTATGTTGCACCTCAGCTCAAATTACGACATTTTACCGAACGTATCGAACATATTCACACAGACAGCTATTATTTCTGACCACATTTATGCCTGAGCAATCTTACTGTCACCCACTTGTCAACAATGGTGGGGAAAGTTACCGAATACAGCACAGTTACCGTAACTCCTCGTATATGCAAATACCAGCGAAATTCCAGAATTTTCTGATTGTAAGTTATACAAACTTTTAGATATTTCCCACGTGCAAATAGACTATAACTTATTTGCTTTCTTTTTTTATTTATATGATTGTCAGGCAAGGTGCCTAGCTACCAATTATATCTTTGAGTTCTGCATTTCCGTCAAATGGAAGTCAAAAAGTTTCTTACCTTGTCCCAATTACACACGTACTTGGGCACTCTGAATTAAATACCTGCTGTTTTCATTTAAATACAGCAATACCTTCTGTCACCTATCAATGGATTATAGTTTTGATAATAGTTTCATTGTGAAAAGTCATATCAACACCAAAAAATACCGCACTCTAACGACTAACACTCTTGTGATATATTGGTTAAAGTGTATTTATATCTGTATTTTCATTTCAGATTTACATTCTTCTTTACATATAGTTGCAATATGGCGAGGCAACACAGTGTTGGTTGCCTCTTTTTTTTTACTTTATTTGTTATTAGTATATTGTGTCTCTCTTACACATTACGGTAAAACCAATTTTGTTCTTAAAAATATGTCCAACAACAATCATCGTGTAAGTTGAAATTCACTAACGTAAAACATAATAGTATAGCTTCAAATTCAAGTACAAAAATATCATACAATATAAATATAATTGTTTAAAACTACTAAATTTGGAATGTTTTGGTATTAATTTATTTGGAAAATAAGTACCTACAATTAAGGACTTGAAAACAACAACAATTTCGGAGCACATTTGGAAATATCGACGGGGTAGCAGTTTCGAAAAGGATTTCTATGTTTACTTGAGAAACTACTGCGAGTAGCAAGAGATTATTATTTTGGCCAATACACTTAAAACCTGAAAAACATTTCGAAAAAGGAAAAAGAAATGGTCCAATACTCACAAAATCCTTTAATAAAATGTAATTATAATGTGACCGGTTTCGGGCAGACGCCAATCTTCAGGCCAGCTAGAAAAGGCACGATAGGAAGAGTTACATTGATGATTACAAAATCTATTAAAATATTAAACAAAACCTGACTAATAGATTCTACGGGTCACATTACTAATTAAGTTTATAAATGTACATCATAATTGTTAATTCTCTGTTTAAAAATGTAAGTTCATGTAAAAAAAATTTTGTTGTCTATTGTATTTCAATATAGAAAGTAGTTTTAAGGGTAAATAAATGTATTTAAATTTGAGATGATGTTCTTAAATCTATCAATATTTTAGTTAAATGAAAGATAGAGTAATGATAAAAAATAAATATTAAATACAATTTAAAGAAACAGTAGAAATTCGTCTATCTATAAAATAATCTAGATATGTGGCAATGAACGTACATTTGAATATATTTAAAATTTCTTAAAATGCTTAAAATATGTGTGAAAGGGGACTATCACAAACGAATTAAAATAGAGAATGTCTAATGTAAAATATATGATTTTTTTATAGAGAATAGCATATGTGAAAGATAAAATCAATTGAAAAACAGAGAACGTTTAAGTTATTACTAATAACTTAAACGTTCGCTGTTGCAGTTCGAGGCGAACCCTGCATTTCAAATTTTCTTCGACTAGAGTCTCGTCATGGATATCTTCTTATTTTATCAACTTGTTTTGTATACCTTGATTCACAGATGTCACTAATAAGTTATTAGTAGAGTTTGTTAAAAAGGTGGTACCGGATGGCAGTCGCGTAGCGGTAGCGGCGTGGGTAGGGGTAATTTTCAACTCGTAGTCGATCTCGACAGTACCGCGAGGGAGCTCAAAGCGACAGTACGTTGCACGCTACACGCCAAATAAGTACGCGGAGATGGGACGCCCAAAGGGTGTAACGTTCCCTTCGAATGTGAATAAATATCTCAGGCACTTCCCTGGATTAGAATATAGAAGCCCGCATATTTATTGCACAATATGCAATGGCGGATTGCTAAGTCGCGATAGGTTTGAATGTAGAAAACATTGTAAAAGTAAACGTCATGTATTGAATTTAAGAAACAATATTCCATACTGACAATTTTTATATGATTTTATTTTTATGTTAAGTGTGTGCAACATCCCACAACATCTAGTATTTAATGAATACTTTCGTCTTTTTTGGGCTAAGTACGTTCCCTCATGGAAGCTGCCAACATCTATGGAATTACGATACAATTTGCCACGTGTGCAAGGTACAGTAAAGGAATGTATAAAAGACGAGCTGAGAAATAAGAAAATCTGCCTATATGTGGATGAAACAACTGATGCTCAGAAACACAGCGTCATTCATGTTGTAGCGCGTCCTTTAAAACGTGATGGTCCACCAGCTTCATTGTTGTTATCCAGTAAAAGGATTCAGAAAACTAATGCAGAAACCGTTGTCAAGATAATAAAAAATTCGTTAAGAGAATTTTGTATCACGGGAACCCAAGTCACAATGTTCGTTACTGACGGAGCCACAACAATGCTGAGAGTTGGTGGGATGTTGAAATATGCTTTCCGACTCTTCTTCACATAACATGCCTCATACACGCATGTCACCTCGTAGCAGAAACCATTCGAAAGAAGTATGCGATGGTGGATAAGTTAATAGCATCTACCAAAAAGGTGTTCGTCAAATCTCCCAAACACATCCGTGTATTCAAACAATTGTGTCCGAAATTACCACCACCACCTCAGCCTGTAATAACGCGATGGGGAACATGGCTCCAAGCGGTATCTTACTATCAGAAATAGTTTTCACAAGTGAAAAATGTCATCATGAAACTTGATTCAAATGATTCTGCAGCAGTTCGAGATAGTCAGCAACTTTTTTTCCAATTCGGGCGTTCAACAACAAATAGATGAAATTTCCATGAACTATTCTAAAGTTGCACCAGCTATTGAGTAATTAGAAAACACATATCTGCACGGGACGCATTAAATTGCATAAACAATTTACAAGCCGCTCTAGAAAACTTGATGAACACTAAAGGAGTCGATGTTGCTCAAAAATTTGGTGCAATTTTAACGAAAAATCCCGATTTACAAAAGGTTCGGTTTATAACTGAAAATCAAGAGTGCCCAGATGAGAAAAAGGAGTATCTGACATTTGCAAATCTTACTTTACTGGATGTCGAACGATCATTTTCGAAGTATACGACAACGTATTCACAACACCGTCGACGGCTGAATGAATCGACAATGGAAGCGTTGCTGATATTGCAATTCTACGCAGCTTACCAGGGCGGTTGCCAATTGCTACAGTGGCCATTTTTCACTAATATTGTATATTACGTACCTACTTTTATGCGGTGCGTCACTGCCGGTATCACCTTTCTAACAAACTCTAGTTATTAGTGAATCAAGGTATACAAAACAAGTTGATTAAATAAGAAGATATCCATGACGAGACTCTAATCTAAGAAAATTTGAAATGCGGGGTTCGCCTCGAACTGCAACTGCGTAGTTAGATTCTTGTCTTTATTAATATATTGTTCTCTCATAATTTCAAGGCTCTCAAAATTGTTCAAAAGGTAATTTGATTTTAAAAGTCTTATATGTTCTTTGATTCGAGTTTCAAAGGTGCGGAACGTTCTACCGCATACCCAACATTGACAGTCGTCGCACAACTGGCTTGATTAACCTAAATCTGCCCCTAAATCCTTTATCGCCCCAAATTTCGAATTGATTAGGCATATTTCTGGTTTTTAAGTTTTTGGCTGTCTGAGGTGCTTTACAATATTAATTAGATTTGACATTAATAGAAAAAGAAGTCAACAACACGATTTATAGGTTATATTTTATGTCAAAATCTACTTGAACTAGGCTTGTAGGAATTACCTTGGGCGTTCAGTACAACTGGCCCCAAGACTCCGTATTATTAGTATTACGTGTCTTCGGCTGACGCTATTGACCAGAAAGACCTCGTATTCTTCTAAAGGAAGTAGTCTCCATTATTGCAAGATTGGTTTCAAAACGTCAATAACATACAAATGAACGAATTACGTGAAAGATTCAATTATTTTTTCTCCTTAAAAACAAAAATCTATTTTTTATTTCAGGAAAATGTACCTGAAGTTTTAATAATTGCATGCAAAGGTGTTAACGGCAATAATTCGCCAACATCTCCTCAAATCTATACAAAGCAAATTAGTTTCCAAGGGAGACAAGGTAATATGTATTTATTTTTTTTTTTATTTTAAACTCTAATTACCCGTTATGCAATTCTAGATATTACACCTAATGCAACTAACAGCAATACAAGTGATATAATCGAGGTTTCTATTATTAAGGACGCTACGGGATTAGGTTTTAGTATATATGGTGGTAAGGGGTCACCCCAGGGTGATATTCCATTAGTCATTAAGAAAATATTTATGGGTAAGAAGATTACTTTACCTGTGTTTTTTTTTATTCAGCTATTTTTCTTGTATCCCATAGGTGGGGCAGCTGAAAAAGCGATAAATTTAAAAGGTGGCGATGAATTATTAGAAATTAACCATGTTAACGTAACTTCAATGTCAAGATTGGAAGCATGGAATTTGATGAAGACTTTACCTGAGCAAGAAGTCACGATAAAAGTTCGCCGATAGTAATTTTAGATTTATATATTTTATTTGCTTGACTTGGTGATGTAAATATTTTATTCTTGCCTGTTTTATATAATATTTTTAATTTATATATTGCAAACAATAACGTATGTCAACTGTAAATGTTTTTAAATGTGCTGATTTGTTTGTCCCAGTATTCCTGTTTTTTTTGTAGACAAATATATTTTATTACAAATATCTAGTGTTTTAATTATTTATTTTTCTATTGTAATGAGACTTAAAAAAGCTGTTTCTCAGGTATTACGTAAATATAAAATTAAATAAGCAGGATTTAGATGAATTTTGCAATTTTATTAATGAGTATTAAGCCAAATCAAAACAATGTTTTAAGACCAGAAAGAGTATACAATTTACTAAAACAAAATAATTATTTTTCTCTCATTAATTAAATTTAATTTCGTTAGGGTAATCCAGAAAAAACACCAAATTTTTACACTCGCCGACGGAAGCCAATATATTAAAATAACTATTTTTATTTTTCACACTTCTTCAGAAATTTCCTGAAACAACTTCCACAAATGACATTATAAATTTAAACTGTTGCATGACATAAAATTATTAGTAATAGCTTTGTACATCGCCCTATTATAATAATAGTTTATTGTTGTCCAACAGAACAAAGTTCCAGTAACAGGACATACAAATAAATACAAAAACAGTATACAGTACATTTAGAAAAACTAACACAAACTAAAACAGTAAAATAGCCAAATAAAAAGAAAAGCAAATATAAATAAGCTATATATCCTAGAAATTAGAAAAAAAACACTAGAATATGTAGCATACAGGCAAACGTAAACTGAAATATTAACACGTTGCCTGCCGCAATGGATGAAAAAAATCATCTCATCTGGCCATCTTGTTTGTTTTTTTATATAATTTGATATAAATATATAAAAGCTTTTGAATTTTGATCATCTTATTCAATAAACCGAACGTTTTTTTGCATATTTTGATGAGAAGCTACATGTGCTGTTCGTGGCTATAAAGTATAAATGTAGTTCTAAGGGCCGCGTGAACCCAATCCGGCTGCTCATTTTTAATCGCAACGTCGCACAAGTCAGATACCTCAACCACACTAAGTGGGAGGAATAATTTTGTCATGCGAATCCAAGGAATTTGTGAGCAGTAATGGTCGATCTACGTTTGTTTATTTTACTGTGTGAATATGAGCTACGAAACGATTGGAAGCTTTATGGCAGGTAATAAATTTACAATATTGTATATATGGGAATAGTTATTTTCGATACAAGTGCGCTGTCAAGCCACTTTTCAGGCGCGTGGCCAAATTTGAAGCACGAGGCGATTAGCCGAGTGCTGCAAAAAAGGCCGAGCGCCTGAGAAGTGACAGCGCGCGAGTTTCGAACAAAATTTTTTATATTGCCGTATTGTAGGAAGCCTTGTCTGATGACGATGATCAGGCAATATTTGAAGATAATGGCTCGTCAGATGAATATGTTCCCGATAGCAGTGGTGAATCATCGGATGAAGAAGTTCCTGCAAAAAAACGTCTAAAAGTTGCCACTTCAGACCCTATAAATTTAGACGGGAATGATTCGAAAATCGAAGATGAGCATGTCGGGGACAAAATAATGGAAACAATTGAGTCTGTAATAGAGAAGTATACTGAAGATAGTGACAATGACGGCAGTGACCAAAGTAGAAATAAGGAGCCTGATGGAGATCTGCTTTGGGATATTGTGACAGGTTTAAACTTGAAACAGTTTATTTTTGCGAAGCCAAACTGCGGTATTGATATTCAGTTGTATGGGGATTATTACAATAAAACCCCATTTGATTTTTATACTTCATTCTTATCTAATGATATTATAAATTTGATGGTAATTGAAACAAACAGATATGCTTCCCAGTGTAAAGAGAAGGAAAATGCACCAAAAGCGATAATTCAAAATTGGCGAGATACGGATGCAAGTGAGATGAAAAAATTTATTGGCATTCTCTTTTGGATGGGTTTAGTTCAGTGTACCACACTGGAGTCCTATTGGTCTCAAAGTATAATATATCAAAATCCGATACGCACAATTATGTCGCGAAACCGGTTTCAAATATTGTTGAGGATGTGGCATTTTCACAACAATGAAGAGATAACGGAAAACAGGTTGCAGAAAATATCACCACTCTTGAATGAACTTCTCCAAAATTTTTAAAAATATTACACTCCTACAGAATTTATTAAGAATAAGAAACACAACTTTGGTATAAAACTCTACAAACTTTGTATTGAAAAGGGTTATACCTACAATGTAACAGTTTATTGTGGACAAAGTAGAAGGGCAATCATCCTCCGAAAATATAGTTCTTACACTGGCAAAAAATTTATTGAACAAAGGACGCACTATCTATACTGACAACTACTACACCAGTATTTCGTTAGCTCATTTATTACTAGATAAAGAAACTCATTTGGTCGGTACATTGTTACACCCTAATTTGCAAATTTCTTAAATTCATATTTAAAATACTTCAAACATTTCATTTCGCGCCAATTTCTCTATTTTAATATATGTATAACGAAACTGAACACCTGCGAAGGATGACTTCATCGCGTCTATAATGCCTAGTATTCGTGTGTTTTAGCTAAACCCATTCCCCTAATTTGTCCTAAGATTTGATCTTTATTATTTAATAAAACCATTAATATTAATCATTTCAAAATTCTACACCGCTAATATTTTTGTTATAAACCCTTCTTGCCTATGATAACAAAAAATTTGACTTGCATTCTTAAGCTAATGGGATATTTAGTAACTAACTGTTTAGGAACCAATCATTCCCGTTTCTTTCAATTCTTTAAGAGGGCTTACTCCGCCAGTTGCAAACGCATCGGAAGTAGCTTCGCTGGTGTCTATTTACTGCTTTATTAGTGTGACATTGAAGATATTATTTATATATCTTTAAAGAGAACATGTTTATGTAGGGCGGTATGGAGAGATATTTAAAATTTAATGTTACTGTAAGGCATTAAATTAGCAATAAAGACCTCCAATTTTCTTAATTTTGGCGGAATTATAAAACGCATTAAAACAACTATTTACGAATTTTTAGCTCCATACGGCCCTACATTCAACTTTGGTCTACTGAAGTTTGGCGATATGTATTAGAAATATTCAATAATAAAAGAGTAAATAGTTAAGAGCGGATACGCTACAAATCAAAAAACTACCGTAATAAACTGCTGCCCTCTAGCGGACACAGCTAGATATAGTAAGGGGCGTGAGTGTTGTGTTCGTTCTTTTATTAAAGAAAGACAGATACAGTAAACGATTCCAACCGGGGTAGAAATTTTTTTCTTAGGGGACTAACACATACATCTGTGACGGCCTGTTTTCTCTGATTACGAGATCACCAACACAAGTGCGAGAGGCATAGTTTTTGATTTTATTGCATCATTTCTTAGGCTGCATACTAGATGTTGTCAGGTAAAGGTAACATTAAGAACCCTAAATTTGGGTTTTAGTATGAGAGGTCCCGCTTTAGTGTCTTTTGTAAGGTCTCTAATTTTGCTCATGTAATTGCGGAGTAGATGATTCCTGCATTCAGTTTTTTGGACTTTTATGTTGTACTCTTTATATGGATCAATATCTAATATCTTTTTATAGCAACTGATGTCTCCATCAGCAATCATTTCGCTGTATATAATTCCATACATACCTATGCTCTTTTGGAAACCCTCAGAGTTATACAATATTTGTTTCGTACCCCTAAATAAAGTACCTTCTTTGTTTTATCCAACTATAGCTGCTGCACCAGATAGGGAGTTGTAGCTTGTTCTGTACGAACGTTTCGCCCAGGATCCATCGCAAATAACAGTTATACGGGGAATTCCTTCGACCGTCATATTTCCACTATCAATAGCCATGCGTTTTTCTTCTGCTGCTGCTTCTTGCATAGCATCCACTGCGGTTTTTTCCCGTGTGTCACAAACTATGTTATAAGTTTTTGAATATTTCTTGCTGGACATGCACGATATATCCAATGATGAACATACCTGTTCTAACTGTGAGAATCCCGCTCCGATACCTATTGTTGCAATAACAGCGCTGTTATTTACATCATAGTCCTTTCCATCAATTGCTATATGTTCTACGATATTACACATGTTGCACTGAAAGTAAACTTTTGAATGTAGACCATTTCGCGTTCCTCGGATGATTTCCATATTGTACACTGTACAACCTACTCCCGGGTTATGGTTATTCAATATTTTCATAGATTCGATAAAGTATTGAATATCCACAATGCGTCGTCCATCCAACGTGATTGATTACCTTCTCCTTTTTATCGATATACGACAACTTTTCGGCACAAGTATCACTATCATTTTCATACGTTGCGGAATTACTTTGTGTTGATGTATGTATAATTTGCATCCATGTCACTATCTTCATTAATTTTGTCACTGGTCGATGGAATCTCCCTTACGATATCTGTCCTATCGATTTCCACGTCGTCTATAATTGACGATGATAGGATTCTCGGAGATACTTCTAATGCACTGGTGCATCCTGCAAACATCAATTTCGGCAAAAATATAAAATAAAAATTATTATTAAAGCTGGCCACGAGCGGTACCGCGCAGTAGCGTAGAGTCGACCAGACCTCGCGTTCCACTAGAGTTATTCTGCTAATAGAGATGTTTGCCGCAAATAATTTCGCTCATCTTTTAAATAAAAATTAAATAACACGTGCTCAAACACTTACCATTTTAAGAGTCCTCCGTGAAATCACAAAGTGAATAATGTCTGTTAAATATCTGCAACATTAGATATGTTTCAACTGTTGTTTCGGCAAAACTAGTACGGCATGAGGAAAAAATGCGTTTATATGCAGAGAACGAACGTTCTACATCTAGTGACGTAATATTTACGTAAGTAAAATAATCTTTCAAATAACTTAACGATTCTGTTGACGCACCTTCATAAATGTGTCTTAATGTGCCAAAATCAGAATTTTTCTCAAAAACACTTTCAAATTTTTCTAGAACAGAAACATTTTTGCGTCTTCAATCGCGCATAGCTGTGCGTGAACATGTTTGCACTATTTGTAGAGATTCTTCTAACGGCACCGCAGGATTTTGTAATTTTTCTATTGCATCTGCTAGCCCGAAGTAATTGTCGTGAATGATTTTTAAATCCATGTTAACCTGACTATCTTGAAATTTCGATTGGCTTTTTTGGATAGCGGCAGCTGCCTTTGTATCGAATTGTAAAACCACGTTCTTAATATTGTCAAAATATTTATGATAATAAAACGCGGCCTACAACCATGTTCCCCAACGAGTTAGAATAGGTTCTGGTGGCTCTGGTATACGGGGGCACAGTCTGTGAAATTCGCGAATACGTTTCGGTGAGTTGATAAATACTGCTTTGGTATGCGCTATTAAAGCGTCTACCTCAGGATAACATTTTCTGATACTATCCGCCACAAGATTGAGAGCATGAATTTTACACGTAATGTGTAACAAATTAGCAGAATGCTTTTTAAGAGACCGGCCTACAGAAAGCATGTTTGCAGCACCATCACTCACTAACAAGAGTTGGTTTGTTGAAAGTTCAAACTTGTCCAATGTATTTACCACTAACTTTGAAATTACTTCGGCAGTACACTGTTGTATTCGTTTGGAGACTAATAGAATTGAAGGTGCCGATTGATGAGGTTCCAATTTGCATGCCATTACATTAAGAACAGAATGTTTCTTCCGATCTGTTGTTTCGTCGACACATAACCAAAATTTTTGATCTTTCAACTCCGATTTTATTTTTTGTTCAATATGTTCGCGCGCAGATGGCACAATTCTTCGTAACGATGTTCGACTTGGTAATTTGCACTCCGAATAGTTATTCCAAAAGCAGATAAATGGTTCCTCGTCTAGTAAATTAAACGGTATATTACATGCGATAAACATAACGCATAAATTAAATATAAATTTTTCATTGTCTCGTGCGCAATTTCTTTTTGAGACATGCTTTTCACTATTTACGTGTCGTAGACAATGTTGTCTGAACACATTAACGGGATTTTACAGATTATACATTTAATTTTAGCACCTTCATATACTATGTCTGGAATTTCTGCAATAAATTTTCGAAGTTTGTCCGACCGCGGTCGTTTTGCTGACGAAATCATAATTTTTCTAGGATAGATAAACAATTGCGCAAATGACCGGCAGCGAAAATGTCCGTACTGCTCCGCAGACGAAGTAATACTACCGTTCCTCTCGGTCCGAACTGATTCTACGCCGATGCGCGGTACCGCTCGTGGCCAGCGTTAATTATTATCCTATAATTTCCTTAACCTTTTTTGCTTCTTACAAAATTTTGTTCCATTTTTCTACGTTTACTACTTAAACGTAATTTTGTCTTATTTCCCTTTCGATAAAGCGCGTCTTGATATTCCATCTTTTGTTTTAATTGTAACAATAAAAATCTTCTATATCGAAGCAACGTGGTAGAAATGGATACAAGAACATACAAAATGTATATGAAAAGTAACTATACCATGCATCTCAAACGTGGCGATTCGAACTAGACACATTTAACACATTTGTTGCTGCGCATAACTATATGCAAAGAGGGAAGTTTGTCGAAATTTATGTTTTTGTTGAGATACATAAATGGCTGAAGGGACGCTTGACCACGTCGGTAATATAAAAGAGAATAAACTTGATGTAATATATTACCTACCCAAAGCCTGCTTAGATATGCTAGTAGGATATAATGGACTGTCTTTCATTGACAATGAATTTGATATTTACACTACTTTTGCCTGAGTTATATATGTGTATGCCCACCAAGAATATAAGAGGAATGCCGTCGCTTAAAGTTATCCCCGAAAGATAGGAGGTGAGAGCTGATACTTTTTTCAAAATAAAATCTTACATTTACACCCTCTTCAGATCTTCTTATGCATTACCAACATATGGTTGATCTGTATACTTCGAATACATATTTGAGTTTATTGAACGAATACATTTTACCGCTTTTGTGCGTAAACACATATACTCTTTTATTATTGGTACGGGGAAAGTAACGTGCTCGCTTAGGCACTGCCCTTTCTCAACTTAGAAACATTACCCCGTTACACACCTGCGCCCCTGAGAAACTACTCGTCACGGAGTGAGCCCTCTTAAGCGCCGTAGCTTCTTTGTTTATCGAAGAACATAAATGAAACTTTGTCAACAGATAAATTCCGCTTTACATTTTGGTATCAGTTAAATTAGATTTCATCCGTAGCTAATTGTTGTAATTAGGAATTACCCAGTTCAATAAACGTACAAATACGTCGCTCAACACCGATCTCGCATACGTCATCATATCTTTGCTTCCGCATTGGTCCTTCACATCTCGCGATCCCATTGGATCCCGTAAAATACATAAATAATGCGAGCCCGGCGCCCGTCCTTTCAAATTCGCCGCCGCTGGAAGACCTGTACCAGCGTATCTTGCGGACAAAGCTCCCTCTGCGTGTCTCTCCGAACCCAGTCTTTTATGTAAGTTAATTTAAGATATTTTATGTAACGTCCCGAATCATAATTAACATTTCATTTTGGTTGAGCTTTTGGGCATTTTAAGGTAATTCGGTTTAAATTATAATTCGTTTTTAAATTAAAGAACTGCGCTTCACGCCATTACTACTTGCCCGTTCTAGAAACTTGTAGACTTAATTATTAACTTTGTTGTTTAAATTAGTAATTAATTTTTTAAAATATCTCTTTGGCTTTTTTTTATTCATTTCTTTGAAAAACTTTTCAATATTTATAGTTTTTTGTTTTGGCCCTGAGATATTAATAGTCTTTTTGTAACATTTTGTCGATATCTTTTTAATAGTGCTCTTTCATTTCAATATACATTTTTGTTAAAATATTTGCTAATTTATTTTGAATTTCTTTTGTACACTCCCTTCTTCCTTTCCCTCAAAAACTCTGAATGGTTTCCGACGGAATTACGACCATCGGCGAAGCGACCTAGATTATACAAAACATTCAGTGGCTGCTATAAACATCGGAATTCTTACCCAAGAAGTTAAAAATACCGAGTCGTCGTCTGGGCGAAAAAAACACAAAGAACGTTCACGACTTCAACAACAAAAATAAATTTTAAACGCCGTTGTATTATTACACTCCTTGAATCCTCTCCTTCTAAACTCCTACGTTTAAATAGAAAAAACTGAGCACCTTTATCACTTTTAATTAATTTTGTTAATATGTAAAACTTATCTGTGTTAATTGACCTTTTTCTTGTACAATAAATCTCATTGAAAAGTTACGGTTTTGTATTTGTCTCATGCTCGCTAGTTCATAAATAAGTTTATAAATTCAATTCCATTTATTCATTCTTCTTTTTTAACCTTTAACAACATTGAGGGCTAATCGAAAATTAAATCCAAAAGATATTATACAAAAGCAACTCAAAAAAGGTGAGACAGTAGCCACCGAAAGCAATACCGGAATAGTTATTCGAAAATGGAAGGACAAACCGAAAATTTTTGACATTGGGGCCACAAAACATACCTCAGAAATTGTAAAAGGTTAACCTCTGGACGCAAGGAAACGGGAAAAACCTCCACTGGGTTTTTGATTACAATAAACATAAAGCCTTTATTGATCTATCTGATCAGATGAAAGCCTATGGTACATCTCTAAGGAGAGACGTGAAATGATACAGGAAATTAGCAATGGCAACTTCTTATTGGCACATCTTTTGTAAATGCCCTTTTTTAATACACCAACAAGTTACGAACGACAAGATGAACTTGAATTTAGGAGGGTTGTCCCGTTTGGGAAAAACTCCAAACACAAATTACGGAGCATCAGCTTCCTAAAAAATCTGGGATTGCCCGCGATGTGTTAGAAGATGTTGGTCGAAGTGGAAGACCCAAGATGCGTTGAGTGTTATAAGAATATTTAGTGAAAAAAAGTGGTCGAGCACATGCCCCAAAAAAATGCGCCATTCACAAATTTAGATGGCAATATTTGTCAAAAAAGTATTGTCTACCTTGTTTCTTTGGCAGTTCATCAGTGCACTAAATAAAAAATCTTTATGCTTAACTTTATTGCTCTTCTTGATATTTACATTATTCTATTTGTGGATTTTTAGTACAACTTGTATTTTGTTTCTTTACATAAGTTGTTATTAAATATAATAAAGATAATTCAGTAACATATGTGTTTCAATTTTGATAACTTTACGCCATGTGAAGCACCTGTTCCGCGCCAACGAAGAAGGCCAAACGCATTCTTCTTGCTCTCTTACAAGCGTTCTAAAGTGTTCCATAGCATTACACTGCGCAGTAGACATGATGCTTCACACGGCTATAAACATCTCGATTGTTGTCTGAGTTGCCTGGGTGGTTCACAACGGCCAGAAAGGCAAATTTGTTGTGAAGCCGTTATAGGCATCTCATGGTAGGCACGTGTTAACTAATGTAGTACTTGGTTGGCGTTTTTACATGTATGTTAGTGGCCCTTTATAAATAAATTGGTTCCGAGGACCTTGAAATTACCAAAAGTGTTCAAGAAATACGCGTACTGGAAGCAGGTACATTGAAATTTAATTTTGAAAGCAGCCATTGAAAGAGTCGATCTTACCCCCCATAATTTGACTATAAACCTTCCGCTAACCTCGTATCCCTACTTTTAGATAAACGATTGAATTTCATGTCGTTCAAGTAAACTACTATAATCGGGTTCTGCGTTGGGGATAAAATACCCATCCTGTTTGAAAGACAAGTATTCCAAAAATCGCTTTTGGACACGTTTAAACGACAAATTGTTATTGAGGTAAAGAGGATGCCAGACGACAGGACGTGTATTCACGCTCGGACCAAACAATGAGACAGAAATAAAACCGTTACAACAGACATGTCAGCAAATACTTACAGGAGCGTATAAGGACCTTAACCAACTTAGAACAGAAGTCGACATCTCAACAATATGGGGAGAAAAATGTAAAGTTTGAGTCGGAAAATGACTACGAGGTCTTTAAATGGGTATATATTCTAGGGATGAATTATTGGACATCTGAGTAATTATATGTTATACGGATTCGAACCATCTAGAGAAAGTTAATTACAAACACACTTGGTCAAACGTTAAATCTTATGTTGTTCTTAAACACCACATTCATCTATAAACTGACAGATTCCCGTTCCAAAAGAAAGGCAGTCAAAGCAGTAGAAATATTGGAATAGATTTTTAAATCGTCAACGTAAACCCAAACTCTACAATCAAGTACATAGTTTCAAAAGAATCGTTACATAAAAGTGGACCTAGATTGGGATCCTTGATTTTAAGCGGTGGAGGAAGCAATTATAGAGGTAGATGTGAAACATTGTAAGGACGTAAGCAAGATCTATTATGAAGGTAAGACTGACAGATTTTTATAACCTTAGACACAAATCCAGCGAATTATAATTTCGAATGTAACACTTCCATGATCTATTGTGTCAAAAGCTTTGCTGAAAATCGGTATAGATGACATCAACTTACGTTTTTTTTTGTCCCCCCAAAGGTCAAGCGATCGCTGATAAATAAGTAATTTCAGTACTAAGTTGTTTATAGGTAGACCTACCGCGATTAAATGGAATCCGTTTGACGATCGGGACAGGGCGTTGTGCCGGGGCACAACTATATAGTTTTGCGATACAGGGCATTTCGAAAACTGTACGCATGCTGAAAGAATGGTTACCTGCCTATAATTACAAGCTTACCCCACCCCCCGAATTGCCTTTTTTGAATACTGGGATTACTCTGCCTATTTTCCAAGAGTCTGGAAAACACCCCACTTCCGAAAGTGCTATGATAAAATATGACACTTAAAGGGTAATAATATAGATGCACAATCACGAATTACAAAACATGAATACCATCATGTCCAATGGTCATACTTGACCTTGGTCTTCGATCAAGCAAACAAACTTCTCAGATGAAAAAAGGACACCAATATCCATTGGATACAAATTCATCGTGGCCAACGTGGTCTGATTGATACTTGAGACATTGGTGTTTTGGTACACGTGAGAGAACATGTCAAGCGAATGCTTGAACAACTGGTATCATTAAGATACATGTAACCGGAATGCGGGAGGTGCCACGCCTAAAAACAATATTATTGCCAGAAAGATTTTGAATTAATATTTAGGGTTTTTGGACATTAGTTTGGTATTCTTTGAAAGCAGAACGAATTTCAGATTTAATAGGAGTCAAAGTCTAGAAAACTGATTCCGGAAGGCATACGCCAGTTCCCTTTCCAAAAACAATATGCTTAAGCTTTAGAAGTCGTTTAACATGACTATTATAACCAGGGGAGAAAGCTACTTTTACGATGTACGTATGAAAGGGACAGATTCCTGACTAATGTGTGAATACAATTGTCCGTAAAACGCCCAAAGACTGCAGCCATTCATGTCTAAGATGGTTCGAAGAAGAAAAACGTCCAACAATGCAAGAATCTATTGTAAAGTTTGATAAAGTTTGCTTTCTTAAAATACGTTCTTGGGTTGTATTAGAGAGGAAAGGCGGAAACTGGTCACAGGAGCCGTGGCTGTAAAGTGCAATAATATATTCAAGCGGGAGGATAAACATCTATGGACTAGGGGATCCGAGTCCTGTGAGGACCACAATCAAGGAGGTCAACAGTCAGAACACAAGGTCATAACCTTCGATTAACATCAACAATGTATTTAACTGTCGCAGATTTAAGGTTATTCATAAATTAGTAAAGTGAAATAATTTGCGATCCGGTATTACTGTAATTCTATAAAATTAGGACAGTAAAGGTCGCCCAAATCAAAAAGCTGGATCAATTAACTCTAGGCTTAATGCATCAAGAAAAAGTTCATAAGGTACATCAGCGTGTGTATACAGATATTAACCAAGAAATAAATTATAAAGTATTACATGCAAATGGACAATGTCTATTAAGGAATAATATTAGAAATATGTGTATTAATCGTGTAAACTGATGGCCAACCTCGTGGAAGCTTCCATCCTACCTGACACATCAAAAAGGCACCAGTACCTCGTAATCACCAATATCAGGGTTCAGCCACGTCTCAGTGAACAGCTAAGACATCAACATCCAAACTATCGCTGGACGGAGTATATTCTGTCAAGTAGAACGGTAAGCACGCACGTTTTGGTAGTAGAGCCTCAAACGAAACACTAGAAACGCGTCTGTTGGAACGCAGTAGTTTCCCTGATGAAATCTATTAACAATACGTGGGATGTCATTAAAGAATTTGATGGTGATATAGTCTATCCGGCAGCGACTCCTGTTCGTTTAGGTGCTTCTTATGGATTGGAGTAAGCAGCCTGCAATTGGTGTTTTATTCTTAGCCACCACGAATTGAGATGGTTTTAAATTTGTCAATGCTTTTTTTTAACTGTTTGATGCTCGCAATATATCAAGAATCATATTAGGTTGACGCGAAGTGATCCTCCACTGGTCTTTTGCGTTGAAGATTTGTCGGATGAACTTGCCCAGGACGTGTAGGAATTTACAGTTTCAACAGTAATGTTGTAACAAGAAAGAATTTCATTAATGGTGTTAAGTCATCAGCAGGTCTGCTCGGTTTTAGAAGCATAACTAATTGGTACATACATTAATTTATTTGTACATGGATTCGCTTGAAAATGCCTCACTTAAATGAAATATCAACATCCTTTATCATTTATGCAAAAAAGGAATGACTCTGCATAATGGACAATTCATAACCAATATTGTACCACTGGCACTGATTGCAATAAGAATGCATTCTGAACGTCTGAAGTCCACACGCGCTACATAAAACTGTATCTGTTTCAAGAGTGGTGAACCATCAGTCTGTTACAATCTTCAATTGTGCCAATTTTTGCCGGTTAATTTTTTTTTTTTTTTCTGCTAGTTATTTACTTCTTGCTAACCGATTATCTCTTTTAGTTTGGATATTGGGGGTGCAATTTAGGTGTGTAGTGTGGCCGTTGGTGCATAGATGGCGCGTTTTTGTTATTAAATATTAAAATATTAAGAATTTATTCTGAATTTATTATTATTACCTTTGGATGGCGGATTTTCATTCGGTTTCTCTTAAACATTTTTATTGAGGTTAATTCTATCATTAGTTGCCATAAAATTAGGCTATTTTGTATAACTACTTCCATTTATACCAACCATGTACTTCGGTTTCGCTTTATTTTTTCGTACGAATTCTCTGGAACTTGTACAAACTAATACAGAAATCCCACTTTGCCGGCGTTTGACTACTTGCATCTGTTGTAGGGCGGTAGTATATTACATGTAACTGTAATTTCAAATTAGTAAAGTTAATAAATGTGTAATAGGTGTGAATAACCATTAGTGAAATACGTATACCAATTGCGCCGCCTAAACCCAAGTTCATCAAATTTACTATACAGGAATAGTTAATAATGTTGATTCAGAGGTAATCGTTGTACAGGGTCTGGTATTCAAATTTGGTTCATCGAAAAAGCTGTAAATAACAATTACGCGCATTAAAAATCTACCTGTTCTTCGTTACAATCAGCAATGCATTTCGTAATACCGAGCCGGTATTCTAAGGTTTAAGTAAAGATAAAATGATTAGTGAATATAGTATAGAAGCATTAGTTGTTGATACCTTACCAGTTCACTTTATTATTAGGATCAATTTTTTTAAAGAAAACGGAGCGTAATAATTGTACATCGTGGCAACACGTAGAGTTACTAAACTGCCGGAAAGAAGCATTCGCTTTCAGAATATAATATCTTAGAAGAATGCAAAACGCAGATTGCCAGCGAAAATCTTGGATCGCTCCGAAATGGTTGGTCGAAATTCCTAGACCTTAACAACCAGAACCGTCCTAAAGCAGTGATTCCCAAAGTGGTCCAGGTGGACCCCCACGGGAGACTCATACGGGGGTTTACAATTGGCGTGAAAAAAAAGGGGGTTCACAAGTTGTTTAAGTGGGGGTCCACGAAAATTTATCTGGTTTTGATAGTAAAGAAACAAAAATGTTGGCTCAGATTTACTATCAATGTCAGCAGATAATCACTACACTCAAAGAAAAGAGAGACAAAAAAAAATTCCAAAATTTTTCGGTTAATTTTTGACAGCCTGTATTTCGGTGAAAAAAAAATGGTCGTATTAAGACTTTAAAAAGCATTTTCAGGTTTTTTGGCCTAAAAAATTGTTAGGAGCTACGTTCTCATGCAATCCTAACTGATAGCGCGAAAAAATAATTTTGCAATTTGTGTTTTTTTTTTGTCACGGGCTTGACACAAATTTTTTTTCAGTTAGGCCGGCATATGGATCGATAGCCCATGGTTTATTTAGCTTTAAATTTCCTTTTTTTTCAACCTCCCTAATTTTGTGGAGTAGTGTATTTTCAGGTCAGCGACGTTACTTGTTAAAAAATTGCATATTCGATATTCAGTACAAAACGCGTGTCGAGGACTGCAAAGCGCCGCCCGCCCGCCCGGCAACACTTGTTCAGGCTGCAAAGGGACGAAATGCGACTTTGTGCTTGTGCTTGCAATCTTGCATGAACTTTTTGATTCTTCACAATATAAATACGATGCTAAGGACAAACGTTTACTCATTGTTTCCGTAATTTGAAAAGAAAAAGTGTGAGGGAATCGATGTCAGTGTTTGCCAGTGCGGAAGAAGTAAGTACCTGCCTATTTGTTATACATACTTGTATTTTATATTGTTAATAATATTATATTTGTTATGTTGCGTGTAGCAGGTACGTAATAAAAATTAACTACTGAACAGGCCTTATTCTGATACTTCTATAAAAGAATCATGAAATGTCATATCTCATTTGCTTATGGCGAAATCTGGAAAACCGCACACCATCGGAGAACAGTAATTTTACCCGCTGTTGAAGAGGTTTTAAAAAACTGTACTGCACAAACCTCATTGACGTTCTCAAAGAATTCCTTTGAGGAACAACCACGTAAAAGACGTATTGATGATATGAGCTCTGATATTGAAAGCTTCTTGTGTAATTATCTGCAAAAACAACTCATTTTTCTATTTCATACTGGACGAATCAACTTTACCTGGTAATGAACCATTATTATGGGCAATGTTCGAATGTCGTTATGGACGAAGAAATCCATGAAGAGCTGCTATTCGCGAAAACCTTTGGAAAACGGGACCACTAAAGGCGAATCAATATTTAAATGTCCTGAAGGATTTTTTAAGGAAAAATCGATTCCATTTACAAAACATTATTTCGGTGGCCAGCAGATGGAGCTCCTGCCATATTCGGGCGATATCGTGGGTTTATAAGCCATCTTAAAAGATATACAGGAGTAACTGCAATTTTCACTGTGTCATCCCACCGACAACAACCTAGGTAGCGAAAAATATTTGGATGATAGGATTGCCACCAATAGCTCAATTTGTGATTTGTAAAGCCCAGTTAACAAAATAAGAAGCAATGCGTTAAATACCCGTTTTATTTGCACACCAATGCGCGACGAGGATGATTGAAGCTTCCAACGAATGCCTCTTACATACTGACAGTACGCTGGTTGTCGAAAGGTGCATGTTTAACAACATTTTTACTCACTTTTAAATCAGTTTTTTAGAGTTTCTGGATAGTAAAGATCCAGATTTAAAGGAAAACCTGATCCCAAAGTGAAAGCAGACATCGCGTATTTGACAGATTTGTTCAAAAAAATTTTACATGAGATTAACTTGCAGTTTACAATGGGACAGCCTAAATTTTAATAAAAACAAAGGGGTGTAATTTCGGCTTTTTCTTGGAAAAAAAATTGAAATTTATGAAGCAAAATATTAGTCGGCGCGAATTCTCCCAGTTTACAACTTGCACAAGGCAGAAGTCTTGATGAGGATATTCAACCTTTAAATGCCGTGCATGATGACTTCAAAAAAATAGATTTGAAAGATACATTCTGACGATGGAATACCACCATGGCTCTCTTCCCTTCCTTCCTCTCTCCTTCTTTTTTCATCCATAAATCCATTTGATGAATGGGGGAAGGGGCGAATGTGGTATTACAAGCAGGGCTACTCGAGCTCCGCACCACATGAGCGTGGACGGGTAAGCCAAAATTCGCGGCAGCTGCACAGGTGTAAAATTTAAAAAAGGCTATCAACACATTTTGGATGCAGGCATGAAATACCCGAAAAAATGTCTTGGGCTATGGGGAAATTTGCGAGAAAACTTTTGATAGCGTCTTCCCACGCATACCTTGCCGAAAAAGTTTTAGTGTCCGTTAAAAAACCTATTCAACAAAAAAAAGAAGCAGATGAACATCACAGGAACGGGGAGATTTGCGGTTATTCCTTCACAAACTGAAGCTTTAATAATTGATAATTTGCTGTGCTGTTCAATCCATAAAAGTACACCCTCCATTAAAATAATTTTTTTTTAATTGTGATTTTGCATTGTTGAAGTTACGTTACGTTATTCTGTTTAATTTAATTCTATTAAGTCTGTATCATATTATTTTAATAAATAGAACACAAGAAAATATACTATTTTTTTATCTTTTTATTTCTACCACTCCGAAATTTAGGGTTGGAACTCAGCGCGACGCAAATTTCCATCGTTAGATCTAATTTTCACATTTTTTGACGAGTTTTGGGGAATAGGTAGAAATGTACAGCGCGGGAGTCCACGAAACCAGTAAAATTTTGAAAGTGGGTCTACAGAGAAGAAAAAGTTGGGAACTCTGGTCTAAAGCTATGCATGCAACGCTTTGGTCTTGGCGACTGGGTGCCTAGCATTTGCCGGAAATAGGACTGACGATTTGTAGCGAGAACAAAGATCTAGCTGGCTGCTCCATAATGTTCGAAGCCTAGAAATCGAACTGGATCTGTGCATGCAGGAACTTACGGTGAAATCGATCAGGTTTTAGTAGTGGGGCCGGTTTAAGTTGCTGCTGATGTTATTATAGCGACAGAGGAGAATGTGCTATTCGATTACTTGTTCCGTAACAACGTCGAGAGATGAAACAAGCAATTGCGGAGCAAGGTACCGGCGCCTAGTTCTACCTATCGTTCTCTTAACGAGGTAAACTGGGCGATGGAAACTCAAAACACCTTTCTCCTTCTTCCTCTAAAAGCTTTTATTACACTATCTCTTTATTACTTTTTCAAGTTATTTACAACTTTTACTCTAACAATTTAATACTTTACGGATATGTAACTTTTCCCTACTCTTTTTCTTATTTTCTTCATATTCATCTAATCGGAATCATTCATTCAATACTTCCTTCAATTCGCGTGACTTATCTTCGTCAGCGTCTCCGTAGTCTACCGTAATCCTGTACATATGAGATGCGACGCGGATCCGCGCGTTTGTATATGATATCCACTATTTTGCGTTTTATAACACCTCGGGCAAGACTAACACTCTGAACAAGAAGGTCGTATCTGTACTTACATGAATTGCCTAAAAACACGACCTTCTTCTTAGAACGGCCCAAAGTATACTTTACGCTGTAGCTTTGAGGACGTAAATTGTGCATCAAAATCTTAAATTTAAAATACACAGAATAAGAATACCTTGATAATAATAGCTTATACATATAGAATTAGGTCACAATCGAAAAACGATTCTTCGCTACAATTTAAAAATTTCGCAGATGAATTTTTTAACTACATTACATATTGCTTCAAAACACATCCTCAACCAAAATATACATAAACTACAGTCACGTTTTATATGTAGGATTGTAATCATGGAAAGACACAGAATCATCAAATATTATATATGTAGAAATTATCTATATATGTAAACAACAAAGTAATATATAAACAGTAAACCATCTTCTACCCACTATTATTTATCGCCATGCTCTTTGCCCTTTTGAAAATATAGGGCGCATTATCAGGTATCATTCTCAAATCACGGCCTCTTATGACATTAATTTATTTTGCCTTAACGTTATTGAATAACAAAAAAAAAAAGGAAATAAATGCTAATCAACCACATATGGCGACATTAAACCATAACCAAACAACGTTCCACGAAACAGAAATACAGGCACGAGTAAAATTATTACCAACCTAATCTGGTGTTACCAACATTCATTAAATAAAATTGATATTTTTCCTTGATGCTTTGGCCTGGGTAATATTAAATTCTGTATCGACGCGCCATCTCATAGAAAAGGCGGAAATATCAAATTGCTATTAACCACTTATAAAGAGAGAACCCAGTGGTTACGCGTATTCAGTGTTCAAACGGCACATATTTCTATTTTTTTGTCGTTTATAAGCTGAATCCATTCAAGATGGACACAAAAAAGGACCCCGACAAAATACTGTTACTTGTTAGAATGATCAGTAGCGTGGGTGATGACGTAAAACGGCGAGGGCGCGGACAACAATTCAATTTCTTCGTGTACTTCCGTTTGCATAGTTACAATGTACCTAATATGCAAGGACAAATAACGAGAAATCGAGTCGCTATCCGCGACCCCCGTCATTACCCACAAGCTACTGGAAGCGATTTAATATAACTGATTGACAGACGTTATCGCTTATTACCCTGTTTGATTCCTCTACATATCTATATGAAACACTGTAATTGGAGACCTATAATTAGTATTTTAAAAGCTGTTCAGGCTAGATAAAACATGATTATTTTAAAATTACAACAAAGAAATTGTTTAATTTCTTTACGTTATAAGCTACTTTGCTTATATTCCACTTTGTTCTTTTTAATGAAATCTATGTTCTTTTTTTAATACAATCTGTTTTGCTTTAAAGATTCCTTTCTTTTTAAAGATAAATATTAGTTTAATTCTTTTAGTCAGAATACAATTTAATTTTGATATAAATATTTAGTAAATAAAACGTAAGCCTACAAATGCATATTTATTTTACGCTACTATAATTATTAAGAATTTCGTAACGAGTTTGTAATATAAAGGTATTACCTTACACATACTATCATTTGAACAATATCTACGAATACCATTTTTATATGAGATCGCCACGGAGTATGTTTGTCCTTTCAGCGAAGCTAACGTTCCACAGATTAATAGAAGTCGTTACTTCGGACGTGTACACCAGCGCAAAGACGTATTTTGGATTAGAAAGAGAAGTTGGTGCTAACCGAGAGAAATAACAAAACATTTACCTCATTCGGCGTCAGTTGTGATGTGTGTTGTCGTTGAATTCGTTCGTTTGCTCTCTACTTTTAATATTGTTACGGCGTACTATTTATTAAAAAATTAAATTAAAAAATCAGTTTTTCTCAAAACTATTTTGAATTAGGGGTAATATTCTACTGTAAGTATTTTGTTTTAAACAGATCTTAATTAAGTTGTATTAAATAATTAAGTTACAGGTGAGAATGTCCGAACTCATGAACATCGTAAAAAGAGACAGTTTTGCATGAGCAATCACGAAACATTGTTTTAATGTCTACAACTATTTTTAAAAATATAAGACAGACGGTTATGATAATATTCTTTTTAAGTATTTTTCATTACTATTTTTACATATTCATATATCAGTGAAGTTTGTTACAGGTAACATTTAGATAATATATAGTTGAAGCTACGGGAATATCTAAAAAGTATGTTGTCAGAATTATTGAAAGAGTAATTCTGTTGAAGCAGAGCAAAGTGGCAGTCCTTCAAAAGACATGTTGTCAGACATTCACCAAAATCTATGTGGATAATGCTGGGGAAGCAGTTTTACGTAGGTTATTCACAATTTTCACATAATGACAAAAGAGGCCTTACATGAAATGCTGGTGTATAAATAAAATACAGTCAGATGATACCATTGGTTTTGTAGGCTTAAGCGCCAGCTCTTTAAGAAAGTTAATATTAAAAGTAGGATTTGAGGTTTACGTACTAATATTCAAATTTATATTATTTAGTTAATTAATATATTTATCAAAATAAACGGTGGAGAAGAAGACTTACTGATAACGAAAGCTTTTGATGGAAAGATCAAATATACGGGAGCCATAAGGTCCTCATATATCCGAAATGTTACAAAATTATGGTTACAAAGGTCGACCACAAGCGTGTATACAGGTGAAGCAAAATAAATTTTTATTTGATGTTCAAAACTAAAGTATTGTATTTAGACGAAAACATAATCCAGGCCAGTCCACACAACTCCCTATGATGGATTGATAACTCTAACAATGGACTTAAGTGCCCTATATCAAAATGGAAACGCTTAATATTGTACATGCAGGTACATTAGTAAACATTTCTCCTAAAATTTTTAGCATTACTGTTATATTTATTGTTTAGGTAGTGAACACTTTTTTTTTTTTTCTGGGATTTATTGATAATGCCTTGTTGATTCTCTAAATCCGGCAAAAAAGTAGAAGATTACATGATGATATCACTTCATACATTATTAAAAATGGTTTAGAAAATACAGTTGGATGCCAAATTTGCCACCTAAATCTGTTTTGTGATGGATAATGCAAGCTACCACAACGTGCTCTCAGTTAAACATCCAACTACTAACAGAAAAAATCGAAATGATAAAAATGGCTAACGTGAAGTGGCATCCTATTTAATGGAAAATGACAAAAGTTGAATTGGTATAAGATTAAGTACTAACATAACCAAGTTACAAGCATTACACTATTAGATTCTATATTTGCAAAAGATGGACATAAGTGTTGAGATTGCCCCATATCATCCCGAACTCAACCCATTGAGAGATGTGGGCAATTTTAAAGGGCAGGAGTAGAAATCTAAAAATATAACTTTTTTAAACTAAATGGATGTCGAGGAACTCGCTAAAGAAGAATTTCGGAAAAATCACAAAGATGAATGGTACATGTTTGTCGACATGCAGTGAATATTTGAGGAACTAATATATACAAAAAGAACACATAATGGAAAAGCTTACCGAGAACTTATTATAAAACCTTGATGATGACAGTGACAGCGATTTTGATTTTTCTTCTGATGATTAAAATTAAAAATTATTATTTGGATTATATTTAATTTAAATATGTATAATATCTATCTTTAAATGTATAATAAATAAAGGTGTAATTACATTCCGATTTACTCTTTATATATAAGTAAAAAATATTAATTATTATAAACAACAGACCAAAATTTCTCACTATTTTTTTTTGAGCACTGGAATATTCCTACTTTTCTTTTAAAGAAAATATTGAATACATAAAGTTGAATGAAAAATTAAGAAAAAATACAATTAAATATACACATAGTAAGATTCAGATGCATTTACTAAATGCTTATAAAAATTATTAAAACTGTTAATACTATCAGAAGCTAAATTTGTTTTGTACAAAAAATTACAATTATATAAAATTAATAAAGTTTATTAACCTTGTATACTTTTTTAAAAAGCGCGCGTATTTTGGTCAACATAGTTAAGACGGTCAAACATATCGCTAATTACATAAACAATTTTCGCGCCCCTTGGGCTGCTTTCCGAAAGTAGAATAGATAGGAATTAGAAATAGGAATGGAATAGAAAGGAATATTATTTATTTTATATTAACATAAAAATGTACATAAAATCGTCACAAAAAAATAACAAAATGAAATCAAAATCATGCCAAATAAACATAATTTACAATATAGAAATAAACCTAAATACAATAAAAAATAAAACTGACAAAAAAAATAACAAAATATACGCTACGAATTAAAGAAACTCTGGAATTGAGTAAAATACATATTGCAGGAGGTAGGTCTTTTATTTTTTTCCTGAAAGCTTTGTAACTTCAACGTTTTTTAATCGGCGGGGTAGTTTGTTCGTAAATCCTCATACCCAGATTAAGTGGTCCCATGCTGTTACCTGAAGAGTGGGCGCTAGGGAATGTAGGTGTTCTCTTATTCTAGTGTTGTAGTCGTGATACCTTGAAACTTCATGGTTACGTACATGAGTATGCCCATTAGCAAATATGAAAGAAGCTGCCTCGGAATAATATGCACGGCAAGGGAAGAGCTAAAGGATATCTAAATTCCTGACAAGAGGCGGGTTTGCATGAGTCTCTGAAGTATGCCACCTACAACCACACGGATAACGCTTTTTGCTGCTATAAAAACGTGGTATGCTTCAGGTGATGATCCCCACAGTAAGATTCCGTACATGCAGTCGTGATTGTATCTCAGCGTAGTACAAAGAAACTAGGTGCAAGTTGATACTTGTGAACGCAAGCAGCGGAATAAGTAAGCCTTGCTAGATATTTTATTGTATGGACGCTGCAATGTTCTTTCCATACAAGGGTGGATTGAAGACTACTCCCAAGAATTTCACTGTGTCTCGCTGCTGTATCCTTTCCCGCCCATTTTAGATCATCAGGAGTAAATTATTCACGCTGTCTTGTGTGAAAAGTCATAAACGTGTTTTCTCTGCACTAAGACTAATTTGTTTCGCCAAACCAGTCGTATAGAGTCTCCAGCAATATGACTTGTTGCAAGATCGTATTATCTACAAGAACTGAGATATCATCAGATACATGTAATGTAGATATTGTTAAGTAAACGCAGTTTAGCCATTTCGGAACATTGATTTAAAGGAAACAAGCGTTTCATTTCTTAAATAAACAGCATTTATCTTTGCGCTGTTTTGTATTAAAAAATTTATGTTTTCCAATCCTTAAAGATTTTTTTCGAAAATTCTGTTAAGTGATGTATTACACAATTTGATGATATCGGTTAGACCAATTAATTATGATTTATCACTATTTAAGAAAATCAGGAGTGTCATTTTAAAAAACTGTCGATGATGTTGAATAAAAAAATGGGGGAACTTAAAAAGGGCCAAAAGGGAAAAACTTGTTTTGGGGGGGTAGTATGGCCAAACACAATTTCACGGCACAATCCGCACCCACACATCTTATAATTAACTCGAGAAGGCCTTAGTACCGATCGGTAATGGGCTAATGATGATAACCAAGGGTCTTCGAAAAGGCCTTCCCGAGTTTAAATTAATTTGTGTGGTGCGGAGTGTGCCGTGAAATTGTGTTTACCATTACTACCCCACAGTCCTTGCTATCATTATGAAATCAATACTTGCAGTCAAAGGGAAATAAAGCGTGTACAGATGTTATTGGATTAGACACAGGCTGAATTACTAAAGCCAGTGCTTCCCATATACATATGTTGAAATTAAAACTATAACAAATACAATAGATAATCTAAACCAAGGCTTGCCTAAACTTGACGACGAACTGTTAAAGCATACCTACCACTTGAGAGTAAAATCAAACAGTAAGTAGATGATGCGTGGAGCTAACGCCCACGCAAAGTGAAACTTTGTTTAAAGCAAGAATTGAGACATTGGAGACAAGAGCTAATAGAATTTGAAAAACAATGAGTCGCATTAAAAAAAAACCTAGTGAAACGAATTACACAAACAGCACGAAGAAACTTCAAAAGGACGTCATGTCGTCATTAAAGCTTGGACAATCTATGGCAAAGCGGGGACTTTAAACAGTATGAAACCGTGAAAATCGTTGGCTATAAATATATCTTAATTGGTTATCGATCCTTTTTCCAAATTTCTTTGGATGGAAAACCGCTTAAAACAAGAGTGCCATTGAACGCGAAGGATGTTATGGCGAAATTTTGAAGAATGTCGTATAGTCAACAAAATTTTGCAAACCGATGCTTGGCAAGATTTATAATCAACCTTTAAATCGCTGATGCAGAAGAAAACACGGACGGGATCATTAATCAAATTACAGTGCAGTAAAAACTTCGCTAGCTGAACGAGTAATTAGAACGATAAAAGAAAAATTATACAAGGAATTTAGTTTCAACGGTAGTTACAACTGGACGAACGTATTGGATAATATTACCAATCGGTACAATGAAACAAAATGATTCAAGATAGCTGGACAACAAAAATTTTCATTAAACGATGTAGTCCGGATTAGCAAGTATAAATCCGTTTTTGATAAAATATATACTCCAAACTGGTCGACCGAATTGTTTAAAATTACAAAAATTCAACTTACCAATTCAGCAACTTACCTTCTGGAGGACATGAATGGAAGGTCTATACTGGGCACTTTTTATGAACAGGAACCACAAAAAGTTAAACACAACGATGTCTATCTGGTGTAAAAAGTTTTACGAAGAAGAGGAAACAAAGTGTGCGTGAAATGGTTAGGTTTCAATCAATCTCATTATAGTTGGATAGATTCTAGTAATGTTGTTTAGTTTTAACAATGTTTTATAATAAACTTACTTAGTTTGATAGATAAAAAAATATCGTATAATATTAACTAGCTTTTCTTATAAAGTACTTCGCTTTTGTCATGGATAAAAGAAAACATCTAAAATTATTTTTTATCTTTTATTTCTGATGGACACAATAAAACATTTTAAATTATTTTTCATTTTTTTTTATTTCTATTCCAAACTTTCCCTAATATCAATTTCTTCTTCAATTCTTGACAAATACAACAGTTCCGCTTAGATGGGGGTGAACCATCTACTTGTTTCTGTCCGTTATTGTAATGTTTAAAACAAGGTCTGTACTCTTCTAGCTGCTGTTGCGCCTCTTCTGAAAGTAGATGCCAGTTTGCTTCTAGCGAGAGAGGACGTAGCATTGTTTGAAGAATGTGTACTGAAATATAGGGAAGTAGTTCCTCTTTAAGCACTAGCAGTTACCGGCAACTTTCAGCTAAATGTTTCAGTATAGCCGTTATTTTGTTGTCATCGTTCTTCATTCTGAATTGGAGTGCAAGATGAGACTGCAGGATGAAAAGTTTCTAGCAGTGCATAAGTGAGCACATCTACATGTTAAAGAATCTGAAGAATGCTGTGGTGACCCCAGGCTAAAGTTTTAATCCCGTCGACACATATGTAACGCTTATCATCTTGCCACGATAAAGCTAATTTATTTTGTCTAATCGTGGTTATTGTATGTTTAATGCTTTTAAAAGAATTTTGTTTTTAGAAATTAAACACTTTCTCTTCTAGACAATTCAGGTAATCTTCAAACCTAAGCTCATTCTTTACAATATATTTTTTAATATCTTTGGCTTTCTTGGTAACATTATCTCCTACTTTATTTGCATACATTTTAGCTCTTAAACCGACAAACTCTGTTTTGGATTCTGCCTACATTTTCATCTTTAAATAAACCTAAAATACCTTTGTTTTCAAGAGGTAATGCTGTATATATTGTTCATGGATAATTCGACGTATCAAATTTAGATAAATTTTCTTTTACGTCATTATAAATATCATTGGTGTGAATCTAAAGTATAAAACTGTCCGTATCCATATAACACAACTCTATATTCTTTTGATATAGTATAAATATTAAGCAATGAACGCACATCATCAATGACGTTTATATGACGTTTTATTGCATTATAAGAACATAAAACTTACTAAAAATTACGGTGCCTGATTTGTAACACGAAAATCAATAATTTTCGAAAATAAACGGTTTTTTGCGTCGTACATTGAAAATTTTTGTTTTCTTTCTAATATTGATATATTTTGCACTAGAGAAACTCATATATTATAAAGGAAAATATATATGAATAGGGAATGTTATTTTTACCATGGTGGTCATCCTGGGTTAACAAACATCGATGTTGCCGGCTTCAATTGGCCGTAAACTGTAATATAATCCTAACGTGATCAGCTGATCACTGTTTACTTATTTTACTTGGAGTTTTATTAATCGATTTTGTTGTAGAGTTTTTGTTAGTTCTTTTTAGAATTATAATTTAAATTGTTTCACTTCCTTCAGATACCTTAAAATATCTGTCCTTTCTTACTAATAGTATTTTATGTACAATTTTGCACTTAATGCTCATGGTATTCTAACCTAATATTAATCCACTTAACGCAAACAACAGCTGTCATAAACAATGCGACAAGACAACATCTAAACATCTGACGTCATTCGTTGTTGATGACGTGCATTCATTGCTTAATTATTTATACTATATTTAGGTTTTAAAAAGTGAAAATAGAAATCATACATTAACATTTTCGGTAGTTCTAAAACTGAAAAGCCAATATAACTTTTCAAACGTTCCATGTGAATGGCTACCAAATTTTGCAACCCACTTTTTTCCTCCATCTTCCCAATTTGTAACTAATCTGACATCAACGCGCTTATCTACATTCTCCATCGTTTTGCCAAGTACTGAATTATTCATTAATTTAAAAAAATCTTTTTCAAAATCAATTTTAGCCCCCTGACGTGACCGCGTATTTAAATTTATGTAGGTTTCAAGCCAATTGGATTGATGAAATTCTAAAATTCGGTATATTTTGGAAATTTTTAAACCGTTTCTAATAGCCTGTTTCAAATGTTTGTAATGTAAAACGTATTTTTTTTTTATCGCGCAAATTAATAATGAGTTTCTTTTCGTGAAATTTTGATGTAGGAGGTACTATGTTTTCTGCTAAAAAGGGTAAATCGTTGTGATAGTCATGCAACGAAATAGGATACTCGATGTCGACTTCCAGAAAGTACCCTAAATCAGAAGTATCGGATATTGAGAGAACGCACATTGGCCGACGTTAGCCAGCGAAATCCACCAAAGGGAAGATACTGGGACATTGCCCACCCTTATAGGTTGTTGACGTCCGAGTAAACTAAATAAGAAGCAAAAGTTTCTCTACTAAAACCAGGCATATATTTGTTGTTTGCTTTAGCATATCGTAACGAACATTGACTAATACTGCCTCTGATGTTTTTCACAAAGTGATGCATATCAATGTTGAGAGACAATGCTCATCTTTACATTGTAGCTCTGAAATATCTTTACACATAACTTTTATATAATGTTAGGTTGCTAGTAAAAAATAGATATGACAGTTAGATATATGTAGATGATGTATGTTTATATTATAAGGAACGGTAAAATAAAGAGCATATAGAAACAGGAGTTAGTTTTAATATAAGGTGGAAATAATTAACATTGGTAACAGAGCGTAGTTCAAAATGACAAACATTCGAGAAAAATTCCCCATTGTGCCCTTTGCTGGTGTAAGTTTTAATACGTGGTCGTTCAGAATTAAAAGTGTTTTAAAGGAAAATGGTGTATTAAAAGCTATTGAAGATGAAACATACAGTCAGAGTGAGACAAATTCGGCGAATGAGGCAAAGGCACAGGCGATATCATAGCTGGCGTAGCAGATAGTCATATTGAATATTTAAGAAAGAACTCTGCATTTTTAATGTTCAAAAATCTAGAAGACAATTTCAAGAAGAACGGTGTACGATCCAAACTATTCTTACGACGGAAATTATCAGAAATTAAGTATATGGAAAATTGCTCACTTATCGAACACTTAACAAAAATGGAAGGAATTTTTACGGAACTAAGAGTGGGTGACACAGATTTAACAGAGGAAGAAAAGGTCAATTATATATTATTATCAATGCCAGAATCATATGAGGGCATTCTTACAGCATTAGAAACTATGGAGAACTTAAAAGTAGACTTACTGGGAGAAGAAGAAAAGAGGAAGAAAAATTCGAATGAGCCTGAAAACATGCAATGCACTAACGCATTTTCATGTTTCGTGTGTAGTAAACCAGGGCACAAGAAGTACCAATGTAGAATGAGAAATCCATGCCAACAAGAACGAGGAAATCATCAATTTTCGTATGGAAATCAACAACGAGGTCGTGAAGATTTTCAAGGACAAGGACGAGCATACAATAGGGGCTTCAGACAAGGAAGAGGTCGAGGTCAAGGAGGAGGACGCCAAGCATATACTGCAGCAAGTGATGAATCGCAAGAGATAGCCTTCTTGTGTGAAAGTAATTCTAATGAAGTGCATAATTGTTACACATCAAGCAAAGATATAGTATGGTGCATTGATTCAGGATGTTCTGATCATTTAGTTAACAATAAGGACGTTTTTGTAGACTATTTAGAGCTTAAGGTACCTAAAAATATAGCTGCTGCTAAAAACGGTATAACATTAAAGGCTGTAGGAATAGGTAATATTAGAGTTAAATGTTTTGTTGGAAAAAGGGGGCACATATTGTACTATCAAAAATGCTTATTATGTGCCAGAACTTAGAAAAAACTTATTGTCAGTACCAAAAATGGAATCTAGCGGTTTAAAAGTTACTTTTTGTAAAGGACAGGTCAAAGAAATTGATACGCAAAGTTGTAATTATTCTGTTGATAACAAATGTAATGAAATAGCAAATTTGTGGCACAGACGTTTTGTACATTTAGGCATGGGAAACATTAACCTTTTGGTTAAAAAGAATCTGGTGAGCGGCTTGAATGACTTGAAAAACAATAAATTAGAGAGCGTGTTATGTGAACCATGTTTATTAGCAAAGATGACCAGGCTACCGTTCAATAGGAAAGGAACCCGAGCACTTAAACCATTACAGCAAATACACACAGATGTCTGTGGTCCAATCACACCGATTAGTAGAGAAGGGTATAAATATTTCTTGACTTTCATACATGATTACACTCACTTTGTTATTATATACTTAATTAAAAACAAGTCAGAAGTGTTCGAGAAATTTCAAAATTATTATTACTATGTAACTAAGCTCTTCAGCGCAAATGTATTGAAGCTCCGTTCTGATAATGGAAGAGAGTATGTGTCAGGAGAGTTTCGGAAATTTTGTGCTGAAAGGGGAATATCATTACAGTATACGATGCCATATAATCCGGCAATGAACGGAGTGGCAGAGCGAATGAATCGCACCCTGTTGGACAAAGCAAGGACAATATGATTAGAGTCAGAGTTAGGAAAAGAATTTTGAGGAGATGCTATATTATATGTTGCTTATGTTACAAACCGAAGTCCATCTGCAGAAAGAGAGGTAACTGCAAGTGAACTATGGACTGGAAAAAGACCTGATGTATCAAATATAACCATGTTCCCTGGCAACAGAGACAAAAATTAGATAACTCAGGCAAGAAAATGATTATGATTGGATACAGCACTTCAGGATATAGGCTTTTCGATGCAGAAACAAATAGAGTAGTGAACGCAAGAAATGCAATAAATGATGAAGGAAGGAAGAATGATCAGAAGCTATACCTACCAGGAAAAAGTGAAACTGCCCGTCGAGATAAAGAAGAAATTGAACAAGAAAGCAGAAAAGAGGGATCTCTGGAAACAGAAGAGCAAGAAATAGAAGATGAAACAGACCAAAAGAAAAATGTTACACAAAAAACAGTCATGGAAGAATCAAGAGAAGGGAGAGTTAAAAGAAAATTACAGAAGCCAAAGTGGCACGAAGACTATGTGGTGAATATCGACGGAAATAGTGATGAAGCCTTATTTGCTTTAATGACTAGTCAAGAGGATGCACCATTAGGTTATCAAGATTTAGAACAACGAGAAGATAAACAAAACTGGAGAAAGGCAATAAACGAAGAATTGGAGACTCTGAAAGAAAGTCAAACTTGGAAAATTGTATCAACACCAGAGAAAGAAAAATTATTCGATAGTAAATGGATTTTTACAAAGAAAATTGTAGGAGATGAAGGAATATATAAAGCAAGACTAGTAGTACGCGGGTTTCAACAAAACGAATATTTGAAAGATGTTTATTCACCCGTTTTAAAATTGCAAACATTAAGAGTATTATTATCTGTGGCCGCTTGTAGAGAATATCGTATCCACCAAATGGATGTGAAGGGAGCATTCTTATATGGTAACATTAATCAGAATGTGTATTTGAAACCGCCGGAAGGACTAGAAGCGCCAAATGGAAGCGTGTTAAAACTAACAAAATCATTATATGGATTGAAAAAATCGCCGAAATACTGGTATGAGAAATTTAATAATGTTGTTGAGATATATATATTTACTATTGGCAATACTGTAACTAAACGGTGTGAACGTTTTTCACGCAGATGTAACCAGGAGTAGTCGTATTGTTTCCGCCATTGTAATAACATCTGTCACAGTTCTATTAAACAAGTTTCAATTATTCGAGTGTATATTTATAATTTGGACCGAACGGTCACCTTAACCATTTGCATTCAACAGTTTCTATAGCATAAACATTTATGGTCCTTCGAGCCGGATGACGATTGATGGTAAAACCGAATTCGCGCCACGTGGTCAATGAGGTTATGAAACGAGCAGAAAGGTCAAGATCAGATTTATCCTTGCAATCATCCATACTATCGACAGGTTAGTGAGCATCGATCGCCTTTTCCTTTCATTTCCTATTATATTTTCTACTATATTCATTTATACATGACAATGTCGCAACCACAACCGTCACAATTATTAACGAATTTGCGCCGTAAGAGGGGTAGCAAGAAATCATCGTTGACTGTTTTCAAAACATATTTACAACAATTTAACGATAATTATCAATTTTCTAATACAGAATTAATCGAATTAGATGATAGAATAACTAATTTAAGTCTTACGTTCACTCAATTTGACGATATTCAAGGTCAAATTGAGCAATTGTGCGAAGATGAACAGGTTGACCAGGAATACAACGAACGCAACAATTTCGTTGTTGAATATCACAAATCAATAGCTACAGCAAAAAATTATCTAGAAATAAAGAGACAAACATTCACCACAAACAAAAATTCATTGCCAGATATACAGGGTGGTACAGATTCAGTTGTAGGTTCAGGAAACAATCCAAGACGCCAAATAAAATTACCGACAATAAAACTACCGCAATTTTCAGGAAATTACGATCACTGGGTTGAATTCAGAGACATGTTTCTTTCAATTATTGATGCCAATACTAACATTAGCAATATAGAAAAATTACAATATTTAAAAGGCAGTTTATCGGGGCAAGCAGCTCAAATAATAATTTCTCTAGAAATTACAGAAGGAAACTATGCGGTAGCATGGCAACTACTATGTGATAGGTATAACAACAAAAAGTGTTAGTAAATAATCATATCAAGGCAATATTCAATCTACCAATTATAAGAAATGAAGCCGCGTCCGAACTCAGAAAACTCATCGATGAATTTTCAAAACATTTACTAGCTTTAAAGGCTTTAGATCAGGATGTGGAAAATTGGAATACACTACTTTTATATATTATCACAAGTAAATTAGATTCTGTTACAAAACGTGAATGGGAGTTTTCTCAATTAAATGCTGAAACTTCAAAGATGGATGAGATGAAACAATTTCTCAAAAATAGATGTCATGTTTTAGAATCACTAGAATATCAACAAAAACGATCTTTTAGTTCTCAAAAACAATCAACTGCTTTAGTGTCAATTAATAATTCAAGTAAAGAATGTAATTTTTGTAATAAAACAGACCATACAATTTACACATGCAAAGAATTTTTACAGTTAAGTATCAATGACAGAATAAAAACTGTAAAACAGAAAAAACTATGTTTAAACTGTCTCAAACGTAATCATATTAGTTATCAGTGCAAGTCAGGAAAGTGCAAACATTGTGGAAATAAACACAACACTTTACTCCATCTCAACAATTTAGAAAACCAAACTCAAACACAACCAGAAAGTAACAGTGAAAGTACAACTATTGTTAGTTGCAATACTACGGTGCAGTCGAATATTTTACTATCAACAGCACAAGTCAAAATATCTAATAATTTTGGTAAGTCTGACATATGTAGAGCACTCCTAGATTGTGGGTCAGAACAAAATTTCATTACTTCAGAACTAAGTGACAAATTAAATCTAAAAAGAATACCTATAGATCTATCAGTTGTAGGCTATAACCAAATACAGTCAAGCATTAAATTCAAAACAGACGTTAATTTAATATCTTTAAACAGTAACTTTTCTAGCAAAATATCGTGTCTCATAATTGATAAAATTACAGATAATATTCCTTGCACCAATCATGACTTCATTAAGCTCAACATTCCGAGAAACATTAAAATATGTGATCCAAGTTACAACAAGTCAAACAAAATCGATCTTTTAATTGGAGCAAATATCTTTTGGGATCTTTTATGTCCACAACAAATAAAGTTAGGCAAAGGTCAGCCTACACTGCAAAAGACTGTTTTAGGTTGGATAATTTCAGGGCCATTGCCTTGTAATAATCAAAATAAAGGGCACTGTGTAATCTTGTCAGCAACCTGGAAATACAAAATACTTTAAAAACGTTTTGGGAAATTAAAAACTGCAGTGATACTAATGAAATACAGGGCGATATATTTTGTGAAGAACATTACAAAACAACTACAACACGGGATACTAATGGTAAATTTGTCGTTGCCATTCCTTTCAAACAACCTGTGATACGTTTAGGGGATTCCTATAATATAGCGCTTAAAAGATTTAAGGCGTTAGAAAGAAAACTACAAAATAATTCAGATTTTCGAGAGAAATATTTAACGTTTATGCAAGAATATAAATTATTGGGTCATATGTCCGAAATCAACGATCTATCACAAAATATAGATAATGCATATTACTTGCCCCATCACGGTGTGTTAAAGGAAAGCAGTAGTACAACGAAATTAAGAGTCGTTTTTGATGGCTCATGTAAAACACCAACAATTTATCACTCAATGATATACAACATAAGGGTCCTATCATACAAGATGATCTATTCAACATTCTTTTAAGATTTCGTGTTCACAGATACGTACTGTCGGCAGACATTGAAAAAATGTATCGACAGGTACTGATATCCGAAAATCAAAGAGATTATCAAAGAGTTTTAATGGCGTGACAATCCAAATTCTGAAATTAAACATTACCAGCTAAATACTATTACATATGGTACAAAATCAGCGCCATTTCTAGCTGTTCGTTCTTTACAAGAAATTGCACATATTCACAAATCAAAATTTCCATCGGCAAGTAATATTATTTTGAAAGATTTTTATGTAGACGACTTATTAACGGGTTGTGATACAATTGATGAAGTAGTAACTACATACAATGAACTAAATGAAATATTGAATTCAGCCAATTTTAATCTGAGAAAATGGGTAACCAACAGTAATGAAATTGCAAAACAAATCAATATAAGTGAATCAGGAATAAATGACATTTTAAACTTCAATTTTGAAATCAAGCGTACATTGGGCTTAATTTGGCATCCGAAATCTGATACATTACATTATCAAATAAACAATATGAACAGTAACACTGAAAATACGAAAAGGACTATTTTATCTCAAATTGCTAGAATTTTCGATCCTTTAGGATTATTAGGACCATTCGTTATCAATGCCAAAATTCTGCTCCAACAAATATGGGCTGAGAATTTAGAATGGGATGCTATATTGCCATCTCATATCAACGATAAATGGCAAACAATGAAGAAGGAACTATTACAGCTAACCTCTATTAAGGTTCCTAGATATGTATTAGAAGCAAATACTGAGTTATTAGAATTACATTCATTCTCTGATGCTTCTACGGCTGCTTATGGTGCCTGTGTATATATACGCATTGTAACGAATACTGGCGACATCAAAGTAAATCTTTTGTGTGCAAAATCCAAGGTAACGCCATTAAAACAACTAACTATTCCGAAACTTGAATTATGTGCTGCTGTACTATCTACCAAATTAGTAATAAAATTAAAACTGCATTGCCTATTACGTTTAATCGAATTTATTATTGGTGTGACTCCACCATAGTTCTAAGTTGGTTACATATAACACCTGACAAATTAAAGGTTTTTGTTTCACACAGAGTTTCTGAAATCCAAAAATCAACAAATATTGATGATTGGTTGTATATTCGCTCAAGGGATAATCCAGCAGACCTGACTTCTCGTGGAGTATCAATTACACAATCATCGTATTGTGTGAATTGGTGGCACGGACCTTCTTGGCTATCCCTGCCCAACTCCGACTGGCCACTTGAAAAACCTGAAATAAATAATCACTTATTAGAAATGAAAAAGGCAGTCAATACATTTTTATTGTCTGATACTGCAAAGGACAATTTTTCCATTTCATTATGTCTCATCATTTGACAAATTAAAGCAAATAACGGCTTATTGTTTGAGATTTATAAAAAATTGCAAGGCTACAAAGGAAAACGAAAACATGGGTTTTTAAGTGTGCATGAACTTAATGAAGCAACAACAAGATTAGTAAAATTGTCACAATTAGAAAGTTTTAATGAAGAAATCTTACATCTACAAAATAAAACTAAATTTGTACCAAAACTAAACTTTAGGCAATTGTCACCATTTCTAGATGAAAATGGCTTGATACGTGTTGGCGGTCGCTTAAAAAATTCAGATTTTGAAATTAATAAGAAACATCCATTACTGCTAAATGGAAAACATCCATTAGCAGATCTGATAATGCAAAATGAACATTTAAAACTATTTCATGGTGGTCCACAACTAATGTTGGCTTCAATAAGATCAAATTATTGGCCCACAGGTGGAAAAAACTTAGCTAAGAAAATAGTACATAAATGCATTCGATGTTTCAAATGTAAACCAAGATCATGTGATCAGTTTATGGGAAATCTACCAAAGGAAAGACTAACTCTAACTTATCCATTTATTGCAACTGGTGTTGATTATGCTGGACCTTTTCAAATTAAACAAAATAAAGGAAGAGGTACTAAGACGTTTAAATGTTATCTCTGTATATTCATATGTTTGGCAACAAAGTCAGTTCATCTGGAGCCTGTTACTGAGCTTACAACTGATGCTTTCATATCAACTTTTAGGCGTTTTGTTGCTAGGCGTGGTAAACCTGCTGATGTATTCTCTGATAACGGCACAAATTTTGTGGGAGCTTCGTCAAAATTGCGGGAATTGGGCAAATTTTTGATGAAAAATGCTACATTTTTGGCATCGTCAACAGCTAATGATAACATAAATTGGCATTTTAATCCAGCACAAAGTCCTCATTTTGGGGGGCTATGGGAGGCAGGGGTCAAATCTATTAAACACCATTTAAGAAGGGTTTTAGGCAATACATTAATAACATTTGAGGAATTTTTAACACTACTTACACAAATTGAAGCTATTTTAAATTCAAGACCTTTATGTCCTTTAAGTACATCTCCCAATGACTACGATACCCTTACTCCCTCACACTTCCTGATTGGTCGAGGCGCAACGAGTCTACCAGATCCAGATATAACTTCCGTACCTGTGAATCGTCTGAAGAGATATGAACAAATCCAGCAGATGAGGCAGCATTTTTGGAAACGTTGGTCATTAGAATATGTGTCTGAACTGCAGACACGCTTAAAATGGCTTACGCAAACCACAAACCTGAAACCGGGACAATTAGTCTTACTCAAAGACGAAACTACACCTCCACTACGCTGGAAGACAGCACGTATCACCGAAATTCATCCCGGAGCTGATGGGATCGTGCGTGTGGTGTCAATAACTACTGGCACAAACGTATTGAAGAGGGCGGTCTCTAAATTGTGTGTGTTACCAGTACCTGAAAGTGAAACCTAAAGAACATTATGTATTTTATTGTATATAATACCTTATTGTATTGTTATTTATATTACTTACCTTTTTTGGGGGCGGAGGATGTTGAGATATATATATTTACTATTGGCAATACTGTAACTAAACGGTGTGAACGTTTTTCACGCAGATGTAACCAGGAGTAGTCGTATTGTTTCCGCCATTGTAATAACATCTGTCACAGTTCTATTAAACAAGTTTCAATTATTCGAGTGTATATTTATAATTTGGACCGAACGGTCACCTTAACCATTTGCATTCAACAGTTTCTATAGCATAAACAAATGTCATAACTGAATATGGATTTAAACGATCAGTAAATGATTCTTGCTTATACAGTATGGCAGATATATACTGATCATTGTATGTTGATGACCTTCTGATAGTAGGAAGTCGTGTACAAGACATAGAGAAATTGAAACATTTTTTATCAACAAAATTTAGAATGAAAGACATGGGTAGTGAACAATTGATGTATTTAGGAATCTCAATTGTTAAATGTCAAAACCAAATACTACAAAAACCAGAGAAGGTATTTACAAAATATTTTGAAAAAATATAATATGATGGAGTGCAAAGGCATCACTACACCGATGGACGCAAACTTTAAACTGGATGAGAACGCAACTACTGATATGAAATATGAAACACAATGTAGATCTTTGATAGAATCTCTCTTATGCGTTACAATAGGATCAAGACCAGATCTAGCGACTGCCGTATGCTACTTAAGCGGATATCAGTCGAAACCCAACGAGAATCTATGGAAAGTATTAAAAACTCTTAATTATACTTTGGTGTACTCAAAAACTAGAAAATCTACAAGTTGATACTTGTTTAAATTATACAACAATACTGTAGTATGGACATTGAAGGAACAAACAACTGTGGCTCTTAGTACAACGGAGGCGGAATTGGTTTCTTTGTGTGAAGCAGTCGTAGATGCTTGTTGGCTAATAAAATTATTGGCAGACTTTAACGTTCCTATTCAAAATGTAACAATTTATGAAGATAATCAGAGTACTATGAAAACTGTTAAAAACCCGGATCAAAAGAGACTAAAAGATATAGACATTAAATTTAATTTTGTGAAACAAAAGGTAGAAGAAGGTTTAGTTAATGTAGAGTATGTTAATACTAAGTCGCAATTAGCTGATGTATTAACCAAACCGCTGCCGAAGAATCAATATTATCAATTTGTATTAGAATTAGGTCTGAAAGATATACATTGAGGGAGAATGTTGAGGGACAATGCTCATCTTTACATTGTAGCTCTGAAATATCTTTACACAGAACTTTTATATAATGTTAGGTTGGTAGTAAAAAATAGATATGACAGTTAGATATATGTAGATGATGTCTGTTTATATTATAAGGAAAGGTAAAATAGAGAGCAGATAGAAGCAGGAGTTAGTTTTAATATAAGGTGGAAATAATTAACAATCAACATCAGTAAATAATTCCAATTCAATTTTAGTATACTTTAACATTGCATCCCAACTCAAACCTGGACTAGTCAAATAATGTGCTGGATCTGCTATAAGTAACGCTGGCCACGAGCGGTACCGCGCATCGGCGTAGAATCAGTTCGGACCGAGAGGAACGGTAGTATTACTTCGTCTGCGGAGCAGTACGGACATTTTCGCTGCCGGTCATTTGCGCAATTGTTTATCTGTCCTAGAAAAATTATGATTTCGTCAGCAAAGCGACCGCGGTCGGACAAACTTCGAAAACTTATTGCAGAAATTCCAGACTTAATATATGAAGGTGCTAAAATTAAATGTGTAATCTGTAAAATCCCGTTAATGTGTTGGTCCAGACAACATTGTCTACGACACGTAAATAGTGAAAAGCATGTCTCAAAAAGAAATTGCGCACGAGAGAATGAAAAATTTATATTTAATTTATGCGTTACGTTTATCGCATGTAATATACCGTTTAATTTACTAGACAATGAACCATTTATCTGCTTTTGAAATAACTATTCGGAGTGCAAATTACCAAGTCGAACATCGTTACGAAGAATTGTGCCATCTGCGCGCGAAAATATTGAACAAAAAATAAAATCGGAGTTGAAAGATCAAAAATTGTGGTTATGTCTCGACGAAATAACAGATCGGAAGAAACATTCTGTTCTTAATGTAATGGCACGCAAATTGGAACCTCATCAATCGGCACGTTCAATTCTATTAGTCTCCAAACGAATACAACAGTGTACTGCCGAAGTAATTTCAAAGTTAGTGTTAAATACATTGGACAAGTTTGAACTTTCAACAAACCAACTCTTGATGTTAGTGAGTGATGGTGCTGCAAACATGCTTTCTGTAGGCCGGTCTCTTAAAAAGCATTCTGCTAATTTGTTACACATTACGTGTAAAATTCATGCTCTCAATCTTGTGGCGGATAGTATCAGAAAATGTTATCCTGAGGTAGACGCTTTAATAGCGCATACCAAAGCAGTATTTGTCAAATCACCGAAACGTATTCGCGAATTTCACAAACTGTGCCCCCGTATACCAGAGCCACCAGAACCTATTCTAACTCGTTGGGGAACATGGTTACAGGCCGCGTTTTATTATCATAAATATTTTGACAATATTAAGAACGTGGTTTTACAATTCGATACAAAGGAAGCTGCCGCTATCCAGAAAAGCCAGTCGAAATTTCAAGATAGTCAGGTTAAAATGGATTTAAAAATCATTCACGACAATTACTTCGGGCTAGCAGATGCAATAGAAAAATTACAAAATCCTGCGGTGCCGTTACAAAAATCTCTACAAATAGTGCAACATGTTCACGCACAGCTATGCGCGATTGAAGACGCAAAAAATGTTTCTGTTCTAGAAAAATTTGAAAGTGTTTTTGAGAAAAATTCTGATTTTGGCACATTAAGACACATTTGTGAAGGTGCGTCAACAGAATCGTGAAGTTATTTGAAAGATTATTTTACTTACGCAAATATTACGTCACTAGATGTAGAACGTTCGTTCTCTGAATATAAACGTATTTTTTCCTCATGCCGTACTAGTTTTGCCGAAACAACAGTTGAAACATATCTAATGTTGCAGATATTTAACAGACATTATTCACTTTGTGATTTCACGGAGGACTCTTAAAATGGTAAGTGTTTGAGCACGTGTTATTTAATGTTTATTTAAAAGATGAGCGAAATTATTTGCGGCAGCAAACATCTCTATTAGCAGAATAACTCTAGTAGAACGCGAGGCCTGGTCGACTCTACGCTACTGCGCGGTACCGCTCTTGGCCAGTTTTAGCCATAAGTTTGCATACAAATATCACGAAAATTTTCGAATATATCAGCACAGTAAAACATCGGTCTTCAAGTAAAGATTCAAATAGTCTTGTATAGTTTGGCAGTTAAATTTGTTCCAAACTGTTTTAACATAACCATAGTCTACATCGCTGATGTCGGAGTTTGTTAATGTGTCGTAAAATTCATGTTTCGGAGGTAGCGTAGGTTCAGAAAGTCGTTCGAAGCTACTCATGTATTGATAGGAAAATACACCCTTTCTGGAGACTAAATTAAACTGTTCTTGATTAGAAAAGTGTTCATGAACATGTTTCAAATTAGTTAGTAACAAATTTTGTTCTAGTATTTCGATTGATGATGCCATAAATCGAAAGGAATCGAGAAATAGTAGCTTACAGTCAACGTGTTTGTCAACTCCATTTTTATTCTGATAACTGTTGACAGGTATAGTTTTACTGGCTGTTAGATATATTTTTCCTTAATTAAAGGTATTATGTAAATTTTCTCATCATCGAAAGCTAATTGTTTTATGAACAAATGTAAATCGTAACCACTTGAATTATGAAAAAATACGGGAAAGAATATTGGAACTTTAAAATTTAAATTACAATTTCGGTGGGCGACTCCTCTACATTTGCCAGTTAAATGACAATCGTCTAAAACCTTAGTCTCATGGAGAGGGAGTTTGCATATGTGACATATACTAGCGCTCTCGATGGCACTCTTTTCGACACCATAATGGACTCATTGGTACGACAAATTTTAAGTATTTAGCATAGAGAAGTTTAACATCTTCTACTAAATGAGTTATGAATTCTTTCAAACAATCTAAACCTACGTATGTATGTACTAAACTTGTTTAGATTTGAGTCAAATGAGCAAACAATTTGATATGCAAAACTGTGGGGAACATGAAGATGAGTGTCGAAGCTATATGGAGAACATGGATCAGGGGTGCTATTCTTGAATAAATTCGTATACGAAAGTCTTGAAAATTCGTATACGAATAACAGATTGGCATTCTTGAATCGTACATGCGAACGCTTGTACATCGTGTGACCGATGTTGTCTGAATTCGTATACGAATGTATATTCACATGTACGTGTATTTATATAGGTCATATTCAAGTCAACAATAACAATGGCCAATTTTGATGAAATAGCCCAATTGATAGCTGTGGAAATGCTAGACGAGGTAGAACAACGAAATAATTTAGGCGAAAGTAGATTTAAAGCCAGGATTGGCCCCTTTATTGAACTAAATAATGATTCTTTCCTTCGCTTATTTCGATTAACAAAAGGGTTGGTTGAAGAATTAATAATTTTAGTAAGACCTTATATTGTTTGTGGCGTCAGGAAATCTGCACTGGATATCCGAACAAAGGTGTCTTCCTATCTTGTAATTATATTGTGAAACAATGATAAATTTTACAGGTTCTAATTGCCTTAAGATTTTTTGCTGGTGGTGCCTATCCAATGGATACTGCATGTAAAATTTTTGCAGCTGTAAGTCAACCACCTATCTCAAAAGCAATACATGATGTGATTCATGCTTTAAATCAACCTGCAATTTTCAATCAATGGGTCAAATTTCCAAGAAATGTACAAGAATTAGAACACATTCGTAATGAGTATGTATACCTATAATTTCAATGCCTGATTTCCAATACATAAATTGTTTTATATAGGTTTTATCAGAAATATCAATTTCCTGGTATTGTTGGATGTATTGATTGTACACATGTAGCAATATTCCCACCAAAGGTAAACGATGCGGTTTATCCAGAAGCAGTGTATGTTAATAGAAAGAAATATCATTCTATAAATGTTCAGTTGGTATGTTTCCATGTAAATGCATATGAAACTATATAAGCTATTTGTTATATTAGACATGTGATGCACGCATGAGGATATTAAATGTTAATGCAAGATATTCTAGTAGCACTCATGATGCGTACATTTGGAGAAATTCACAATTACAGCAATTACTAATTGAACTGCATAGACGTGGTCAAAATTCATTTTATTTATTGGGTTGTATCCGAGAAAACCATTCTAACTAAGATAAAATTTCTATCTTATTTTTTAGGCGACTCAGGTTATCCATTGAGGCCTTGGCTAATAATTCCATTGGCAGATAATCTACCACCCAACACTCCAGCAGCAGCTTCCAATAATGCACAAAGCAAACACGAAGTATTATTGAACGGTGCAATGGAGTACTTAAAATGAGATTTCGTTGTCTCTTAAAACATAGAGTTCTACATTATGATCCTCCGACATGTTCAAAAATTGTTAATGCTTGTGTGGTTTTGCATAATATGTGCACTGAAAATAATGTACCAATTCCTGCAATGGAGGAAAATAATGAAGTAAATTTTGGGTTGCTAAGGAATGGCATTAATGTGGAACCTGTCGTTCGTAGCAGAGTAAATCCAGAATTAGTGGAAGGTCGCAGATTACGAGAAAGAATTATAAGAAATTATTTCCATTAATTTTTTTTTCTACAATATAACCTTTACCATTGAAAAGAGTTTTATTTTATCAGCTATGCAATTTAGACGCAGTGATAATAGGACAGTTTTATCGAGGCCTGGCCTTCCTAGTCCATCTGAAAGAACTAACAGAATGCTCGCCCGTGAAGTGCTAAAGGACCCCGAAAATGTGTAGCCGAACTCGCAGAAACATCTCAAAGAAGTAAGAGCACTATCCAGCAATATTTACACGGCATGGGTATTTATAAAAGAGTGGCGAAAAAGAAACCTCTGCTTACACCGTTTCCAAAAAGGCGACGAATGGTTTGGTCAACAGACATGCAAACCAAACCGGACAACTTTTGGCGATCAGTAATTTTTTCTGACGAAAGTCGATACTGCCAATTTAGTGACAGTGGTCGCACATGGGTATGGAGACGTTCGTCACAACAACTGGACACCAAATTTCTTCACCAAACAGTGAAATACCGTGGAATTATCATCATGGTATGAGGTGCAATGTGGCATGGAGGAAGATCTCAACTGGTCATGTGCGCAGGAAACATTAATGCGGCAAAATACATTTACATTTTGGCGAAAGGACTCTTGCCACTTTTCACTAATAACGCTCTGTCAAAAGAAAACGTTACCTTTATGGAGGACGGTGTACCTTGCCACAAAGCGCGAACCACAACCGCGCGGAAAGAAGCTCAGGGGATTCAAATTTTGCCGTGGCCAGGACAATCGCCTGATATGAATCCTATTGAAAATATGTGGCACATAATTCAGCAAAACATGTCAAAAATAGAACTAATGGCGGCTGTTAGAGAAGAGTGGAACAACATATAAAGGTGGTTCAACCAAGTATTGAATACATTTATATAATTTCATAGTGTATATAATCATAAAAGCATTAATTTTTTTTTTAATCTTATACCTGTCTATGTTACTCTGTCACCCTAGTGTAGGTCAAGAATCGATTAATTTTTCATTAACTATGTAGCGAGACAAAAAATGTATTTTCGTAATAAAATGCTATCGCTCATACAGTTTTCTTTTCTACATGGGTCAAAATAAAACAGAATTCTTCTAAAAAATATATTTCATCTTTTATAAAATATTGATTAAGACTTTGTCAATAAATTAAATTGCAGCAGTGAAAATATTTATTAAAATATGACTTGCAACAAAATAACTAAAAACTAAATTTTCTATATGAATCCTGCATATGAGTCTTAATTTAAATTAAAAAAGCATAAGAATAAGGCGTTGCAAATAATTCGTTCATTTCTCCAATACATACTAAACAATCTACAGAACAATTGCAATTTACAGTAACATCGTCAAAATGGATACAAAAATATAAATAAGACTATTTAATAAACTATTAAAAGTAAATGTTAAGATAAAATCTCATACAACATATCTTTAATATCACGTAATGCTCTCACTTGTTCTTCCAGTAATTTATTTTTTGTTTTTCAGCTGCAGCTATTTTTTCTAATATTTTTAACTTAGCAGCTCCATATTTCTCTTTATATTCTAGCTTTTCTACTGTTGTTTTTGCTAAAACCGACGCTGCATCAACAGCACGGAAAGTTTTCTGCGCGATGAATCTAAAAAATAATTGTTTATAATGGAGGAAAGGAAAATTGCAACTGTTTACTTAAATCGAACTTCCTCCTTAATGGGGTATCATCTATCCTATTTTGTGTGGGCACTGAATCTTCAGGTGGTATATTCCTATTTGATGTACTTGGTTGTTGTTCATCTAATTGCACATCAATTGCCATTTTTTGTTCACAATCAAAGTCCTACATATTAAACAATAACAATTGTGTATTGTAAAAATATTCTAAACACCTCTTTATACTTACAAATTCAATTTGGGGTTCTAAAATGTCCTTGTGGCCATCGGTGCTCACTGGCTTAATTAAGTTCAAAATTTGGAGGTCTACTTATTTCTATTTTATCTGATGTATCTCCTCCACCAGTCTTATTATACTCTTTGTTTTTAATATTTTTTTTTATTTTTTGCGGCAGTTCTTACATCATGCCATGTCTTGAATTATAATAAATATAGGTCATAATTCTTATTTTAAAATAGGTCTTACCTTTCTCCAATGACGCCAATCCTTTTTTGCACCAGGTATACTATTGAGGTGTTCTGCTAATTCTTCCCATAATTTTTGAGCGCATTTGAAAGTAAAATGGTCACTAAATTTGAATGGCTTTTTACAAAATTCAATAACGCTGATTTTTGCTCTTGGTAAATATTTCCACCACGTTTGTTTGTTGCCATTTTCTAATTTGCAAACCATTGTTCGCTAAGCAAAAGTTAAATATATATTGAATGTATTTCGCACAAATAAGGGACAATTGCAACTTGCCGCTTACATGGCCTGCACATGTAAACGGCAAGTTCAAAAATGTCTCCCTTAAAGATCAGATTTCCATTTTTAGTTTTAGTTGTTTTACCAAACCGTACACATTGATATTTAAATTATTTTGTTTTTCGACTTTAGGAGTGTCTTTTAATTTAATTGGAATTGTAATGTCGGTTAAATTTAAAACAGTGCTATAATGAAGGTAGGAAGTTAGGCGATCACTATGGTTCGCAGCAGGATGAAAAGACGCAATTAAGCACTATGCTAAACAGGCATGATCATTGTTTTTAATGTTAATGCATGCTTTCTTGGCTTCAATGTATGGAGGAAGTTTTAAGTAGGAAGAAGCCGAGATTGGCTGAAAAGAATTTACGTTCAGTTCTAAATGATCAAAGCCAGAAGTGGATATCCAGAATCTTTTTCCTGAAATTCTTCACTTTTTACTTTGATGATTTCGATCTGTCGGTCAAAAATATCACCAACTTCGCTGCTTTCAGTCACAATTACAAAACGCGTATTAAGCGATTTCCGATCGATTACTTGCACATCGTTATTAGATTTTGCATAGAAGGCATACAATTCCATTTGAACTTTCACACTTGAGACATACATTAAAATTATTCGTTCAGAGACTCCTTCTCCCAAATTAACAGTGTGATTTTCGACGTGATTTTGCGATCGTAAATGACCTCGGTATAGATATTGTGTAGAAAAGTGTTTTCCGCAACAAGTTAAAGCAGAGGTTCCCAAACTTTTTTTTCTCGTAGACCACTTCAAAATTTTACTGGTTTCGGTGGACCCCCTGCTGCTACATCTCTACCGTATTCCCAAAACTCGTCAAAAAATGTGAAAATTAGATCTAACGATGGAAATTTGCGTCGCGGAGTTCCAACCCTAAATTCGGAGTGGTAAAAATAAAAAGAAAAATAGTATGTTTTCTTGTGTTCTATTTATTAAAATAGTATGATTACAGACTTAATAGAATTAAAATTAAACATGAATAACGTAACGTAACTTCAACAATGCAAATCAACAATTAAAAAAAAATAATTTTAATGGGAGAGATGTACTTGATGGGTTGACAGCAAATTATCAATATTAGGCTTCAGTTTGGCTCCTCTTGTAATACCACATTCGCCACTTCCGTTTCATCAAATGGATTTATGATCCATGGTGGTATTTCCATCGTCAGAATATCTTCAAATCTATTTTTGAAGTCATCATGCATGGCATTTAAATGTTGAACGTATGTCTGAATATCCTCATCAAGACATTCTGCCTGTGACAAATTTGAAAACTGGGAGAATTCGCGCCGAATTACACCCTTTGTTTTTATTAAATTTAGGCTGTCCCCTTGTAACTGCAAGTTAATCTCATTAAATTTTTTGAACAAATCTGTCAAATACGCGATGTCTGCTTTCAATTTGATCAGGTTTTCCTTTGAACCTGGATCTTTACTTTCCAGAAACTCTAAAACTGATTCAAAAAGTGAGTAAAATCTTGTTAAACATGCACCTTTCGACAACCAGCGTAGTTCAGTATGTAAGAGCAATCGTTGGAAGTCTTCATCATTCTCGTCGCACAATTGTGCAAATAAACGGGTATTTAACGCATTGCTTCTTATTTGTTAACTGCTTTAATCACAAATTGAAGCGATTGGTGCAATCTATCACCCAAATTTTTCGCTACCAGGTGTTGTCGGTGGATGACACAGTGAATTGCAGTTACTCCTGGTATAATTCTTTTAAGATGGCTTATAAACCCACGATATCGCCCGAATATGGCAGGAGCTCCATCTGCTGCCACCGAAATAATGTTTGTAAATGGAATCGATTTTTCCTTAAAAAAATCACTCAGGACATTAAATATTGATTCGCCTTTAGTGTCCGTCTCAAAAGTTTTCGCGAATAGCAGCTCTTCATGGATTTCTTCGTCCATAACAAATCGAACATATGCCAATAATAATGCTTCATTACCAGGTAAAGTTGACTCGTCCAGTTGAATAGAAAAATGAGTTGTTTGCAGATAATTACACAAAAAGCTTTCAATATCAGAGCTCATATCATCAATACGTCTTTGTACAGTGTTGTTACTCAAAGGAATTCTTTTGAGAACGTCAAATGGAGGTTTGTACAGTACAGTTTTTAAAATCTCTTCAACAGCGGGTAAAATTAACTGTTCTCCGATGGTGTGCGGTTTTCCAGATTTCGCTATAAGCAATGAGATATTGTAAGATGCCCGCAAGCCATCATCGTTACTTTGAGACGTTGATGCGAACATACTGTGCGCGGTGGGTCTCTTTTCATAGTTTTCCTTCAATGTTTGAAAATATTTTAAATCTTTACCTATTTTATCAGGATGACACCTTCTTAGATGATCTTCGAGCTTCGATGGTTTCATAGAGTAATTGCTCAAAACTTTGTTGCGTAAAAGGCATATGGGCAATCATTTGTCTGCCTTTGATGGAAGAAAACCAAATTTCATATAATCAACACTGTACTGTCGACATTTCTTCTGAGATTCAGCCATGTTTCGTATCAGTTACCTACCTGTAAGTAAACTGTAAAGAAAAAAATGTTTGTTTTAGTAATCATAAGGCGATTTTAACAGGATATGGCTATTTTAACAGAATAGAATAGGATTAATTAATTATTGCAATGAAAAAACCAAAATGCCGGCGGCAAAACTGATTTTAATTATTAAAAGCAATAAACCGCTAAGACCAATATAGAGATTTTCACAAAACGGCTGAACCTATTGTAATGTAATATAAAACATTTTTTGATTAATTGTATTTTGATACATTTCTGTAAATTCGAAAGAAAATACTTTTAAAGTTGAAGAATATTTTGACATCAAAACTTCGCGATTTTAATGATTTATTTATTACATTGATGTACGTTACGAGTGGTACATAAAGACACGTACAATTTATGAAAATATTTTTAGTCATTTAGCATTAGCAACTACGAGGGCACTGAAACATGTACAAACATGCAGGTCAATCATATATCTCTCCTTTAGTGAATCACCACAGTCGGGTAAATAAATAATTTTATAATAAAAAGTACTAAAAGTTCAATCTTTCTCAGCTTTCTGTTCTTTTATAGAAGTATCGAATCATGGCCCTGTTCAGTATTTAATTTTTATTACGTACCTACTACACGCAAACATAACAAATATAATATTACTACAATATAAAATAAAAGTATGTATAACAAATAGGCAGGTACTTACTTTTTCTGGCACTGGCAAACACTGACATCGATTCACTCACACTTGCTTTTCAAAGTTTCGGAAACAAATGAGTAACGTTTGTCCTTGGCATTCGTATTTATATTGGTGAAGAATCAAACAAGTTCATGCAAGATTGCAAGCACAGCACAAGTCGTATTTCGTCCCTTTGCACGCCTGAACAAGCGTTGCGGGCGGGCGGGCGGCGCTTTGCAAGTCTCGACACGCGTTGTACTGGATATCGAATATGCAAGTTTTTACAAGTAACAGTCGCTGACTTGAAAATACACTACTCAAAAAAATTAAGGGATGTTTTAAAAAAAGGAAATTAAAGCTAAATAAACAGGCTATTTGATCCATATGCCGGCCTAACTGAAAAAAAATTTTTCAAGCCCGTGGACAAAAAAAAACAAAATTGCAAAATTATTTTTTCGCGCTATCAGTTAGGATTGCATGAGAACCGTAGCTCCTAAAAATTTTTAGCCAAAAAATCTGAAAATTAGAATCTTAAAGCTTCAAAATGCTTTTTTAAAGTCGACCATTTTTCACCGAAATACAGCCTGTCAAAAATTACCGAAAAATTTGGAATTTTTTTTGCTCCCTTTTTTTTGAGTAGTGTATTATCTGCCTACATTGATAGGTAAAGCTAAGCCAACATTTTTGTTCTTTACTATCGAAACCAGATAAATTTTCGTGGACCCCCACTTACAACTTGTGAACCCCCATTTTTTTTCACGCCAATGTTGACCCCCGTCGATTCTCCCGTGGACCCCTGGGGGCCCACCTGGACCACTTTGGGAATCACTGAGTTAAAGGATCAACCTGAGAGGTCGAACTAGTCAACGATGGTTCACATCGACGTTTTTTCTCCTCCGGTTCTTTGACATATAAACACTCTGCTTTGTTTAGTCCGCATTGATCACACAAAAAAATCCATATGCATTTTATTCTAGTGACGACGTAAGTTTTCCTTTCGCCGGAATGGTGTCTGGCATATTGAACAGGTGACTGAAGATTTCATTTCTAAACATTTAACAATAAAATTACCTATACGAAAACTATGATAATAGTTACTTTGAATGGTTCACGTTGTTAAACTTGCTCGTAGTTCGAAATGTTGTGAATTTAAACAATTCGCAATGCTGCAGGTTAAGTATGTCACATTCGAAATTTCGCAATCAAACAAACCATTGCATAAAGCAAATTAACAATCTAAACTTTTTGCAATAATTTATGGGAAAAATAAAAAGAAAAAAAGCACTGTACAACCTATTATAGGATTAGATAAACAAGTTGCTATACTAATTCAGAAGGAAGATTAACTATGACACTTTTTGAAATTTCACAACTAAACGAACTTATTACATAACGCAAATTATCTAAACACGAAAGGTATTGAGAACTTTTGATAGTAATTTATAGGAAAAAAAAAAGAAGTTACAAGCACCTTGTGACCTATTTTTAGGATTATATATAAACAAGTTGCTATACAATAAGCATTTTTTGGCGAGTAACCGTTGAACGAATAGCGGTTACTGTATTGACGTTAACGGTAACAGGTCATGTATGTTGTTGTATTGTAGTAAAAGGCAAAATTTAACTGTTACAATCTCAGTACTCTGCTTTTTACAGTATTTAAAAGTTTGAATAGCATCTTTACACTACTTTTGTCTAACAACAATTCGACTCTATGTTCTTGTATTTGTACGAAAGGTTGCCCTTTTGATTGTGAGTATCTATGTGCTCGGTAGATATGTACATTTCAATTGAAATATATCGGCCACATCAATTACATCATCATTTACGGAACTTTTGTTTTCGTTCCAACAGGATTCGCAACGCGATATTGTTGCCATGTGATCTTTTATTCTTTCTTGATGTTCCAGTAACTTCTCCCATTCGTAGCGTGTAAAAGACAAGTGATTGGTTTTTGTTGATAGTTTTACAACTGGTAGAAACCATCTTGCCAGACTTAAACCAGTTGATACGTAATAGGCGCAACCAACAGGATATGTAACTTCATTTATTAATCTTCTTTCTTTAGATCTTGTTCATACCTTTGTAACATTTTATCCAGAACTTGGTGATGGCAATGATGAGGGCAAAGTTTCTTCGCTCATTTTTTATCGTTCACAATTACACACCGTTACATGTAAGCACTGTGAGAGACTAACTAGCAGTAAAACCTCTCACCTCAGTCTTCCACTTTTCACTCTTCTCCATATCATCATCGCTTCCATCTTAGTTTTCGCTTTGCCCGTTCTCAGAAAATTACTACTAAATTTTTCGATTGCGTCACACACTAAAATTACCGATTGCGTCACACACTAACATTTCTAATTGCTAATTAAAATTACACACTAAAATTATCGATTGGGCATAACGCTCTGTATATTAAAATTATCGATTGCGCATAACACCCTGTGTATTGATTGCGTAACACCCTGTCTATTAAAACCATCGATTGCGCATTAGAATAGCACCCTGTATATTAAAATTACCTATTGGGCATTAGGAGAACAGCCTGTATATTAAAATTACATATTGGACATTAAGAGAACGGCCTGTATATGAAAATACGCTCGCTTGCGCGCCATCTTCTTTCCCTCGTTGGCCACCGCACGAACTTATAAAGTGGAGGGGGTAATTTTTCGCGTCTACCGCAGTCAGAATTTGGGAGTTGAGAGTGGTCCAGAGCCGGCAAACCCACTTGCGTCTAGCCTCTGACTGCAACTCGAACGCCCACGATATTAGTCGAGCGCAAAGGATATCTGAAATGCGATTTAGGTTCTCAATTTACTGTTATTAACTATTACATAATCATTATATCTTTAATAAAGTAAAGCAAGTGATTTATATGAAATGAAATATAGATAATTATAAGCAAATAATCTTTATTAATACAGGTACCGATGGTGCAAATTTTTCATAATCAAGTTGTAGAATTACCAATATATTTTAAAATTATTCTTTTTTTCTATGTAATATTTAAACCGTCCTTCACAAAATTTTAATGGAAATGTTACTTATTACATAACTAATTACACACTACACAATAATTATATTATTATGTCTTGAAATTAAAACTAAAATTTAAATATTTTACTTGTTATAAATTAGAGTGTACTCTATTTTTTGGGACTACAAACTTCTTTATTGAAAACCATGCGTACAAATTCACGCACTAAATTCCAACAATGTAATTATTAATTACAATAAAATGTTAATGCTTGCGCAGCTATTTTGTTTGTCCGCCATATAGTGTCTTGTTCGGACACTGTCCTGTTTCTTTTCTTGGCATCTCTCTTTATACATACTATCAAAAAGTATACATATATGTATACTCTTTGATACTATATAATCCACGTTGTACAATTTTCTTACATGATTCGTGTGTTTTCTTATGCAATTTAAAATGGCATAAGTGATTAAAATTGTTCTCATAAATATCATAAGTTAAGGCATAATCTTTTATTTTAAACGGTGTTCAAGTTTTCTGAGATAGAACCTATTGACATCCCTTCTTAAATCGGCGAAATAATGTACAATGAACCTTTCGAAAAGCAAAACATGTACATACATACATACGTATGTTCAAAGGGTCAGTAAGTAACGTTTCATTTGAATCTTAAATATCGTTCGCGATCGACTAGTATCGTGGGCGCTCGAGTTGCAGTCAGGGGCTAGACGCAAGTGGCAAACCCTCTCTACTTACATTATACTATTCGCCGATAACGAACCACCGGGACATAGAAGACCGTAATTTCCCAGGTCGGTCAAGAATAACACCGCGTGCGGAAGATCGACGTCTTACAGTGATAAGCAAACGAAACCAGCGATTGATGGCGCCCGAAATCGCAGCAGAAATCAATAGGGGACGTGAAAGACCGATTTCTGTAACCACCACTAAACGCCGCTTAAGAGAAGCCGGTCTTTACGGTCGCGTTACTGTAAGAAAACCGTTGCTGCGTCGTGAAAACCGCCAGAAACTACAATGGGCCCAAAATTATAGGAATTGGACTTGTTCTTTGGACTGACGAATCCAAGTTCGAAGTGTTTGGTCAGAGATGAACGAAAGACGAAAGAATGTTGCGCGATTGCATCGTTCCCACGGTAAAACACGGTGTTGGTTCAGTGAGAACGTTTTGCAGATCATACCCTGACCTCAGAGAGTCAGCAGAGTCCGGATTTGAATCGAATTACTGTTCAAATACAGTCAGAATTTTTAAAGATATAAAATAATTTCTACAACATTTCTAACTGACTGATACCAGCAATACACCTCATTGCAGCTTTCTGCTTGAGAAGAAGTTGGTTGGTAAAAGGGCTGGAACCCCAAAGAAGAATTCCATACTGTAAACGGGATTGAAATTCCGAAAAATAAACAATTCTTAATGAGTCAATGCTCAAAGATTGTTTTAAATGCCTTAATTTTAAAATTGTTACATTAAGTTTTGAGGTTAAAGATTGACAATGAAGATCCCATTTCAGCGACGAAGCCAGAGTTACTCCTAACAACTTAGCTGAACTAGAATGATTGACAATATTGTTTGAAATCTGTAGATTTGGATAGAAATTAATTTTCTTTTGGATAGTGTGAAAAATAATATACTTAGTCTTATCAAAGTTTAGGGAAAGTCCATTAGCACAACACCATTTGGACATCCTACTTAACATGTCATTGGCAACACTCCGAATATCCGGCTCAGTATAGTTGTATCATCCGCGTAACACACCACACTGTAGTCACCTAGAAAATCAACAATATCGTCAATAAATAACGAAAACAAAAGTGGTCCAAGGACCGATCCCTGTACTACACCAATGTTGCTTGGTAGAGGAGAAGACCTGATTTTGTGTCTCGTGTTTAAATTAACTACATCAATTTCAACAAATTGTATTCGGTTCGAAAGGTAGGAAATTATCCACATTTCCCCTAAATCCCAAGAAATTAAGCTTGTTCAACAACAAATTGTGTTGAACACAATCGAAGGCTTTAGTTAGATCACACAGAACACCCATCGGACACAACCTACCCTCAATGCTACGAAGGATGCTGGCGTGAAGTTCTAACAAAGCGGTGGTTGTGGATTTGCCTGTCCGGAAACCGTGTTGGGCAGAAGATAAAATATCGAATTTATTTATAAAATTATCTATACGATTAAGCATAGCGTATTCAAATAGCTTCGAAAAAGACGAGGAAAGTGCAATTGGTCTGAAATTCGAGATGTTATTGTCACCTTTCTAATGAGGTCCATTTCCACCTAAATGGGTTTGTCAATATACAAAATTCACGTTACTGAACAGAAAATCAATTAATTAATGGAAGACCCCTCCTTAGTGCGAAAGTCGCGGTGTGGTGTGCAGTTTCCGCACAAAGAATTATTGGACCTTCCTTTTTTGAAAATGAGGAAGGACGAGCAGAAACCGTAAAAAACAGCAACCGTAATAGGCATATGCTTGAATTTTTTTGTCTCAATTAAGAGACGCTGAGGACTAGTGGTTCAAGCAGGTACTATAGCCCACACTACAAAGACTATAATAGCACTTTTGCAGCACCAGCTCCCCAATGAGATAGCGCCCAAGATCTCCGCATCTCACCGTCTCAGACTTCTTTCTTTGGGCTATCTTCAATCCGGATTTAGAAAAGGTTCGATCTATATCTGGAATTCAAGACTGCACAGAAGAGATACAAGAGTATTTGAATTTCGCAAATCTTACTTCATTGGATGCTGAACGATCATTTGCAAAGTATACGAGAACGTTTTCAGACCGTCGTCGAGGCCTAACCGAATCGGTAATGGAAGCATTGCTTATATTGAAGTACTACGCGGCGTACGATGCACATTACCGCCGATACGTCAATAAAAGGTAACGATCTATTATTTTTTTATTAATACTGTCTACTTTTACGCGGTACGCCCCGGATGGTTCCACTAGTTTCTCGAACATTATAAATAGTACATGCACACCGATCAACCGATAATAACCGAACGTCCACTCGATTCCTTGTATGTACATAGTAAACACAGATCCTTTCACGGTGCCTCTGCGGATGCAACCGTTTGTCACGCTTTATTAATGATTGAGTCAATTATTAGATAAAAGAAAACCATTGGCAACATTGGCGATATTCTCACCACACATCATATCTGGATAATATCTGATGGACAGTTTAAATAAAATAAACAAAGGCCATGTCATTCTGTATTCGTGGATTTTGAATGAAATAAAAATAGTTTTATATCCTATGATAATTTATTCTATATAAAATTAATTATTGAGAAATGTACACTTTTTCACATACAAACTAGAACTAAAAATATAAATAAGGGTGGGGTGATAAAATAAACAGTTTGTTTCTGATCAGTTACAGGATATTCGTCAACTATAGTCGAATGTGAGGAACTTAGTCGCAGGCTGGCAAACGAGTTCCCTTACGAGAACCCAGTATATCTAAGTGTACTTTTATTTCAAATGAATATATCTACTACATATACAGATTATTACTTTATTACGATAAGGCAAAGTTTCACACCATTATTACAAGATATTTGCAGCTGCACTTACACCTGTATTAACGAATATCTTATGTATATAGGCAAGACGATCGATCATTATTTACCTGTGTATATCGAGATTATATACATACAAACAGTTTCATGTCATCTTAGAATATAATTAGGGTAATGTCTTGTTGCTCAGCACAGGCATACATGCATAAAGTTCTTTTTGCAATATAACCAATTAAAACAAACTTGTCAAATAATGTTACAAGTTTTTATACATACATTCAGTACAATGACGACCATTAAAGTACAGTTTATGCAAATTACTCGCTTAAATTAATACTCCCTCCGTTCCACAATAATAGCAAAGGATTTTTTTTTAGGATTATTGATATTTATAATTAAAAATGAGTGTTGGAACAATGTTGTCAAGTTGTGCTCTAAAATTAATGGTTCGGTTATTGCTTTTGGTCTTCTGTCAAATTTAACGCAGCAGTAAAGCTGCCTAAACTTTGTGAAATTCAAAATAGTACCTGTAGTAATAATGATAGAAGCGCGATTGCACAATTTCTATTACAACTCAACGGAGATAAATTGGCGAAGAGGGCCTTAGCGGGGAAGAAGTTGCAATAGAATGACTATATACGTATTTGGAAACGTGCCTGTGAAGGACATAACTTTCTTTACAGAAATAAAAATGTGATCGAAAGTGCAAAAATTATGACGAAAAGTTCAATAAAAATTGAATTATTTCTCTTAATCAGCGAGGCACCATAAGATCCTTGTCCTACGCCATAGATGTTTCAAAGTCTACACTGTTTCGTCATTTAAAAAAAGAAGTTTCGTTAAAAAGAGTTTCAAGTACCATTAAGCGGCTTTTAACCAAATGAATAAGAGAGAGGGCATAGAATTCTGTTTATTCAAAATACTGCCGAATGGAAATTTTTTACGACTTCATGGAAGTTTTCACGACTACGTCCATACAGACGAGAAATGGTTTTATCTGACAAAGGTTAAGCGATCTTATTACATGTGTACCAACGAAGAACCGGACGTGCAAGAGCAAATGATTTATTACGAAAGTTATGTTCATGGCCGCAGTTGCTCGACCTCGATGGGATCCACATAGAAACTTTTTTTTTATGGAAAACTTGTTGTATGGCCTCTCATAACACAGACGCCTGTCAAACAAAACGGCAAAAATAGGACAAAAAGAACCCTCACTACAAATTCAATCGAGTATGTTAATAAGGCGGAAATACGAAACACGATTGTTAAAAAAAGTGTTACCAGCAATTCGTGACAAATGGCCAAGCGGATTAAAGCGTTCCCCTATATTTATTCAGCACGATAAAGCAAACTGCATCTAAAACATGATCATCCATTACCACTATAAGAATGTCTTCGTGATAGCCCCGACTTTAATGTTTTAGATTCTGTTCTTTAACTCGATACAGTCTTTGCAGCATCAAGCATCGCTAAATAACATAGATGAATTGATAGACGCCGTTGAAACAACTACTTGGCACCATTTTTTTGGCGTTCCCATCCATTTTATATCGTTTTATGTATCAATAAAGAATCTTAATGTAATATTCTAGCAGTGAGATTCATAATTGTATGTGGTGACTAGTAAGAGACTTCTACTGAATTAGAAGTATCCATTAAAAATAAATATTTTAAAAATAGGAGTATTTGCATTTAGTTTATTTTTTGTCAATTTTCTTCATTGCTATTTACGTCAGTGATTGTTGTTGTGCTGAATTAATTTCAAATTTAGATGGCCAAGAAATATGAATTGTTAATTATTTAATTTGTTTCTTTCACTTAAAAACTAGACACATATATCACGAAAGATCTATCAGATTTTAATCAAAAATATTTCTGATAATTCACAAAACTTACTTTGTATCAATTTTATTTGTATTAGAAAATTTAATAATTCTTAGCTATTCCTTACTAGCTAGTTACTTGATTTTGTAATTATTTTACTGTACATAAATACAGCATGTTTTTAATGTGATCGCGAATAATGTAGGTAATAAAGTAGTCAAGTCATTATTTTCATTCAAATTTAACAACTTATTGTTGTGCTGTTTTTTATTTGATATTGATATTTTTACGAATTGCAATATAACATCTTTCGGAAAAAAAGTGACAAGCGACTTTCGTTCGGTTATTGTTATCAGTAAAGCGTGACAAACGATTGCATCCGCTGTGTTTACTATGTACATACAAGGGATCGAGTGGACGTTCGGTTATTATCGGTTGATCGGTGTGCGTGTATCAATCAATCGATAATAACCGAACGTCCACTCGATTCTTTGTATGTACAGCGGGTGCAACCGTTTGTCAAGCTTTAGTTATCAGCTATTATTTTTGTCAGAACTCAACGCGATCACATTAAATAACTTCTACCATACATAAATTAATCATCACAGTTTTTCTATTACCTTTACTGTAAAATATCAAGGAAGTATATAAAAATTATACTAACTAATTACTTACTTAATAGTATTTTATTTAACCTACCATTAAAGAATGAATATAACTTATTAACACAATATACAGCCTTAGGCATATGCATTGGATACTCCGAAAAAATCAAAGCTATTAAGTTTCAAAGAAAGTAAATGTATCTCATAGCACTGCATTAGTAGTGTAGTTAAAAAATGAATAACATATAGTTATTAGAATGGTCGCCACACAGCCTCAATTCGCCATCAATCGATTTGTTAGTTAATTCCTGAAATGCGAGACACCGTAACAAGGAAAAGGCATTTTAATCTCGGCTTGCTCGTATGTATTACAGACCCAATACCTTGTAATACGTAATAAAACCAGTCTATCAATCGTTTCCTTTGTTATCTTTATTTTCAATATGCTACAAATGTTCGATTGGTGATTAATGGAGCCCCTACAGTGACCACCGTAACAACCACGGTTTAAGATAACTCACCGTGGCAAGTTGTTTCATTACTACCACGCTAGTATCTTAAACCAGAGATCATGTCATTGTTAGTCATCGTTTACGATTGTGCACCAAAATCGCGGTTAACAAATTCAAACTTACAACTTCATTCATTTCTTTCAAAATTTAATAGGGTGCTTTCGGAGTGTCTAATTTCAAAAATCTACAAAACTACAATTAAAAAACCTCCATATCAACGAAACGTTTTTATTCTTGTTTAACGGTTATATTGCAACTTATAAATCTTGTACATTATATATTTGTAGCTAAACGTTATTTTATAAAATATGCGGAATGAGTTTTCCAACTTAAATAAAACAAGAACAAATGATAATAGCATAAAGTGATTCATGCTAAGCATCATTGGATAAATACGTAAAATAATTGATTCCATCACAGTATGCAAGTGGAATCCAGTTACCTTGTGAAGTATCAATAGATTTATTTCGAATAAATGAATTTACGATTTTTCGAACACAAGGAAAAAAAAGCAGTTATTCTACCCCACAATATACTACTTTAAAGTAGGATTGAAAGTTTCAAAATATAAATTAAACAAACTACACTCAGATCAATTCCACGATTATTATTATTATTATAACAACAAAGTTGAGGAATTACATAATGATCGAACGAAAATAACTTTGAGATTCTTAGAAAAATTATGGGCTGCTAAAATTATGGGAAACCATAAAGACGTTGACAAACTTTCAGAAGATTTTAAAATATATTACGGTGAGGTACCTTCGTAAAAATAGTTATTAAGGTTTTTAAATATAATCATTTCGAGTCCTCACTGTTACAACAGAAATTAAATAACTTTTTTGTATTGCTGTGGAAGTCATTTAGTATGGATTAATTTGTTTGTGTTCCTTATTTGAATAATTATTATGATATACACAAAAATTTAGGTACGAACACAAAAAATTATTTACGAAAACAACTATAACATTTTAGATAACGTATATTAGCACAGGTAGTAACATTTTCCAGTATCCCACGCGAATGAACAGAAAGAACCGATTATCATTGTCCTACAAATTTGTGTCATTACATTTTCACAATTAGACCTTTTCCCCATTCAAACAATGTCTGTATATGTCTGGATATTAGCTCTGCAGAAGCTACTTTGAAAATTAATCTTTTGGCGAGATTCTGTTTATGTTGACTATTGTGAAAAAAGGACTGTCTAATTATGGAATATAAGTAAAGCTGTTGGTTATGCAAACGCAAAAGACTGATAAAACTAAGAACAAAGCATCACTCATGAAAGAACGACATTAATGGGGAAAACTGTGATTTAATTTTATTTGAAAATATAACATACATTCACTATGTAAAAGAAAGAATATACAATAAATTTTCGAAGGGATTAATTAAAATTTGAGACTTCCTAGAGCGGAATGACATCTGCCTGCATCTATTGACAAAAACTCTAGCCGATTAAGCAAGTGAAAAATGCCCCTGTGTATGTTTACCAACTGTTAGTTTCCGTGCATTAATCCTCATTGAAAACGCCCGCGCCCGAAATTTCAGAATCCTGACGTCACTCATAAGGAAAATATGAAGAAGGAAACTACTCGTTGTTTTTCTTTTAAATTATAAGAGATTTTGGAATGAAACAAAAATTTAATATTGTCCACATATTAGTTTTTCATTACATATTTTTCTCATAATCTTTGAGAGTCGTTTTTGAGACCTAGAGTGACATCCACAAAAAAATAACCACCTAATAGTTAGCTGTTACATTACACAAATTAGACCAAGATCGATTTGGGGGAACAAGGTTCAAAAAATAATAATTGATGTATATATAAATAAAATATATGTATTTTAGTAAAGCCAGTAATATACATAAAGTTGATAATTTATTACAGTACAATACAAACGTAAAATTATCGTCTCTACTTGCTCCAATGGCAGTAAGGCAAATGTGGTGGCAACGCCCAACATCGAAGTTATTTTTCTGTGGAACTATGATATTGGAACGAAACAAAAATGATATGTATTTATTCCTTGGGGGTACAACTTCTAGGGCGGCACCAACGCAACAAATCACGAATAGTTATCTAGTAGTTGAGTATTTATATACAAAAATTTCAGAGAGGTCGATTTGGTGAAATAGAAAGTGATATTCTGGAAGTTGATTGACAAATGTACTCCCCAAGGATTTTGTTTTTCATCCTTATGATTGAGCAAAAATTATATCATCCAATACTAATATACACACAACACATCGTTTTTGTTTAGTTTCACAGAAAAATGGTTTCGACGTTAGGGGTTGCTGCTCTCATTTGACCAATATAAGGCACTATAAATCAATACATTATTAACTTTATGCATATTACTACCTTCACTAAAATACACATCTTTGTAGGAGTTACAACAATTTGTTTTTGACGCCCGCTCGGATAGGAACTAATATCTAATAATCTTGATTTTTTTGGTGGGAGTTACACTAGGGCTTGGTTTCGAAAACGATCCCAAAAAATATATTATTTTCTAACACCTCCACACCCCTCTCTCATATTCGATTTCTCTTATGTCTGACATCTGAAATGTCTGAAATTTTGTGTGGAAGCGTTTTAAATGAGCATCAATCCACAGAAACAAATATTGCTTAACTGGCTAAACTCTTTAATATTTCCACTGTATATTAGACGTTAATACCGCTGTTTGTTATCGTTGTAGAATCAAACAGATCTACGTTTATTTCGAAGATGGATTACACTCCTCCATGCTTATTTTTACTATACTGGAAAATATTAACTTTTGTTTTTTATTGCAATAAAAGACATGTGCGATTGTACACATGTTGAAGCATTAAAACATTTATTCATCGATATCCCGACATGACATGAAACTGTCTACATACGTTTCTATCACTTAATATCTTTAAACGACTGGGTATTATTATGTGTTTGATTTTTATTATCGAAATAACTTTTTAATTTTAATATCACTATCTTTGGTAATCATTGCTATTTCGAGACAATTACGCTGTAGTACCGTTGGACGCGTTAGCACTCAAATAACCGTTTGCCGCGGCTGAATTGTCTTTTTGCACTGGATAATTCGAAAATTCTAGTTGGGTATCGCCGCCAACAAAACCTTCTTCGGCTTCCGAATCCGGTCCGGAACCGTTTAAAGAGAAATTTTCATCTAAATCATTCATAAGTCTTAGTGGTGTCGTTGGGTCATCCTGCGATTCATACTGATTGTTTCTAGATGTTCGAGCTTCCATACCAGCAGCACTATGATAAAAGGATATTTTAGAGAACTGTGGCGTTGCGTCCTCTAAGAGTAAAGAACATAATTCTAAGAATGTCGGCCTTTCTGTGTATTTGTGCTTCCAGCAATACATCATTAGCATATACAGTTTATCTGGGCAATTCTCAGGCCTTTCCATAATTCCGCCGTCAATAACGTACCGGAGCACTTGATCGTTTGAAAGCCCTTGATAGGGTTGCGATGCTAACGTTGCCATTTCCCACAGCACCACACCATAACTCCAAATGTCACTGCTACTTGAAAATATGCCGTCCTTTAAGCTTTCTGGAGCCATCCATCGAACTGGTAACAATCCCTTGGTACCTTTCCGATAATAATCTGTTTCATAGATATCTCTTGTCATTCCAAAATCACCGATTTTGACGGTTAAATCCTCCGATACCATACAATTCCTAGCAGCTAAATCTCGATGGACAAATTTCTTAGCCGCTAAGTAGGCCATACCATCTGCTATTTCTATAGCCATCTGTAGAATTCGTTTAAGAGTAGGCGGTTGCCGCATTACACGCCCACCAGAATAATTTTCCGCATCCGGTCTATGGGATCGAAGATACGTTTTCAAATCACCATTTGCCATTAGTTCCATAATTACCAATGTAGGTTGTCCTTGTGATACGACGCCCAATAGTTTCACCACATGGGCTGTGTCGAAGGCCTTCATTACGGATGCTTCGTTGAGAAATTCAATGCGTTCCCTAGAAAATGATTAAAAGTTACCAAATATTTGTAAAATAGGTGGCACCTTTGTTTTAGTTATATAGAAAGGTTGTGCCATTGCGAATTGGGATTTTTCAAAACAGTTTTTTTTACGTTAAAAAATGACTAGCAACAATATGTAATACCAACCTAACGTAATATTACGCGCATCCCATTAGCAATTCAGAACCACATAAGCGTGTGCCTTTTTTTATGCCTAATCTAGGTACCAAAAATCACATCTATCAAAAGGATCATGTCAAGGCAATAAAAAAATACTTTTGTACACCTTCTGATAGCGTCGCGTAACATGGAATTTGCTAAAAATTTGATTTCTTCCATCAATCTCACCCGCTTTTATTGTAGTCCGAAACAATTACTGTTCGCTGTACAATGTTTAGTTTAGTAATTTTTTCCTGTATTAGCAAATTCCAGGCTATGCATTGTTGATAACATAATAATGTTTTTTGTTGTTTTTCCATGTTATGGCGGAAATATTTTTGCTTTGTAGTATAATGGCTTCACCTCGTTTCAACTTAATATTTTCTAGAGCTTTATGCATTGCTTTCTTATTTATTCTCGTCGTGACAAACATTTGTTTTCAAATTATATATAGGAAAGGTAGTGTAACTTTCGATGCACGTTATATACGTTGTATCTATGACGTAACAGCACCAACTATAAAATACGAATTAGTCATTCTCTAAAATACATGTCAACTGGCTTATAACCCATAGTTTAATATATAAATAGTTATAGATTACTCTAGTACTTTAGTAGCGTATATTATCACTTATCATAATTAATTATTTAATTTAAAGCGACTATTAACAATTAATGCAATTGGACATTCTTACAACTGTTGGTATTGAAGTACACCATTGTTGATATATGCTTCTGTCAACATTATTAGACATTTGTGCCGTTCGTTTATGTTATTACTTATTCAACGCCTATTTTCTTTTATATTACGTTGCTTCTTATATTAAAATTAGTCCTTATCAGTAGACTGGGCAAACAGCGGTAATAATCAGTGTAGTAGATATGTGGTGCGGAATAGACGATTATAGTTCTGTGTATATATAGGCTGTCGTAACTTATTTCGTAATTGTATGCTTACGTTTGCTTTAAAAATGTCGCAGTTAGGTACGTCGCGAAAACGACCAATGGCAGACACAGTTAAAAACTTATAGTGGACATGCCGGACTTAATTTTTGATGGCGGTAAAATCCAATGTCTAGTTTGTAAAATCCCTTTAATGTGTTGGTCCAGAAGCCATTGTCAACGTCACATCGAAAGCAAACAGCATTCTTCTGCAAAAAGTAGCATATGAGACCAAGAAAAATTATCATTTGATTTATGTGTTACTCTTATTTTATGTAATCTATCGTTTCGTTTACTGGACAAAGAAGCATTTGTCTCCTTCTGGAATAAATATGCGGACTGTAAATTACCTAGTCGGACATCGATACGAAATGTAGTGCCATTTGCTCGTGAACATATAGGAAAAAGAATGAAAACGGAATTGAAAGATAAAAAACTGTGGTTGTGTGTGGACGAAACAAAAACATTCTGTGGTTAATGTAATCGTACGTTACAATGGAACCACATCAACCGTCATCCCCCTTCTTACTTGCAAAAGAATTACAAATTGTACTGCCGATGAGATTTTAAAGGTGGTGTTGAATTCATTGAACAAATTTGAAGTTTCAACTAGGCAAGTTTTAATGTTTATGAGTGATGGTGCCGCAAACACGTGTTCTTTGGGCCGATCTCTTAAAGAAGAGTAAGAAGGTAACTTCTTACATGTAACGTGTAAAATTCATACTCTAAATCTTGCGGCACAAACGATTCCTACATGTTTTCCACTAGTAAATTCATTGATTGCTAGTACAAAGGCAGTGTTTCTAAAGTCCCCGAAACGTACCCGACTATTTCACAAACTGTGTCCTGATTTACCTGAACCACCACAGCCGATTTTTACACGTTAGGGAACATGGTTGCAGGCTGCGTTTTACTACAACAAATATTTTGATAAAGTAAAGAAAGTAGTTTTAAAATTCAATCCGACAGAAGCTGTAGCAATCAAGAAAATCCAGGAAATATTTCAAGATAGTCAAGTTAAAAGAGATTTACACACTATTCACAACAATTACTTCGGACTAGCGGAGGGAATAGAAAAATTACAAAATGTTTAGATGTTGCTAGTGGATTCTGTTCAAATTGTGAATGATGTTCACCCACAGTTATGCGCTGTAGAAGGCGAAACATATTGGTGTGTAATACGAAAATTTGAAAGTGTTTTAGAGAAAGACTCCGATGTTCTTATATTAAGACAAATTTGTGAAGGTGCGTGTGAAGATGCATGAAGTTGTTTCAAAGATTATTTTAAATATGCAAATATAACATCGCTAGATGTCGAACGGTCGTTTTCGGCATTAAAAAACATTTATTCCGCACGTTGTACTTACTTGACTGAAATAGCTGTGGAAACATATCTAATGATTCAAACATTTAACAGATGTTACCCAGTTTGTGATTTCACGGAAGACTTTTAAAACGGTAAGTGTTTCAGCACGTTCTATAATTTATTTCTTACCTTTTATTTTATGTGCAAACTTTGATGCGCTCGCCACGCCTCTGGCTGTTACCACATATTGGCCCAGGTTACTTATCAGGACTTTATTATGTTAAAATGGCGAAATTTTGGTGTAAACAAGCAAAAGAAATGGTTGCAGCGTTTGAACAAGAACGCGATAGCATTCGCATTCACGAACAACCTTTGCTGCCTTTTGAAACAGTAAGGGAAGTAAGCAGTTTATTTGCACAAACACGGTGTTCAAAGAATTATAACTTATAACCTATTTTTTTTCATGACAGGACAATACTCAAAAAAGTGTTAAGAAAATAAAAACGGAAGGCAAAAGGTGTGTACATATACAATATTCATGGATTAGAGGCTTATTTTTTAAATATTTGTAAATTGCATTGTAGATATATCGTTTTACAAGCTGGCAATGTCAATAGATGCATCCGTGATATTTTGTTCGAGTACTAAAAATATTGACTATCATGGATAAATGAATCATGAAAATTTCATTCATTGGTTTGAGAATCAGCTCCTAAAACGAGACCGTCTATGATAGTTATGGATGAGTTATCATAGTAAATTAGAATGTCAATGCCCTACTGCAAGTTGGAGAAAGGAGGAGATACAGAACTGGCTGCGAAATAATTTCTTTTGATGCTAATATGTTAAAACGACAATTGCTTCATTTAGTTTCACTGTAAGTATGCTTTCTGTATTTTACTTATACAGCGTGTCCCACTAAGGGTGGGGACCGGCGATATCTTGGAAACAATACAATAGTTATAGTGGTGGGAAAAAATTTCCATAACTAAAGTGGTAAAGAGAATGTAGGAGGCGAGTATTTTGATTCAAATAAACCGCTGTAAGTTTTAACTTGCTTGTTTATTTAAAAAAAGTACATAACGAACATAATATAATACTGTTCTTAATACCTCAGTATACATAACATAACTCTACACAACCCACGTTCATAATGACCGTTAGACCGTTACTACGTCTATCCCTACCACACCTATTCTCATCAGTTGGCGGGAATAGCTTGGTGGGAAATTTAAAATTCTGAATGGCGCCCTACAAGAAATTTAATTAAAATATTTTTAAATTCCAAACATGAGCGCTAGGGGGCGCAGTTGTTAAGGCCAAGTACATTTTAAATTAACAGGTAAAAGTTCCAGGATTAACTACGATTTTAATTGCTTTATTAAAAAGCTTAGTTAATTATCCACCACTTTGGTTAAAAACGTTTTGTCATATTGTGAATAATAAGTTGTCGAATCATGTCAAACTAAACCTGCTATAACTTCTGCAGTTTTTACCCGAATTAAAGAAGAATGGACTCGTTTGAAAGGGCATTCGGCACTGTTGTAGACGTCGCAATTTGTACGACCCGTTAATGTTCAAGAAATGCACCAGATGGCGTTATTCGGACCTGTACGAGTTTTCCTCAATAACCCCTAAAAATTCAAACGTAACAATATGCTTTTCTTATGTTGTCTTTGAAGAGTTTTGACAGACTAAAGTAGTGGCGAAAACCGCATAGTGATATCTTTTTCCTTTTTCCAGATAATAACGAAAACAGCCCATTATCAGTAATAATTTCCGTATCAGTTACAAATACCTACTTCATAATATCGAAACCTATCTTAGTTGGCCATGAAACAAATGAAATGATAACTTTTACTCTTTTACAAACAAAATTGTATCGGTATTCTAGTGCGATTTGAATACAGCAACAGAATTTAGCGTGCTATGGAAACAATTATATATTTGACAATTGTGACAAGTACATAGAATTTAACTGCGCACTGGCCCTTAAAGATTGCTGCTTAGTAGGGATGGGTCGGTATTTTAGTAACGGTATTTTGGAGCGGTATTTTGTTGTCGCGATGTGTCGCGCTTCAGAATACCGAAATAACTCGTTACTTTGGAACGATGGGCTGTCGCGCGACATGGGAACGGTAAGCACGATAAGCATTTCCATCGTTACTTTGGAACGATGCGCTGTAGCGTGACAGAAGCGAAGCAAAGTCGACTATCCTCGGAAACGTCGCGATTTACATTCGTGACGTTCCTGGTCGCGTTCTCATGTAACCGATTAATAAACATGGTATGCATGCATATTGTTCAAATAGTAGATGCTACATGTAGCGTAATACAAGGGTAACACCTTTAGACTACACATTCGTTACGTAATTCTTAATTGTAGCAGTGTAAGATAAATATGTAACTATATTTATTTACTAAATATTTACTCAACAAAAATTGAATTCTAATAAAAGAATAAAAATATTTAAATTTAAAAGTAGTTATAACGTAAAGAAGTTAGGCAATTCCTTTGTTGTAATTTAAAAATAATAATCGTTTTACTTTAACTGAGCTTAAGAGCAGAGCGCGTGTAGCTAGAACTGAAGCTAATGTGATAAATGTCCTTGCATATGTTGAAGTTAATCCTCACACAAGCACTTTTAGGAATAAGTAAGTCATTAGTTCATCGCAAGCTAATGGACAATACGTCACACCCATACAGATTTTGGCCGTAGACTCTATAATTGTAATTGGTTAAAAGATATCTACCATGAAGATGCTGCCTTCCTACACTGCATGTTGTGAACTGATGAAGCTATTTTTGCTAATGATGGGCCGATAAATTTGCATATAATATGCATTGCTGGTCCAGAGAAAATCTTCATTGGGTGAGAGAGGTTGATCATCAACGTAGGTGGAGTATAAATGTTTAGTGTGGCATTTTAGGTGATAAAGTTATTGGACCATTTATTTTTGAAGGCAAATTAAACAGCGGAACATACTTAAACATTTTACGTAACGAATTCCCAATGCTTTTGGAAGATGTTTCGAATCGTCCGTGATTATCTTCATAATACGTTTCCATATATTGGAAGAGGATCTATTTTTCCATGGCCAATTAGATCCCCAGATCTGACTGTGTTTGACTTTTACTTAAGGGGAAGGATAAAAGATCTGGTTTACCAAACATGTCCTACAATGAGAGCTGATTTAAACGATTCATAATGATCGCACTGCGGATCGGGGCCGCCTTTATCATCGACACTTCGGACAGAGCGGGACAGGATACCCAGCTATAATACCGATAGATAATGTGATAATGATGCCGACCTACCAAGAGTAGAAATCGAGGCAGCCGTTATTAGCACTCGTCGTAGACTAGATCTGCGTATAAATAATGACGGCAAACATTTAAAATAAATTTAAGTTATTGTTTATTTTCATTTCAAGTAACACTACATCATGTATGTACTATTGGTACTGTATTGATTTTGCATTGTTATCATTTATTTGTTTATTTTGTAACTGCTACATTTTATTACTGTTTTCATGCCTTTGTTTCATAGCCAACTAAGATAAGTTTCGATATTATTAAGCAGATATATGTAACTAATAGGGACATTATTACTGATAATGGGCTGTTTGCATTATTATCTGGAAAAAGGAAAAAGATATCACTATGCGGTTTTCGCCACTAGTTTGGTCTGTCAATAACTCTTCAAACACAACATAAGGAAAGCATATTGCATTCGAATTTTTAGAGAAAATTGAGAAAAACTCGCATAGTTGGGAATAACGCCAAGAACATTAACGGGTGGCACAAATTACAACATCTAAAACAACGCTGAATGCTCTTTCAAACAAGTCTGCACTTCTTTAATTTGGGTAAAAACTACACAAGTAATAGCAGGTTTAGTTTTATATGATTCAGCAACGCCTACTGCAATTATCATTCACAATATGACAAAACGTCTTTAACCAAAGTGTTGTGTAATTAACTAAGCTTTTTAATAAAGCAATTAAAATCATAGTTAGTCCTGGAACTTTTACCTGTTAATTTAAAATTTACTGTTGGCCCTAGCAACCGCGTCCCGTAGCGGTCATGTTTGGAATTTAAAAATACTTTCATTAAGTTTCCCTTTGCCATTTTATCATGAAATATTTTTTTCCCATCACTATAGCTACTGTAGTTTCCAACATATATGGGAAAATACAATTCGTCGCGCTGAAAAAGAAATTTTGAAGTGGTGGGATAGAGAGGTAAGATTTGATAAAGATGTCAGCCCAATAATTATACACCTCGGAAAAAGAGATTCGAGTGATTGTGATTACAGTGATTACAGACCATAATAAATAAGATAAAAATGTTTGTCTTTATAATAAAGTCCAAACAATATATTGGTGGGTGTGTACTTACTGATACCGGTATTTGATTATGGTCAATTACATGTTACAAATATAGCAATTGTCGAACATGGGTACAAGTCCCTTGTAGATAAAAACATTAACGCATCGGCCAACAGTACCTCATAACTAGAAGTGGAACAAATCCTAAATTTTCTCGAATCTTAAAAGGTTCTCGAATCTCTCGAATCCTTCATATATCGTATGTTCCCGGATTGAGTTACAAAAAGGGAAAAGTTTTTTATTTTTAATTTCTCAAAAAAAAAACTATACTTGATGAATTGTCGTACTTATTGTGAAACTCCCAAAATACATTTTACTTTTACCGTAAATACTACAGTGATTCTTTTATTAATAAAAAATTAAACAATAATAACACAGACCGACAACATTTTAAACCAGACTATGTTTTTCCGTAGGCTTTTGACGCGCTGAATCCGAATCCGACCTCAGAATTGCTTTATCACTTTAGGTTTTCGAGATAATTTTTCTCCACAAAACTCGTTATGGCATCTGAACTGGCATCCAAAACTGTCCAGACAATTCGAGAGTTAGTTTCGAGAACTTCCGAAAGAGCGTAACGCATCGGTGGCACTGATTACTAGAAAATTCCTGTAGATTTCGATAGGTGGCATACTGTTAGCTGATGTATGAATCTTAATTTGGAAACTATAGCCTTTATTTAGTTCTTCCTGACCAAACGCTATTGCCCTAAGGTAGCACTTTTGACCAATCAGGGACCTGTTCTTAGTGCTATTTTATAGTTGGCAGTTACCTATAATGGTGTCAACATTCCGTATTTTTAGTAATTGATCAATATTTGTAATAATTTTTGTGTAGTAATTGTAGTCGTCAAAAAACGATGAATGGTTTATTCAAATGTGTTTCTGAATGTACGGACAAGTAGAGCGTATGTAGGAAATCCCGTGTACTGTCCTGTACATTTACATGTTATATTTGCCTGCATCATAATATACATATGTATTATAATTACCACTGACGAATCTCTTATAAGCACCTGCTTTAAAAATACTTTTAAAGAAACAATATTTGATAGTTTATCATTATATGTGAAATACAAGTAAAAAATTAGACAGAAAGATTATTTATTGCTATAACATGATATTACCCTCTTTTCCTCTTACAATTTTTCAAAACGGAGAAATTATTTTCTAGAATGTTTCCTAAATCTTTTCTTTGTTACTTCCTTAAAGTTCTGGATACTTTTCTCGGTATGGAACATGTGTTTGCTGGTATAGCTTCTTCTGCATCCCTAGATTGCACAGTGTATGTCTATTTCTATTCAAAATCTACAGTTTATGTTTTATAAATATATAAGGCTACAATATTTATTGATACCTTTAAATAACATATTTTTTACATTTCTACATTTTAGTTATTATCATGTTATTATTATATAACTGTAATACCCCTTAATGGATATCAATAAAACTGATCTTTCCAAAGTTTGGAGTTACATAAAATGTTTACCGCTTTTTAGGATTCGAAGGATTCAAATTTTGGAAAAAGCGCCAAGATTCGAGTGATTCGAGGATTCGAATGTCCCATCCCTACTCATAACCCATTTTCTCGATTCTTAAGTGTTCATAATATAAAAAAAAAAAACAAAGAAGAAAATAGATTCAGGTGATGTGGAAACCTATTGGATAAAATTGAAACGAGAAGGAAAAGAGAAAAATTGGCAAGACACTAATATGTGTACTCAATTAACATATAGACACAAACCCACATACTTGGTAAGCTGAATAATCATAAGAACAATTTAAGATTGATAAACTACGTATCATATACTACACGATAAACAATAATCACTTGATCATTCGATTAACCAGTATTTGAAAAATTAACGTATACACTTTTAAACTATATAAACTAAAAAAGTAAAGGATACTCATCAAAAAGTAACCCAATATTCCGCATGTTACAACAAAGAAAAAGATAGCATATATCTAGGATTGCTTCAGGACTGACAACGACAGTTTCTACATGCAAATGTAACTTCCTTAGATGTGGAGAGATCGTTTTCTATGTATAAGAATATTTTTTCTTGTCGACGCACAAGGTTTAAAGAAGTAACTGTGGAAACATATGCAATGATGCAAGTTTACAATATTTCACATCCTGATGCCTCTAATTTGTTGAATAATTAGCAAGTAAGTTTATTTATGAATTTTTCGTATTTTTATATTAACCCGTAATCCCGACGCCTATGCGAGTCCGCAAGTTTTGGTTACTCTACTTATAAATTTACAAAATTTCAGCTTTGTAAGCAGTTACTTCATGTTGAAAATAATCTCTACGTTTGAATACAATTTTGTTTACTGTATAATTATAATTATATTATGTATATTATAATTACATATTAAAACATATACACATATATGTTTTTGATAATAAATGATTTCAATTGATTACAATGTTTATTTGTGCCAGTAATCTTTCAAAAACTAATTTGTGTAGTGATAACTCAGTAATAAAGTATGCAACTAAAATTGCATAACAGTATTATAGCAGTACTCAAATGAATAAAGTGTTGCTTTTTGTAGATGTAGTTGCCTATCTCTTCATCCAGTTTCGACGTTAAGCTCAAGATGATAAGTAACTAGAGTTGCTCGCTAGCGCCAACGGGCAGTGGCGGAGGTTCGATACAACCCTCAGTATAACTGTGAGTCTCAACCAGATCTGTTGTGTATACATGTACGCTGCCGTAAATACTATTTCGTAGTTCTGTTTGTTTTAAAAATGTTGCCTACGTCGCGAAAACGACCAATGTTGGACAAAGTTACAGAATTTATAGCAGAAATGCCTGACCTAAATTATGATGGCGTTAAAATTCAATGTGTAGTTTTTAATATCCCTTTAATGTGTTGGTCCAAAAGGGATTGTCTACGTCATGTAAATAGTAAACAGCATTCTTCAAAAAAAATTACACGCGACACTATGACAAATTTATATTTAATTTATGTTACCTTTATTGCATATAATCTACCGATTAATTTACTAGACAAGGAAGCATGTCCTCTTTTGGAATAGATATTCTGACTGTAATTTACCAAGTCGGGCATCCTTACAAAGAATTGTGCCATCTGCTCGTGAACATGTTGAAAAAAGAATTAAATCGGAGTTGAAAGATAAAAAACTGTGGTTATGTGTGGACGAAACAACAGATCGTAAAAAACATTCTGTGGTTAATGTAATGGTACGTACAATGGAACCGCATCAATCGTCACCTTTAATTCTATTAGCTTCCAGACGAGTACAACAATGTACTGCCGAAGTAATTTCAAAGTGAGTGTTAAATACATTGGAAAAGTTTGAACTTTCAACAAACCAACTGTTGATGTTTATGAGTGATGGTGCCGCAAACATGCTTTCTGTAGGCCGGTCTTTTAAAAAACATTGTGCTAACTTGTTACATATTACGTGTAAAACTCATGCTTTCAGTCATGTGGCAGATAGTATTAGAAAATGTTATCCTGAGGTAGACGCTTTAATAGCGCATACAAAAGCAGTGTTTGTCAAATCCACAAAACGTATTCGCAAATTTCATAAACTGTGCCCCCGTATGCCTGACCCATCAGAACCTATTCTTACACGTTGGGGAACATGGTTACAGGCCGCGTTTTATTATCATAAATATTTTGAGAATATTAAGAACGTGGTTTTACAATCCGATCCGAAGGAAGCTGCGGCTATCAAGGAAAGTCGGTCGAAATTTCAAGATAGTCAGGTTAAAATGGATTTCAAAACTATTCAGAACAATTACTTCGGACTAGTGGAGGCAATAGAAAAATTACAAAATCCTTCAACATGTTCAAGCACAGCTATGCGCGGTAGAAGACGCAAAAATGTTTGTGTTCTAGATAGGTTTGAAAGTGTTTTAGAGAAAGATTCTGATTTTGGCACATTAAGACAAATTTGTGAAGGTGCCTCAACAGAACCGTTAAGTTGTTCCAAAGATTATTTTAATTACGCAAATATAACGTCACTAGATGTAGAACGTTCGTTTTCTGCATATAACACACGCTGCACTCGGTTTGCCGAAACAACAGTGGAAACATATCTTATGTTGCAGATATTTAACAGACATTCACTTTGTGATTTCACGGAAGACTCTTAAGACGATAAGTGTTTGAGCACGTATTATATTTTATTTCTGACCATTTATTTTGTGTAAACTTTTATGCGCCCGCCACTGGCTGTTGGCGCAAATTGAGCAACTCTATAAATAACATAACCTAATATTTATATTCAATAACAGACGACAAATTATATGACAACAGCGCCGTATATGACGGCATTAACGATCGATGACGTGCATCGAAAGTTAGGCTGCCCCGACTATAATGTATTATATAGATCATGGGAACTGTACCAATTATCAATATATAAACAATGACCCTTTCGTAATATTTTGCTTTCTTTCATCATGGCTCGAACAACTTTCGTGCTCGCTATACCCTTTTTTACGCATAAACCTTTTCTATATATATCCTAAAATTACGTATATATTTTGTTCGGGAATCCGATAATTTGTAGCATTTTACTCCAAATCTCTTTCTTATTTATTACATTGAATATAAGAAACTCTGCTTCTCTCAATGTTGCAAAAAAATTTTACGCAAACTCTGTCAAAAAATACCAGGAAGAACTGAGTTGCAGGGATGTAATTCTAGTTTAATGTTAAGTGATCATAAAAAATAGAATGCAGGAATGAAGATTATGTAGACAAAGTATATGCAGAGTAGTAGCGAGTGTCTCAGGAATTTTGATTCGGCGTTGGTAGGAAGGAAAACTTGACGTCAAAAGCAAAAGTACTGATAGACCAATTAATACTTCGCATATACATAATACGAAAACGTTTTGGATTACTAAAACAACCTCCAAAAACAATAATCTGTTGTTTTCTAAATCAGATTTGTAGATAAACATTTACCTACAATCTCATCCGTGCAACTCAATTGTTTTCCGAAAGGTGCAGTTACTTTCGAAAACGCTTACCTGTTAGTTGCGTGTTCATTAACCGTTTTAATAGCACACCGTACTTGTGTTTTGCCTTTAATGTCCTTAGCAATACCTTCGTAAACCATGCCAAAACTTCCTTGACCTAACTCTTTGTGTAATTCGATCTTCTTTCGCGGTACTTCCCAATCATCGGGTTCATAGGCCGTGCTAATGTATTCTGGATTAACCGTCGCTATTAATTTATTATCAGAAGGCTTCTGAATATACTTCCTCAATGTAACAGCAAGAATCATAACCGCTATTATCTACAAATGAATAAATTGTTTTCTGTACTTAAGTAATTGATGGAATAATTTCTTTTATACTTACAACACAAAATAGCGATCCGAATATAATCAAAATGTCGTTGTTGGTCGATTCTTCAATCACAAAATACACAGGATTAGAAAATTTGCGATCCGTTTTCGCTTCTGATACTGGTAACACTCTTACCGAGTAATTTCCAGAATTTAGCCCATACAAAGTATATAAATGATGGTTTTCTTCGAATTCAATATGAGTGATGCACTGAGTGTATGGCTATAACAAAAAATATCCATGACTTCATATTATACATGAACATTATAATAATCAAGTAATTACGTTTTCAATATCTAACCGTTTGTATTCTATTAGATAATAAAGGATATTTCCATTTGGTGCCGCAGGTGGTTCCCATGTCAAAGTTATTGCGGTTTGATTTTCGTGATATATTGAGATGCCCGAAGTAATCATATCAGCATCATCTAAAAATATAACAAAATGTACACTTCGTTTAGATTTACACAAACTTCTTTACCTTTCTTTGAAGTTTTACCAGTTTTATTGAACGGTTCAGAACATTCCGGACGAGTATTGCCAGGTATTTTCTCCCGACACGCTTGTATTGACACAGTGTAGTCTGTGTAGTGAAGTAATTTATTTACAAAGAGTTCTAAGGTACTGTTAACTATAAATATGGAGATATTATAGCTACGTTTTCCTGTAACAAGTATAAGCAAATATATGTAGGTAATTAATTTTTTAAGCAGTGATTAATTAGAAACATGTTTAAAAAAATCGTATGAAAACACAGAGTATCGGCACACTCCTCACCACACAAAATATTAATTAATTCGAAACAGCTGTTTCAAAGGCTCAGTGGGCTCTCATTTTCAACCGAATTACCGAATAAATCTGAACGAACTAAAAACTTTTTCCTTAATTCTACCATGCTTCCCTCCTCTCGAGGAAAAAAGGAAGGGTATATATGTACAAATATGTCTAAACATGTATGTATCTGTGTATATCTATTTACGAATACCTACTTTTCTATCGTTCAACTCCAACATACTGACAAGGGAACACCGGCAACCCAGACTCTCCAAAAAAATTGAAATTTTGTGGATTTGTAGAGGGGTCCAAGGTAAGAACATCCCACCTATTTTTATCGGCGGAATCCTCCGTAGGTGGGGTGGAGGGCGCTCTTAAGAAAAAACTACCCGTTTATATTTGTGCAAATATTTCGAAAACTATTGGAGATATTGAAAAAAAGTTAAGACAAGTTTTTAATTAATCTAATTAGATATCCTCATTTGTACGTTTTTGTCGAGTAAATTACTGCAAGCGCCTCTGCAGAACTGAACAAATCGTATTGCTACAAATTCTGACGCGGTGGTAGTCCCAACTACTGGCTTAAACCGCCATAAGTTAATTAATTGAAAAGTAATGCCATCACCTATCCACCATCTATGGACGCGCGTTTCGATGTTATACATCTCGTCGGCATAGCTTTGTGGAAGGTAATGGCATTTCAATATTTTATAATGTATAACATCGAAACGCGCGTCCATAGATGGTGGATAGGTAATGGCATTACTTTTCAATTAATTAACTTATGGCGGTTTAAGCCAGTAGTTGGAACTACTGCCGCGTCAGAATTTGTAGCAATACGATTTGCTCAGTTCTGTAAAGGCGTTTGCAGTAATTTACTCGACAAAAACGTACAAATGAGGATATCTAATTAGATTTCCTCATGCGTACATGTAAAGTTTTTAATTGTTTGAAGAGGACTATATATAGCATAACCCTTATTTCAAAAAGTATTAATTTTAATAGAAAAATTACCCCCACCCCAATCCATTTGAAAACTTTAAAATTTTTAAAAATCGGAAAAGAAGGGCTGTTCCATACTGAATTCAACCGTATACATTGTTATCATTGAGTTTTACCTTTCAACGCAAAGAAAAAGTATTTTGTCATAGAAAGTTGTACCAATGGACTTACTTATACTATACTATAATGAATAAATACATATGTAATAACACTTTTGAAATAAAAAAGTATTTCATAATAATTTATCTAAACGTCTAGACTGTTGATAAGAAACTTAATCGATCTGCTAGTACGAGTAGTCTATTATTTGCTGAATTATACAATAACAACAACAAAGAGAATTTATGCGCTGAGTGTTTACTATGAAAAGTATATTTTCGTATGCGTATTTAATAAAGGTAATTAGAATGGATTGTCAAACACAAGGTAACCGTAGTCTGTACATACTTACATGTCTAGTAGATTAAAAATCATTTTATTAAACATCAAATAAAACCTGTATATATAGAATTGTTTTGAAGTGATATATTTTAGATAGATATGAAAAATTCGTCAGTAGTTGCTGATAAGCTCATATATAAATGCATCCGGGACCATAGCTTAAATATGTTATAATTAATATTAAAATATTCACTTCGAGGAACTCACAATCAGAAGAAACGCGCAAAAGAGAATGCACGAGGTTATCATTGCCAATTATCTGTACATGTTACAAATAACTTTTAAAATTGAAAGTATTGTAAGAACTCCTACGGACACCAGACGAAATAGAGTTGCACGACGCCTTAAAAGATACTATTGTTAGAGATTCTGGAAGAGAAGGTATGTTTAGTTTCGAAAATGAAATGAGGTTTGGAATTTGATCGCCTTCAGAACCACAATGAACCACAGTTTGTTGCTATCACTATCTCAAGAAGACAGCTAATGCAAATTGGAAGATGTTGTACTGAAGAAGGAGAGGTAGCGTTGTAGCTACTAACACTATAAAATTGAAGCTGTAGAATTTGGAGAGAAGTAGGGAAGAAAGCAAGACGAGTAACACTCTAAAGTGTTAAAACAGAAGTTTAAAAAAGGTAAAATCACTTCAGCAGTTGTTCATAGATGGGAAAAAATAGCGTTAATGAGGCGGAACCAACAGTGGGAAAAAGCAAGATATACGCGGAAGAGGAAAGAAGTATTACACAATTCAAGGACTGCCGCTAACACGAAGAAATATATGTATGATGATACAATGTTTTAAAAGCTGGACATTGGTTGGATGTCTGGCATTTTAAACAGGTGCATGGTATTGTACCCGTACAAATAACTAAATTTGTTACACATTCTGATGTATCTGATACAACTGAATTATGCGACCGAAGCGATAGATTTATAAATCAAGTAAAACCTATATTCGTTCTCTTGGAAGGAGACTTATACTTTTTAATGCAGATGCGAGTGGTTTTATATGGAAAATACAATCTGACTTCATACATGTTTTCCACGAGTGAAAGCACGTTGAAGTCACTGTACAGTCCCTAGCTTCTATACTCATAGGTTATACCATTATGCCTAAATTTCCGCAAATAGGAAGATTATTGTCTCCACTTTTCCTAGTTTTGAAAAAGCGTAAGCAGGTACTTTCGATCCTCGCGTACAGAAACACTCTTTCGCCCAATAAATGATTACATATCTGATCTACATCTGGGAAAATAACATCCGCCGCCATTTCAAAAACATGGTATAAGATGTTTCTTGCCAAAGAGCCTGGCCATAACTTTAACTACTGACTAGATTCATGGAGTGGACACTGTCAGCGTGAACTATCTACACTGACACCAAAGACAAAAATGTGAATATTTGACCATTCACAAAGAAAAGACGACAGCATATAATTCAACCCTTAGATGTTATGGGGTTTTAGATTATCGGAAAAAATTTTGTAAGAACTTTTCTGAGACCAAGTTAATGTTTAAATGGGCCACGATATAAACTTGCTACATAGAAATACAATTATTAAGTTACAGTCTTTAACCCATAATCAGTTTTCGTCTCCGAGATTTTTTAGCGTTTTGAAGGATTCTTAGGTACATAAAAGTGGATGACGTAGCGGAGCGACCAAGTGCCTTGAAAATCCAGTAAATTTCTGCCTTGCCAAAACTTGCACATCCCACACCACTGTGCACTATTGTGGAAAGCCGGCTCTTGTACGGTTCTTGGTGATAAGCAAATATCTGTGTTTTAAAAACATTTCTTTTTAGATTACCATTATTGTAACCACAATAATGAAATAACATTTTGTATAAGTATGTTGCATGTAATGTACTATATATAGTACGTATGATAAAATTGGCGATTCCTGTTAATATATATATTATTAATAAGTATATATATAGATATAGGAAATATTAAAAGTCATTGATGAGCCGTTGAATATTAATTCGGTCGCTGGGAGCCCCAAAATACGTGTGTCGAGCCCGGGGTCGGGCTCTCAACAACGTATCGAGCGGTTATCTCAGCTTAATGGCTGGAAATAGTCAGTAGACACTAAAACTCAAATATTCGCGAGGGGCCCATAAGCGTACTATCCCTATAATAAATAAGGACAAAAATAGTTCCGGCTAAGGACCATGTAGGGGCGCCCTGATCAAATTTTTATATACGGTATATACAAATAGATCAACATGACGTTGTGAGCCCGAAACTTGGCAACAAACTGCGTATGGGTTCCACACATACCATTGATATATAACTGTATGTTGGTTAGCGGATTTTATATATCGCGGTGGAACTTTCTTACTCTATAAGTATCATTAAACCTGAAGCTATTGTTTCTCGATATTTTACTATCTGTATTAATATAACTAATCGTTAGCTTACTCCTAATAAAAGTATAAAACAGTTTCTGGTAAATTCAGCAAATGATTGTTTCATATAGACGCTGTAATCATAATTAAAATACTTGTTAGGCCGAATAGTTGATTTCTATTACCCTGGTAAGTGGAATCAGATAATGAAAACTGTTTTTTGTCAGTTTCTTTGACCGTACAGATTTCAACAATTTAATTTTTCAGTGATTATGTTTAAATAGTTGGGTTTTGTATATAAAGTTATACCTTCTTTTTTTCAAGGTCATAAGATTTGCATAAATTCTTTGTTATTTCAATTTAGATAACCTACACACCAAAATATTTTTTTCCATAAGTTCTTAGTTTTATACCCCCTCTATATCGAATATAAGTGGGAACGGTAGAAAAAATAAAACAACATGTAACTAAAGAATTACATGTGGAAGGAATGAATAATTTTTTTAAACGAGTGACGATTGTTAGAACAAAATTTTTATTGGCGGTCCCAAATGGGTATGTAATGTGAAAGGTGGAGGAGTTGATATCTGAGAGAATTAATATTCATGTTTCTGGTGATTTGAATTGTAAGGTGAGAAATGAAAAGGCAGATGAATGATTGGTCAACAGGAGGAGGAAAAGATAAAAAAAGAAAAAATTAAAAAACCTTTACCCGGGTAAACACCCCATTTCCTCATAAAGAAATCTATACGATTACTCGACAAAAATCAATTACAGAAGAAGCATAGAAGTCACAGTTTAATAAAAAAAAGGCAAGTGTGTGACGTGAAGATTAAGAGAGGACCCCGAGACATTTCCCGATCACTACATGCTCATGGCAAAAATTAAAAAGCGTAAAGATAAAGAGGAATCTAAAAGAGCGAGTGAAGTGACATAGTTCTGACGATAAGAACATATAGATTGAGGAAGGAGAAAAGAGTATATAGATAATAGAAGTACCGGAAACCAACGCAGAAATGCTAGAAAAGGAAAATATAAGTATAGAGAATCTTCTGAAAAGCTGCCAGAGAAACATGTGAGATTCCTAAAAACAAATTCTATAAAGCAACAAACATTATAGTAAAGAAGTTAACAAACAAACAAAATAACAAAATAAGATGGAAGCAATACTTGAGTGAAAGAATAATATCAAAATATGAAAGGAAATATAGAAGGAATAAAAAAACGAAATTGAAAAATATGGTTAGAAAAATCAAGGAAGCAATTGAACGAAAGTAAAGAAAGGATAGTAGAAAATGGCCTAAAACACTGGAAAGCGGAAACAAGCGGAATATGTATACGAGAGAGTAGGATAAGATAAATTATTACGAAATGATCGCAAAACGCATGATGAAACAATGCAGAGCGGAAAACAATGCCAACAAAAATAACTACACTGCAAAAAAACAGACCAGAGTATGGGAGGTTGTCAGGAAGTAAGGATAACAAAATGAAAAGAGGGGGAAGTAAAGAAGGCGGTGAAGCTAGAAAAATGGGAAAATATCAAGCTATAATAGAGTGACAGGATGCATAAATTAACATGGAAAGGGAGCCAATTGCAAGGGTTAGAACGAGGAGTCGGCGGTCCTAAAAAAAGGGTTAGGAATATTTGGACGACACATTTGAACTAGGAAATGCAAAAGACCTTACTGAGCATATTTTGCCTTTATCAATTTGTGTCAAGGAGTGTCTGAATGTTGCTGTTCAGAGATATCATGATTATGCACAGGAAGTCAAAATTTTTTAAAAAAATAACATATGATAAGTACCACAGAAATGAGAGTTAATACCCGAAAGATAAAAGGTAACGTTAACCACTGAAAAGGAACATTCCAAAAATAGTTGGAATAGAACGTTGATAAGCAAGTAAAAAATTTCCGCGACAACTATAAATGATACTGTTTGATTACTATTTGGAGGGCAATACTACTATTATAGTAGCCACAGGGAATACCAATAAAAACCATGAAGAGTAAACTAGAATCTTTGGAAACAACCAGGAATTACAAGAAAAGACAATACGACATACGCATGAGAAGGACTAGATAAAAGTGAACATTAAGGCTAAATTGTTAGACGTATAACTTAATACCATGTACCATACATCAAACATGTACCATATATTGAGGATGATAAAAATGAAATGTGTCGCTGTGATCTTTTTGTATAGGTATCAGCTTTTTAATGAAGCAGTTTTTTAATTTTTTAGTTATTTCTGTCTATTTTCCCTAAAAAATATGGACTACAAACGAATATTAGTCAATTGCTGTATTGACTTGTTTGTGTTAAGAATGGAATAGCAAAGTGGTTAGCGATGAAGCAATTTATCCTGTAAATCACTAATATAGATTGGTTAGGATAATCTCTTACAATAGACAAAAGAAAAAAAATAGGGGAGGCCAATGAAAATTAAAAACAAGGAAAATCCAGAGAAAAAAACATTGGGAGAATGGGAACTATTACAAGACTATTACTGAAACGAGAGTAACAGTGACGGAGACTAAATGTGCGACACGAAATAGCGATAGGCAACAATGTGTGCTGAGGGGTTAATCCTTCGTTTTGCACTGTGCGAAAATTGTTTAACAAATGATAAATTCAAGAAAAACAGCAGCACAAGAAAAATAACAAGCTATTAAACATTTTCCCAAAGCAAGGTAGTCGTTAATAGCTACTGATCACATTAGCTGGGGCGCTAAAATTATTCAAAGGCATTATGTGAAAATGTACTGCGGGAAATTGGAAAAATCGACTTCATAAATTACAACTATCAAATCTGACATTTTTCCCAGTTCCTTTAGCAAATGATTTTCGAATTGAAATTGTGTTTAAGTACTCCGCTTTTTCCTCTTTTTTTAGGTAACAACTGTAACAGTAATCACTATCTTAGTTCATTCCATATAGAAGCAAGGCCAATATGTATTTCTTTCTGGTTTTCCTTATTTCACCTTTATATATCACATGAACAACAATGTACATATAAATATTCAATAAATAAACGCATTGCAAGTAAATCACATTTACAGCGCAAGTCAGTTGCGCATTCCACTGCGGACGCTGCATAAGGATAGATCGTAGCTTAAAGAAAAAAAAGAAACACCGATTGGAGGTTTGGCAACGTTCCCCAACACCCTTTTATTGCGGGCTCCGAAGTACTATAAGATATGAAACAAGGAGTATACAGTCGGGTTCCAAATGAATTACGTTTTATATCTGGGTTCCATAAGGACATGTTCATACCTAAAACTTTTTAATTCGAGAAATTTTTACCCCTCTCTACTTGGTGCGCTGGCTTATATCACATAAAATTAAAGAGGGAGCTTGAGTATACTCTTCTATCTCATCGTTTACAAGGCCGGGAAATCCATCAGCGACCCGACAATATGTCGGGATCATTAACGTACGGTATGTACAAGTATATATATTATTAATATATATATAATATATATATATACTATATATATATATATATATATATAGGATATAAACAGTCATGATGAGCCCGTTTTGATGTATAATTCGGCACGTGTGGAGCCCAAAGTACGTTGTTGAGCCCGGGGTTCGGGCAACCTCACAACGTATCGAGGCGTATCTCAACGCTTACAATGGCTGTGGAAATAGTCAGTTAGACCCTAAAACTTCAAATTTCGCCGGGGGGCCCATAGCGTACTATCCCTATAATTAAAATTAGACAAAAATAGTTCGGGAAGGACCATGTACGGGGGCGCCCTGATTCAAATTTTATATACGGTATATACAAATAGATCAACAATGACAGACGTTGTTGAGCCCGAAATTTGGCCACAACTGCGTTAGGGTTCAACATACCATTGATATATAACTGTATGTTGGTAGCGGATTTATATATCGCGGTGGACTTTCTACTCTATAAGTATCATTAACCTGAATGTTATTGTTCTCGATATTTTACTATCTGTATTAATATATAACTAATCGTTAGCTTTACCTCCTAATAAAATTATAACACAGTTTTCTGGTAAATTCAGAAATGATTGTTTCATATAGACGCTGTAATCATAAATTAAAATACTTGTTAGGCCGAAATAGTTGATTTCTATTACCCTGGTAAGTGGAATCAGATACTGTAAACTGTTTATTTTGTCAGTTTCTTTGACCGTACAAATTTCAACAATTTAACTTCCTCAGTGATTTATATTTGAATAGTTGTGTGTTATATCAAAGTTATACCTTTTTCTGCAAGGTCTATAAGATTTGCATAATTCTTGTGTTATTTCAATTTAGATAACCTACACACCAACATATTTTTTTCCATAAGCTCTTAGTTTTATACATGTCATCTCTCTATATCGAATATAAGTGGGAACGGTAGAAAATAAATAAAACAACATGATAACTAAAGAATTACAGTGGAAGGAATGAATAATTTTTTTAAAACGAGTGACGATGTGTTAGAACAAAATTATTATTGACGGTACCAAATGGGTATGTAATGTGAAAGTGGATGGAGTTTGATATCTGAAAGAATTAATATTCATGTTTTCTGGTGATTTGAATTGTAGGGTGAGAAATGAAAAGGCAGATGAATGGTTGGTCAACAGAAGGAGGAAAAAGATAAATAGTAACTGTATAAAATTAATGGAATATTACCTTCTGAACAACCTAGAGATAAACACCTATTTCCATCATAAAGAAATCTATACGATTACTCGACAAAACATCAATTACAGAAGAAGCATAGTAAGTCACAGTTTAATAAAAAAAAAGGCAAGTGTGTGACGTGAAGATTAAGAGAGGACCAGAGACATTTCCCGATCACTACATGCTCATGGCAAAAATTAAAAAGCGTAAAGATAAAGAGGAATCTAAAAGAGCGAGTGAAAGTGATGAACATATAGATTGGGGAAGGAGAAAAGAGTATATAGATTCATAGAAGTACCGGAGACCAACGTAGAAATGCTAGAAAAGGAAAATATAAGTATAGAGAATCTTCTGAAAGCTGCCAGAGAAACATGTGAGTTCCTAAAAACAAATTCTATAAAGCAACAAACATTATAGTTAAAGAAGTTAACAAACAAACAAAAATAAACAAAATAAGATGGAAGCAATACTTGAGTGAAAGAATAATATCAAAATATGAAAGGAAATATAGAAGGAATAAAAAACGAAATTGAAAAATATGGTTAGAAAAATCAAGGAAGCAATTTGATACGAAAGTAAAGAAAGGATAGTAGAAAATGGCCTAAAAACACTGGAAAGCGTAAACAAGCCGGAATATGTATACGAAGAGTAGGATAAGATAAATTATTACGAATGATGCGCAAACGCATGATGAAACAATGCAGAGCGGAAAACAATGCCAACAAAAATAACTACACTGCAAAAAAACAGACCAGAGTATGGGAGGTTGTCAGGAAGTAAGGATAACAACATGAAAGAGGGGGAAGTAAAGAAGGCGGTGAACTTAGCAAAAATGGGAAAATATCAAGCTATAATAGAGTGACAGCAGAAAGTATTTGCAGCATCTAAATTAACATGGAAAGGGAGCCAATTGCCAAGGGTTAGACGAGAGTCGAGCGGTCCTAAAAAGGGTTAGAATATTTGACGACACATTTGAACTTAGGGAAATGCAAAAGACCTTACTGAGCATATTTTGCCTTTATCAATTTGTGTCAAGGTGTCTGAATGTGCCTGTTCAGATGATATCATGATTATGACAGGAAGTCAAAATTTTAATACATATGATAAGGTACCACATGAAATGAGAGTTAATACCCGAAAGATAAACGTAACGTTAACCACTGAAAAAGGAAAATTCAAAAAATAGTTGGGAATACTGTGAAAACTTATCATGCGATGGAATAGAACGTTGATAAGCAAATAAAAATTTCCGCGACAACTAAAATGATACTGTTTGATACTATTTGTAGGGCAATACTAACTTATAGTAGCCACAGGGATACCAATAAAAACCATGAAGAGTAAACTAGAATCTTTGGAAAACAACTCTTTGGAATTACAAGAAAAGACAAAACGAAATACGGATGTAGAAGGACTAGATATAAATTTAACATTAAGCTAAATTGTTATGGCGTATAACTTAATACCATACCATACATCAAACATATACCATATATTGAGGTGATAAAAATGAAATGTGTCGCTTGCTCTTTTTGTATAGGTTATGTAACGTCTTCCTCTGGAGAAAGGCGTGAAAAAAAATTTCAGCTTTTTAATGAATGCAGTTTTTTAATATTTATTTTCTGTGTCTTTTCCCTAAAAAATATGGACTACAAATGTAACATTAGTCAATTGCTCGTATTGACTTGTTTGTGTAAGAATGGAATATCA